>JAGFMF010011492.1:184266-216443 GCA_019455555.1 Galemys pyrenaicus | reverse complement strand
TGCCGGAATGAGGGTCTGACTGGCCCCTGGGGTGCCGGAATGAGGGTCTGACTGGCCCCTGGGGTGCCGGAATGAGGATCTGACTGGCCCCTTGGGTGCCGGAATGAGGGTCTGACTGGCCCCTTAGGTGCCGGAATGAGGATCTGACTGGCCCCTTGGGTGCCAGAATGAGGGTCTGACTGGCTCCTGGGGTGCCGGAGTGAGGGTCTGACTGGCCCCTGGGGTGCCGGAATGAGGGTCTGACTGGCCCCTGCTCCCTCCCAAGTGTCCCCACGGCCGCTGTCATGGGCATGAGCTTCCCGACAGTGCTCGCTGTTCGGTAATTTCACTGTCCCTGTCGAACACCGTTGGGCCCGGCTGCAGAGTCCGCTGGACGTTCCACGGGGAAGGCCAGGATGCCTACCCACGCCCTTCCTGCCGCCGCAAGAGTTAATTCATGAAAATGTGCCAGAAATGGGAACTGAAAGCAGTTGCCTGTTGAGTCTGCAGCTTGGCCTAATCGCTGTCATCGGGATGCCACCGCCGGCCACGGGTGGGGGAGGGCTGAGCTGGCGGCCCAGTGCCTGATTCTCACTTGTTTAAATCAGCAAGTGTTGATGGAGGCTGGTGCTGGGGAGCACAAAGAACCTGCATTTCCTAATACGAACTTGCTGAAAGTGGCCTCAGAGCCGGCCGGGAGCGAAGAGCACAGTGGACGGGTCTGGGCGTCGCGCCATCGCCGGCCCCACCTGCTGGTCCGCACTTGCTTCCCCGCAGGTTCCGAAGGGAACGTGGGCAGCTTCTCCAAAGCCCACAGCCCCTGGCTCCGGGACCCCTGGTGACACAGCAGGCAGCACGGTCCAAGACCGCAGCTGCCCCCAGGGGCCCACCCGCTGTCTCAGGCTGGGCCCCCAGTCACAAGCTGCTTTGACTTCCTCAGGTGCTAATGCTCTACTCAAAAGCCCCCGAGAGGGCCTCCCTGGTGGCGCAGCGGGTTGAGCTCCGGACTGTGAAGCTTCCGCGGCACAGCAGCGCCAGTTCGATCCCCGGCCAGGGAAGGGACCCACAGGGCGCAGCAGACCTCTCCTGCCTCGCCTGCTGCTCCCCTCAGCAGTGTGTTTCAGTCCATCTGCCTGTTCTGCTCCCCGCCCTGTCTCTGGTGAGTCCTCTCAGCACCCCTCACCTCTGGCCTGTACCCCAGTTCTTGTATGCATAAAAATATAAATAAAAAAAAGCCCCCGAGAGAGGACAAGCCACACTCTGGCCCCTTCCTGGCCCTTGAGATGGTCCAGGCAACCACAGGACCCCCAGCCCTGAGGGAGAAACAGCTCCTTTCCCGGCCCTCCCCCCATCCACCAGCTGTGAGAGAAGAATAGGCCCCTCTGCGCCCCAGGGGAGGGGCCAGGCGCATCGTGAACTTGCTCAATGGGCTACACGGGCGTGTTCACAAAAATCTGCTTTCATTTTGTAGTTTATGATTTAGCTCGCTTCACCTGGAAGGACTCAGCATGAATAGAAACAGATGCATTTCAAGGCGCATGGCTAGCTCTTTGACAGCTCTCTTCCTTCCGCATCAGACGCTCTTCCTTGCCCAGATTCTCCATCACCAGGGAAGCCCGAGGTCCCCTCCACGACAGCAGCCGGCAGTGCCGGGCCTGCACCCGGGCCAGGCCAATGCAGCTGTTTGGATTCCCGCGCCTTAACGCAGGGCTGCAGGTAGGAAGGCCTGACCGTGTATGCACAGATGCTCACGAGAGTCACACTCAGAGCATGTGCCGGCTGCGGCCAGGACAGTGCAGGGCCATTTACACACACACACATGCTCACACATGCATGCTCACACATGCACACACGCTCACGCACATGCACACGTGCACACACGCGCACGTGCACACACGTGCATGCTCACATGCAAGTGTGCTCACATGTGTGCATGTGCGCGCACGTACTCACGCTCGCAACATGCTCACACACACACACATACACGCATATTCACACAAGCCAGAAAGAGACACATACTCCCAGAGACACAGTGACAGAGATAGAAAGGGGACAGATGGAGACACAGAGACAGAGACAGACGTAGAAAGGGGACAGATGACAGAGACAAAGGCTCAGAGAAAAGAGAAGGCAAGAAGAGACAAAGAGAAGCGATAGAGACAGAAACACGCAGACGGAGGAAAGACAGTGAAAGAAGAGTGACCCCGACAGAACACAGACAAGCCTCACAGCAGTGGGGGGCTGAGGCACCCCCGTCAGCACGGCCTTCGGGGGCAGTGACACTGACTGCCCAACGCAGAACGCCCTCCCGCAGGGAAGCCAGCAGCTGCGGACACCCCGAGGTCAGAGGAGGACGTGTGCGCTGTGGACCCCGCCTGACAGTGGGCACTTCCCAGGGGAGAAGCTGTGCCCCGGGGAGCCCTCCACTTCCAAGGCAACCGTCCCTTCCTGTCATCTGTGCAGACACACTTGCAGCTGGCCGTGGAGCCTGGGCCCTGCCTGCAGCGCGTTTGCAAGGATCTGCTGGCAGCACCAAAGGAGCCACCCGAACCGCACCGCTGGGCACCGACACGGGCACACCTCAGGCTGGGGCTTCCGCAGCAGGATCTGCGGGCCAGTGGCCAGCACCAGGCACAGCCTCCCAGCTTCTGCCATCGCTGCCAGAACAGGGCAGGGCCCCGCACGTGCACACGCACACGCACACACACACGCGCACACACACACAGAGCCAGAGACTTGAACACCACGCCGCAGACACTTAGCCAGCAGGAGACGGCAGCTGCTGTAGTGGCCAGGAGCTCCTCGCCCAAACCAAGGCCTCCTCCAGTGGCTCCAGAGCTGACCACACCTCCCTGGAACTCCTCTTCACCCCTCAGATCAAGAGAAGAGGCTCAAGTTTGGACTGGAAAAGGCCGCAGGCGGAATGCTGGGTCGAGCGAATTGTTTCTTCCACTGAGGGAATCCCTTGGCCACGGGCGTGAGTCTTGGATCAGGGAGCAGCGTGCCTTTCCATGATAAAACTGGTGCGAGCCCCGGATGACTCTTGCTAGCCCTGGGAGCTCAGGATTGCAGGCACGCGAGGAAGCTGGGGTTGGGGCGGGGCCTGCATGTGCAGGCGGGGAGTGGGGGAGCCGGGCCGCGTTGCAGAAGGAAGACCCTATGAGCACACCCCAGAGAGGGCACAAGCCACACCCTTGCAACCCCACCCCGGGAACAAAGTGGCCCCGCTGGAGTCCTCTGTCTGCGGTCTGGCCCTGGTGGCCCACCCTGCACGCGTCGCCTCCGCTAGTATTTAAAACCGCTGCATAGACAGAGACGTGAATCCCCAAGGAGCAAGTCTTTCCACGGATTCAGGAAAACCCTCCTTTTGCAGGGGCTGATTCATGCAACATGGGAGGCAGGGGGCAAAACTTCCTTGAGTCACAAAACCAAGCCCAATGGGAGGCCTCGTCAGAACAATAAAATGGGTGGCCCGAGAGCTGCGGCCACAGAGCCCCGTCCTGCCAAGGCCCCGCTCAGACCCTGCGGAATCAAAAGCAGTTGTGCCCACAGCAGGCACACGCAGGAGTGGCCCTGCAGCCGGCAGGTGGGAGGGGAGCGTGGGTGGCTGGCCTCCCTGGCAGCCGTCACCAGCCCCCCGTTCAATGGTAACAGCTCTCCCTGTTGACTTAAATTAGGAAAATTTTCATAACTGAGCAAAGCCAGAGACCTTTAAATTCCCAGGAACCTGCCCACAGAGCAGTTTACAAGAACCTGTCTGCTGGCTGGGTAGCACATCCTTTACTGTTAGGTTTCTTTCTGGAAGGTTGGAAGTCTGCAGTGGCTGCAGCCAGACGAGTCAGAAGTGCTTTCCTCAAACATTTCAGGACTTGCAGCTGAGAGACACGCTGGCCGGGGCCATGCCTCAAGTGCACCAATCCAAGATGAGCCACAATGGCGGAAGCACCAGCTTGAGCTCCGCTGCAGCCGGAGCGCGGGACGCCCTGAATCCTGCTGGTGGGTCCATGAAGGGTGAGGTGTGGGAGCACAAGACAGAGAAGACTGGGCCAGCTCCCTAGGCCCCCGCGCCCAGATAGGTGGCGTGCCCTACACCCCAGACCCCTTCCCCGAGAAATGCCTTTCCTGTTTCCTCCCTCGTCTTTTGCTTTGATTTCCCTCTCTCTGTGTTTCTTCAGCTGAAGGTCAGTTGGGTTCTGATGGTGTGTTCCTGGCCTCCCTCCGTCCACCCTTCTCCAGCTCGGGCCTGTCTGGGTTTTCTGGAACATGGTGATCCCACCAGGACTGCAGGCTAGCCAAGCTGCCAGGACCCCTTCCCGTCCTCTCCCTGGAGAAAGGTCTGGAGGGTCCTGGACCTCCAGGGGTTGGTGCAGGAAAGGCACCTGCTGCCCCCCAACCCTGGCAGCCCCAGGAGATTCCAGGCCTGCAGCCTGCTGCCCCGAGCCAGCACCTCTGCACACCTCCAGTCACCCTCAGGCGGGGGCTGGGGGCAACACTGGTCTGTTTTGACCAACGACTGAGGAGGGAGCTCCATGATGATCAATGAGAATGAAAACGTCTTAAATCTCATGTTTTCTCGGCAAGTTTTCACTGTGTCAAATGCCAGAAATCCCTAATTCTTGCAAGTTTACATGCTTTTCATTGCCATTTGAACCTAAGACACCACTGAAATGTCTTTTGGGGTAACTAACTTTCTAAAATAACCTGAAAAACTGTGAGGAAGAAAATACTAGTTTATGAGGCAGACATAGTTTATTATGACTCTGACTTGGGCATCGAGTCACAGCTGGTGGATTCCAGATTCAAGCAGATACACCCTGTTTACCAACTACTATTAGCACATCCATTGGAAAAGGTAATTTGAGTAAGGTTAATTTAAAATGTTAAAAAATTATAATTTCACTGGCATCATGTCTATAGAACCTTTTGTAGAAACTTCCAGATACAAAATATATAAGTCCTGGTGACTACAGTTAATAATTCTGTACTGTATATTTGAACGCTGCTAAGAGAATAGTTCCAAAAACGCTCATCATAAGAAAAATAACTGTAACCATGTGGCAATGGAGGTTTGGTGATTGGGGTGATTCACAAAACACATATATATCAAATTGCCACTGTAGACCTGAAACCAATGTAAGGTTATTCATTAATTATATCTCAGTAAGGAAATAGAATTTCCCTTGCCATCAAATCTATAAGATCTGGGTGCCTCCCTGCTGGCACAGAGTTAGTTGAGCGCCGCACTATGAAGCATCTGCAGCCACTGCCAGGCCAGGGAGGGGACCCACATGGCACAGCAGACCTCTCCTGCCTCCCCCGCTGCTCCCCTCAGCAGTGCATTTCAGTGGATCTGCCTGTTCTGCTCCCCGCTCTGTCTCTGGTGACTCCTCTCACCTCCCACACCTCTGGCCTGTACCCCAGTTCTTGTATGCATACACAAATAAATCTTTTTTTAAAGTCTACAAGATCTTTTGGTTAGAAAGAATTTTTATTGTGTTAATTTTTAAAGTCTACAAGATCTTTTGGTTAGAAAGAATTTTTATTGTGTTAATTTTGCTCTTTTTTGGATTGAAGTAACACTGGTTCACAGCACTGTGTGAGTCAGAGGGAAAGGTTCACACCTCTTCAGATGTCAGTGCCAGAACTTTCAGAGGTGACAGTCCCTGCAGGGCCCAGCAGCCCCGCCACCTCCCACACCCAGGGAGGTGACGGCTGCCCTCTCACACGACCTGGGTCACGCCACTCCCCACGCTGGGGGCAGGCCGCGGGCCTGGGTGTCGGCGACTCGTGGCTCAGGCTTCTCTTGCCGTCAAGGGAGTCACTGCAGGTGAGTACCACTGAGACAGGAAGGAGGGGCACCCACGCATGCTCTGACGGCAGTTTCCGGTTTAAGGATTACATAACTTGTAGGCGCTGGGTCTCTGTTTTCTCCTAAAAAGCAGGGAGGAGGAAAAGTGCTCAGTCCTCGGGGAGCTGGGACAAGCAGGTCACTTACTAGGGTCTTTTTGCTTCTCATTGAATGTCCAAGCTGCCATTACACCGACCTATTCTTTTTTCTTTAAAGATGATTTTGTTTATTTATGCGTACAAGAGCTGGGGTACAGGCCAGAGGTGTGTGGGTGGGTGAAAGGATTCACCAGAGACAGAGTGGGGAGCAGAACAGGCAGATGGACTGAAATACACTGCTGAGGGGAGCAGCAGGCGAAGCAGGAGAGGTCTGCTGCGCCCTGTGGGTCCCCTCCCTGGCCGGGGATCGAACTTGCAGTACAGTGGCTGTGGAAGCCCCATAGTGCGGTGCTCAACCAGCTGCATCACCAGGGAGGCCCCTACACCGACCTATTCTTATCTGCTCGGGAGCAAATGGTGACCTGCATCCCACAGGTAGTTCCACTTGCGTTACCTGGAAGTGGCTGCCATAAAGAGAGGTTGAACTTGCTAAAAGTTTCGACATCACCCGAACACACGCCCAAATCATGAAGGCCCCAGAAAGGAGAGCCCCAGGCAGGGCTTAAAGTCCCTATCTGCTCCTGCTTAGAAATTCACACAATAGCTATTTGGGATGACAGTTCAACAGACTTAAAAACCAGATTTCAGTAACAAGGAGGTGAACGGATGAGAAACTAGGGGATGCCTTCCTTGAATGTGCCCCACTTTTCACTCATAAATAATCCTCATTAGTGGTAACTTTCAATGTTAAGTTAATATATCAACCGAAGGAATGTTATGGTTTTTATCTGTGTTCAGATAATAGAACCATATGTTCTGCAAGTTTCCACGTCACTCCTTTTAGGGGGGGCCCTCCTGCATTTCTTGCATCTCCCAGTGCACCCCCAGAATCAAAATTTCCCATCTTGATGTCTTTCCCTAGGATGTTTCCACCCCATCTCCCCGCCCCAGAAATTACAGAAAAAAATCCGTAAATCCATTCAGTCATTTTTGAGTTTTCAGACTGTGGAAAATTTGTTTTTTTAAGCTTCAGAGGATGGTCGAATGACTTTCTATTTTTTCATTTCAGATAACTCAAAACTGGTTTGGGTCCATGACATCAACCTTGGCGTGTATGAAAAGAGAGGACTGGAGATTTTGCCTTGTTTGGAACCAAAAGCGAGGACTATCCACTTCCTTCCCTCCCTCTCTTTTCCATTTTTATTAAGCAGTATTTTTCCCTTTTAACTGGATGATGTATATTTTTAACATTCCAAGGGAAAAAGTGTCAGTGATATGCAAGTCATAATAAAAGAAAATCAAAGGAAATGCAATTATAAGGGACAGAAAACTATCATTTTTAGTCTGAAGTGCCTGGAGGAAAATCTAATTTTTAAAATTACCAGCACCACATAAGTGAGAAAAGAATATACGAACAGATTTGTTATTTTAAAAATTAACTTAATCTTTAATCTTTCTGGCTCTTGGATGTTTATCCTGATTTGCAACGGCCAACAATGATCACTTAGTGCTGGGTACGGCGTAAACTTCACACTAATGCCACATGAGATGAAGAGGTGGGAGGGGGGGTCTTCCCAGTCTCTGCTGCTGCCTGAAACACAGCAGAGCACAAAAAGGGGTGTTCAAAAGAGAGCGTGAATACAGATGGAAGGGAAACAATAACCCCTTTCCTGTTGTTACCAAGGTGCCTGTTAAGACACGCAGCTGACGATGGTGCGTCTACCATCTTACCCCATTGTCCATATTCCACATCAGCAGCTGAGACCCCCACAACGACCCACAGGTGAGTCTGACTGTTGACACCCCCATTTTACAGATGGCCAAGAATATGTAACTAGTCGAAGGACGTGTAGTTAAACAAGGGTAGAAGCAGGACTCAAACACATGAAGTAGTTCCCTTTCTCCTCTCTCACAGGCCTCCTTCCCTCAGTGGAGCTGCGACCCTGACTCTCTGGTTTGCCTGGAGCAAGAGGCCATGAGCTTGTACACGGTGGTGACTTAACTTATTTATAACATTCCTGTTTTTGAAAAAGGATGGATGACGTAAAACAAAATCCAGCTCATTTAAGTCTTAAACGCTGACCTGCTTGAGAGGGTGGACGAGTCGCCATGGCAGCCAAGGGAGGCATAATCCCGCCACCTTCAACCCAGATTAAAAGAAATTGGAATCATTCACATCTGTAGAGCGAGAGTCCAAATTATATTGCAGCAACACTGCCTTCCCCTAAAAGCCTTTTCTTGATGGAATCTCCAATTTTCCTTTCAGGCTGTTATCACAGTGAAAAATAACACAGTTAGTAGGTGGCCTGGTGGGTGGGAGCAAGGAGAGGCCACTATAATATTGATTTCTAACCCTTCATCTAGTTTTGTTTGCAATCAAGCAAAATTCTGAACCATATGGCTCTGTACCCAGAGTGTTCTCTTGACATCAGGCTTTTATATTTACTGAGAAAAGTTTTCTTTGTCCAGATGTGGTCCCCCCCGCCCTTGTTGCTTGCGTCAGCTTGAAAATGAAAGCTGGGGGGATCCCATAGAAGATGGCTGAATCCCTTGCCTCTTCCTTCAGCGGCACCCACTTTGACAGAGGACCCCAGGGAAAGCAGCTTCCACCTTCCAGTCATCGGGCAGCCCAGGAGGCCCAAAGAGAAACAGAAAAATCACCGTTTTCTCCATCGGGCTTTGTAATGACTTTTCTTCTTTTATTGCTATGTACATCTACTCTTTTTGCCTTCTTCCCTCTTAGCTTGCTTCCCCCAACCCCACTTTCTCTTAGTCGATTGGTCCCTGTTATCATCCATTTCTCAGGAGCAGTTTTCTCCTTTAGATGTGAAACTCTCACAAGGATGCCTCCTCTGTACCCCCCAGGCCTCACAGATTCTAGAACCAGATTCCACTCAGCCCTCTTGCTTTAGTCTGCCACAGTAGCAGTCTCCACAGAGAAATAAAGACCTGATTTAGGTGGGATTTTTTTTAAAGCACTGAAGCTTAGCTGACATATCTGGAGAACTCCTGGCAGTGAAAATCTCCAGGAATGCTGAACCACAACACAAAATTTGAGGTTTAGGAAGGAGTTGGAGGGGTTCAGATTGAGGATCGACTCGGCCGGAGCCCTCCCGTGTGACCGGTCATTCTCTTCAAAGTGTGCGAAAGCCAGGTCTGCACCCCGAAGGCAAACAACCGGGCTTCTTCTCCATCCTCACACACTGAGCTATCGCTTGGCTTCAACAAATGACTTACAAGTCATCTTGGTTTCCTCTTCTGCCCTGTTTCTCTTTCATCTCTCTAATTGCTCAGAGGGAATTTTCTGCTTCTTGGGCTTCTATAAATTAGCCTTAAGAACTGGCCAAATTAATCTGTTCAGATTTCCCCCAAAACTCCCTTCCCTGAAATGACAGCGTCATTCGTGATCCTCCGCTGCTTTCGCCTTGGGCCCATCTCGTTCTTACCACATCATCCGCCACGGAAGGGCTAGTGGTCATCTCACGGGCCTCCATGACGCCAGTGGGACGGAAACCCCGGGGCGGATCCAGAGCCAAAGATGACTATCCCTCCCCTGCTAGTGGGAGGCCAGGACGTGGGGAGCCGGGAGCAGTTGCACAAGGAGCAACCTCTGAGGCAGAATGCGTGACGAGGGCCAGGCGGTGCGGGCCAGTGCTTTCGGGGGCACGGTGGGTGGAGTTGGGGTGAGGGGCAAGCACTCCCAGAATTAGGGGGATGTGTTCTTGGGGCTCCCCGAGAACCCGGCTCGACTGCCTGGGTTTCCAGTCAGCCCCACGGCAGAGATCACGGATGAAAGTCAGAGTTTATTGAATTTCTGTAGGCCCAGCCCCGTTTCTCGTCATCCCCAGTCATGTGGTTTCAGGCTAATTTCCTTGGCAGTCTTCAATAAAGCTCTTAATGTGATCTGAGTCCCTCAGAGATTAGCACTATTATAAATATAAATGTTCAAACACCAGTCAGTCGGAACCAAATGCCCCTCCGAACGCTGGCTTTCCGCTACGGGAGGGTTCTCCGTGGTGCGCTGGGCCGGCTCCTGGATATACGAGCAGGCCCGCTGGCTAGCTCCCCGGACCACGCAGCCGCAAACTCAGCAGCTATTCTCCCCGTAAGTAACCTCCAGCGGCCGGCCGCACAGCTCTGGGTGACAATCGGAGAAAAGGGACCCAAAACTTCAAGGGAGGCTTGGGGCAGGCAGGGATCAAACAGACACTTTACCTCAACATCTCCTTCCCGTTCCAACCTCTTGTCTAGCTTAGGAGACACCAACAGATCCTTATAGACAGACACCAAGAGCTTGTTTATGCAGCCAAGAGAAGAAAGTGTCCATGTTGTTCAGAAACCCTCACTTGACACCAGACCCATGTGCCCCCCTTCCTGGCGGCCATCGGTCCTCTAAGCAGAAGATCCCTTGGGCAATGCCTTATGCCCCCCGATTCTAGGCACCTGCGACTTAAAAGCATATTTCTTTCAAAAAAAAAAAAACATTTCTTTCAAGAACATTCTAAAGTGAAAGATTCTTTCCCTTCATTTGTATAAATCTTCCCCAAAGTCAGTCCACATGCCTGAGATTTTACGGGCTGAGTTCTCAGCCAAGTGAAGCGAGGACAAGGGATTTCCAGAACCAAATCTCGTCTTTAACTGCCCAGCATGTGTGCCGAGGCTTCTCTAGCAACCTGCATACTGCACATGACTCTTAAGTGTTCTCATTACTAAATAATAAAACTCTAGGTATCCCCAGAAGGCCGAAAAGTAATAACTCATGTGTCTGGACTCAAAACCTACCACAGGATTCTTCCCTTTTTTGACTTTCTCATTTGGAAAAATAGAGATAATAATAGTATTTCCTTGTGGGGTGGTTGTGAGAATTAAAAAAATTCATGTCTGTAAAACCTTTAGTGTCTAGCCCATAACATTATTATTTGATATATTTTGTTTAAAATATACCAAAGGGCAAACTGTGTCTTCAAACCAGTATTTTGAATACCAAGAGAAAGGCTGAAAGCATTTAAGGAATAAAACTCATTTTTTCTTCAATATTCCAGGCATGGATCTGAAATAACAGCCAAAGGTGTGATGTATTTTTATACTATAGTGTGATCGATTTTTATTCTATATGTGTGTGTGTATGTGTAAAGATAATAGAGGTTCCTTTTTTTAAAAAAAAAAGATTTATTTATTTATGCATACAAGAGATGGGGGACAGGCCAGAGTCACAGGAGGTGAGAGGAGTCACCAGACAGAATGGGGATCAGAACAGGCAGATCAACTGAAATACACTGCTGAGGGGAGCAGCGGGGAGACAGGAGAGGTCTGCTGCGCCCTGCGGGTCCCCTCCCTAAACAGGGATCGAACTCACGCCGCAGTACCGCGTATGCTTCACAGAGTTGCGTTCAACCTGCTGCACCACCAGGGAGGCCCCGAGGTTCCTTTCTTGATGCAAGATATTATTACTCAAGTTTGGTGAAATTGTAAGATGTTGAGAATGATAGGTGGTGGGCTGGCCAGGTGATAATGCTTTATTTACAATGGCTTCAACTTTAGTATTTTCTACCTACTTGACAATGGTTCCTTCAGCGGAGAACACAAGAGACTGGTGTACCCATGGGATGTCAGCTCAGATGTCAGCGCATGAGGATCGTTGCCTGCCCGCACTACCTCACCCACTGCCTGTCCGCACTATCTCACCTGAGAAACACTCCCCCTCCCCCAGGCCTGGGGTTGTTTTGTGTCTTCATGGTCACCCTCTGGAGCCCTGGGTAGACCAAACCCCAAACTTGTTACTTCATAAAACATGAAAAATAAGCCTCTGGTTCTAGAATTGTCTTGAGAATGAAATGACTATCGATTCTCGGCCTTTTGGCTAAGAACAAGCATAGAGAATTAAATGACTCTGCCAAGTGCCCAAGTGCCCAGCACAGGGGGCAGTACTCAGGAACTGTGATTCTTCCCTCCACTGCTCTGTGTTCCTTTGACTAGCTGAGATCCCAGTTTTTCCTTCCTAGAGACACTCTTCTTTATTACAAGGTCACAGGCAACGCATAGATGAAAACAAGGGTGTGGAAATTCCGAGGCTGGACATGCTCTTTTGCTCTTTCAAGGCCTGTAGCTTTTAAGATTTTATTTCTGGTGACACAATGGGTTGAGCACCACACTGTGAAGCAAACCGCAGCCACTGCAGCACGAGTTCGATCCCTGCCGCTGGCCAGGGAGGTTACCTCCACATGGCACAGCAGACCTCTCCTGCCTCATCCGCTGCTCCCCTCAGCAGTGTATTTCAGTCCATCTGCCTGTTCTGCTCCCCACTCTGTCTCAGGTGACTCCTCTCACCTCCTGCGCCTCTGGCCAGTACCCCTGTTCTTATGTGCATAAATAAATAAATCTTGAAAAAAAAAAGATTTTACTTCCTACCGTTGTTCATCAAGGCGAGCTCTTACAGAAACCAGCTCACATGGGACTCGACATCCACTCAGAGCAGATGCTTCCTCCTTCCAAGCCCCCGGCTGCAGCCCCCTCGCCCCACTCGACACCCTCGGGTTATCTGCTAGGAGCTGGCGGGAGCGTTCTGGAGTCGGGAGAAGCTACTGCAGACCTCAGTGGGGAAGGCCAGCTCGTGGACAAGGGGCTCCAACGCAACAGGGCCTGACCTTGTCGTCAGCCACACGGCGCCCGCTTGGAGTGCCCCTGCTACCTCACAAGGCCAGTGGCAGCCTGGAGAGGGTGGGCCTCAGCAGCAGAGGGAAGCTGCCCTCCACAAGGCAACAACCTCGCGTGTGCTCCTGCAAAAGGGAAGGCTGAGTGTGGGTGCTGGGGACCCACAAACTCTGCACTGGAGCATTAAAGAGCCAGAAAGGATGAAAACCACATATTCGTCATGTACTTCAAAGTTCCAACTCTGGCTCATTCCTGCCAACCTAAAGAAGCAGCTGAAGGGCAGAGACAAAGCAAGGCGATGCCCCCAGTCTCCAGAGGAATGGATTCTGAAAGCCACGGTGGACTGTGTGCCCCGCCCTCCTGACTGCAGTGACAGCTTTGCGAAGAAGACAAAGGTCGAGGGTCCCCAAATCTGTTGTGAACCTCAAATGCTAATTTGGATCTATATAGATACTCCAGGCACCTGAAATCCAGCACATCCCTAAGGAAGCCTTCCCCAAACCAACCTCTAAAGGTCCAATCCCTTGGGTCTTGCTGGTGGTGCAGCGGGTTGAACACCGTACTGTGAAGCATCCACTGCACAGCAGCGCAAGTTCGATCCCCAGCCAGGAAGGAGACCCACATGGCGCAGCAGACCTCTCCTGCCTCGCCCGCTGCTCCCCTCAGCAGTGTGTTTCAGTCCATCTGCCTGTTCTGCTCCCCACTCTGTCTCTGCTGAATCCTCTCACCTCCCGTGACTCTGGCCTGTCCCCCAGCTCTTGTATGTATAAATAAATCTTGAAAAAAAAATAAAGGTCCAATCTCCCAATAACCCACAGCCTAGTTGGAAACCGGGAGTGATCAGCTCCTCCCTCTTCCTTCCCGAGGACATGCTGTCATCCCACTCGGAGCAGATGCCTCCTCCCAAGCCCACGGCTGCAGGCCCGCCACCACACTGTGACAGCACCCCGACCTTCCTGCCTCTCCTCCAGCCAGCCCTGTGCACCAAGGGCCTACTCTGGGATCACAGAGCCATCGAGTCCCTGTTCTCATTCGCATGCCCGGGGTGGTCTGGCCCCACAGCACCTTCAGCCTCCCCTCGACCCACGCCCACCTCCCTGGCCATCCTCCCTCCGCTGGCCCTCACTCGACTCATTCGCCCCCTCCCCCTCCCCTAAGAAGCCGGTCTCCATCAAGACCCTCACTTCCCCTCAAGCCCGTTTTGTACTCTGCCCACCTCCGCCCGCACCTGTGCTTACTGCCCCATGTCCATCTCCTCCCCCAGGGCCGCGCCTGCATGTATCACCTCTAACACACCTGGGAAAAAGCTGGGATGGTGAAACGAGCGAGGAAGTGAATCAAAATTAAAGTCTTAAACAGCCCGTCCATCAAGCCTGGGTGATGCTAGGGAAGATGATGCAGACAGATGTGGAAGGGGTTCGGACTTCTGGGACCGGACACCACGTGGGGCGCAGGATCTGCACCTCAGTCAGGCTTCCATGTCTGCTACGGCACAACAATGACGCTAGCCAAGATTGGAGTGCCCGGAGCTCGTCCACCTGCAAAGACGAGGTGACGCCGCCCCCCCTCCCCCCAAGTCAGGGAGGTGAGGCTGCCCTGACATAATGTATGTCTAGGGTCCTGCAGAAGGGGGTAGGGGGGTTGTGCAGCACATGGCGGCGCCCACGCCCCCATCAGCAGACTGGGTGGAAGGTCCTCTGAGCAGAGCACAGCAACCACCTACCGGATGGCATCGGCTTGAAGACACAAAGTCTCCCTTGGAGGCTGAGACAACACAGAGCAAGTGAGCCAGATGTCAGCTGGATGGGCGAGGGGCCCACCACCATCCACGGCCAGGGGTGAGGAGGGCGGTTTGGAGGGAGCTGGTGCCAGAGGACGGTTCCAGAGAGTCAGTCCACCGGGTTGGACACCAGGGGCATCATCCCCTCAGGGGAAGGACAGGGTACATAAGGGTTTGCTCTTTGCTCTCTGCTGCCCCCTGTTGGTGTGGCGGGGAAAGTGCCGGCTAAGAGGAGGAGGAGGAAAGGGCCCAAGTGTGGAGTGAGAGAGGCAGCAGGGAGAGCAGGTAGCAGATATGCAGAGAAGGTGGATGTCGCAGTTGCTGCCGGGCACTGCTACTTGCCAACCCCACCGGCCTTGCCCATCTGGGCATCAGGAGCCTGCTCTCGCTCCTGTTTTCCCTGGAGTGCTTCTCATGCCCGCCCCCACGTTCTCTCTGCAGGCCTCCAGCTCCCAGAACCCCAACCCGGGCGACCCTGACCGTGGAAGGAACACTCAGCATCTTGGGACTCCTGCTCACTTTCTGTCCTGCCCGAAGCAGGACAAGTAAGGCCACAGATCATTTTAGCCTCGTTAACATTCATGCGCTCTGTTGAGAAGCAAGAAACAAACAAACAAACACAGGCAGCGCTAGCCCGAAGCTGAAGAAGCCACAGGGGCGCTGGGTGGCAGTGGGCTATCCACTGTCCCTCGGGGAATCGGCAATGACCTTTCCCATACAACTTACAAAACCTGCCCAGGCTTGGGGCCTTAGCTCAGCTGACAATTGGGGCTTCAGTCCTCGGTGGGCGGGGGAGGGAACTGGAGGGTGTTTAGCGGTATCCCGGGCCTCTTCACACTGAATTCCCGGAGAAACCCGTCTGGTGGTGGCGACTACAACTGTCACCAAGCTTTGCCAGCAGTCTCCGGGAGGCACTGGCCCTATTGGTGGGGTGTGGTAGGGGTTTGCTGCCCTGGGGTGCCGTTAAGAGACCCGAGGGCCCAGAGCCCACCTCCTCTCCTTGAGTGGGATGCCACAGCCACAGAGCTGTCCACCTGACATCCACGGGAGCAGAAATAGCAGTTTCTTTTTTTTTTTTAAGATTTATTTATCATACAAGCACCAGGGTACAGGCTAGAGGTGTGGGGGGTGAGAGGATTCACCAGAGACAGAGTGGGGAGCAGAACAGGCAGATGGACTGAAACACACTGCTGAGGGGAGCAGCGGGCGAGGCAGGAGAGGTCTGCTGCGCCATGTGGGTCCCCTCCCTGGCCAGGGATCGAACTTGCGCTGCTGTGCGGCGGATGCTTCACAGTGCGGCGCCCAACCCGCTGCGCCACCAGGGAGGCCCAGAAGCAGCAGCTTCTTTCACAGGCCTGGGAAGGGCTTGCCAAGTCCTAATTTGGGGCAGGGTCTCTTCCTCTTGCTCAGGGTCTGTAACCAGTGTACTGCATGCCCCCCAAGAGGCTCATGCCTGGAATCCTGATGTCCTGATTTCCAGACAACCGGAGAATCGGATAGAAGCCGTGGCCCAGAAACAGCTGGCCATGGAGCTGGACGCCCACGCCCACGCCCTAGGCCATCCTCTCCCCCGCCATGTCTCTCTGCGTTCTCTCCCCTCAGGCGCTACTCGAGGGAGCATGAATCTGGGCCTCGCTCCTGCACATCTAGATGGCAAGTCCTAGAGCTAAATAAGAAAGCCTTCGCACAAATAAACAATTAAGTTAATTGTGGGTCTGACAAGTTGTTGTTTTTTTCCCTGAAGAATTAAGTATCCAAATCGGGTTAGGGTTGCAGGCTGAGCCACTCTCTGGAATAACCAGAATGCAAGGAGCTGGGGAAGAGCGAGGAAGCCGGTCTAGGAGGTACCAGCCAGCGCTTAACTCAGGCCCAGACTCTCGTCTAGACAAAGTCTCCGCTGCTCCCCACATCTGGATGGGGGACTCTGGAGGCAGCCAGGACTAGGACCGGGACTCTGGGGCAGTCCAAGAGCACCCTCAATGGCTGATATGAAGTGACATCTCCAATGACACTGCGTTCATGGGAACCCGTCACCTGGGACGGGTTCACAGCCTGGCGGAGGCACTGTGTCCCCCAAAAGGGGCGCCTGGGTCTTGCTCTGCGACACAGTTTGCAGTGCAAAGGAGCATTCGCTGTCTGGGGCTTCACCACCAGCTGCCTGTGTGTTCTCTCGCTTATTATGGAGGGGATAGCCCGGGGCAAGGCTGCACCTGTATGCAGACGCCATAAGCAACCCCAAACCGTGAAGAGAACAAGATGTGGTCTCCACCAGATCAAAACAGAAGGGCACGAGGTCATCTGCTCCCCACCGGGGGCGTTAGTCCTTCTTGAACCCTGAAACCGTCAGGTCCACCCCGCCACCACAGAAGGTAGCTCCCCGTCGAGTACATGCTGTTTATTGACAGAGAAACAAACAGGTCTCAGCACCTGTCGGGTTTCAGGGTGACCAGGGAGTTTCCACCCTGGATATGAGAAAACTTTTACACTGTACCCAAACATTCTTTTTCTTTTTTTTTTAAAAGCCAAAATTAGAAAGAAAACAAACATAGGGCCCTATGTAGCAGAAAGAAGAAACTCAGATTTCAAGACATTTCATAAGAAAAGTACGACTGGGTCTGAACTCACCTGGCCTGGACTCTAAGGCTGCTGTGATTGAGGGGTCACAGCTGCGTCCCCCAGAGGCGTGGAGGGCCAGCTGCCCTCAGGGGAGTGCCCGGGCTGTCTGCCCTGGCCCTCCTGTTTCTCATGAATGACCCCAGGAATGGCTCACGATGGTGGGGAGCGGAAGTTGGAGTTGCTGGAAGAGTATTTCTCTCGTGATGCCTTAAGGGGCGATTAATAAGTAACTACAAGAGCAGCTCAGCGGTGGGGGCACTTGGGGTACCTCTACCAATGCAGAAACAACCTGATACTGTTTATCTGGCTGCCCTGTGAGCTGACCCCAGCAGGGACTTCGCTAATTAGCATAGTCCCTGTTGGGGGGCCCCTGGGGACTGGGTGCCACACCCTCTCCTACGTTCCAGGTGTCAGTCTGTGCCTAGCTGCCTGCACCCCCAGGCAGCCTTGCTGCTGAAGCCCCTCCACCTGCAGGCACAGCCCAGTGCCAACCATCTTCCTTTCACACAACCTGGCATTGTCCGCCTCGAAAACAGGCTGGTCAGCTCCCATTAAGCCAGGCGGTAACCAGAACTGGTCATGGATATGAACGCACAGAATGCCAACAGTCATTCTCAGTCCTGCCTGTCTGCCCACTTCCCAGGCGGCCTCAGTCATCAGTTTATAAATGGTGCTCAGTTTATAGAAGATACTGGGTCCGGAGGCCTCCCTGGTGGTGCAATGGGTTAAGCACCGCACTGTGAAGCATCCGCAGTCACTGCAGCATGAGTTCAATCCCCGACCAGGTTGCTGAACCACACAGCACAGCAGACCCCTCCTGTCTCCCCATTGCTCCCCTCAGCAGTGTACCTCAGTAGATCTGCCTGTTCTGCTCCCCACTCTGTCTCTGCTGAATCCTCTCACCCCTACACCTCTGGCTTGCACCCCAGCTCTTGTATGCATAAATAAATCTTTAAAAAAAAAAAAGACACTGGGTCCATGAATTGTTCCGAACCATGTGAATGCGGATTTAGGCTCAGGTTCTCTCTTAGCTGCTCTTCTCCCAAACGGTGCACATGAAGCTTCCTTCCCTCCTCCACTGCCAGGCCCATGCCTCAGAGGATGCTGGGATCATGCTTAAGTAAGCAGGGCTGGGCAGAGTGATTTTCACCAAAATCACAAAAACACAACTGAAAGAGAACTATTCTAAAGAAAGATTCATGTACCATAAAAGGGGAATTTCCAGAAGCCTCTGATATTAGCAATTCGCCCTTCCATTCCCTTCCTCTCTAGTTTCAAAATGAGATGATGACAAAAGAGACTGATATGTCAGAAAAAAAAAAAAAAACACATGAAACTCTAAATACAAAGGTATAAACTGACACAATAGAAGATGCGGGAATTTCCACACCTGGTCTTCTGTTTCGACCCCACGAGGAGGACAGAGACATCACCATAAACACCGCTTTCTTCCTTTAAGGCAAATATCGCTCCTTATGGTACGCCAGTCTTAATTTTCTTGATGGGCAAAAATAGTTTTCCAATGTAAAAGTTCTAGAATGGACTTTTCTAGAAGCAGAGGTATCTGGGAATGTCCTCAAAACATTCAGGGAGGACTGTTTCTCCTTTCACTTTCCATTTTTACATATGCGTGTAAGGCCAACAGGCTCTAGCTAATTCAGTAGAATGTTCCAGACAGAGAAAGCCTTCCATCTCAGGGAAGTGGACATTTATTGGACATTCAGCTTTTACAAGTCTGGGGTATTAGGTATCCTGAGAGGTGTTTTAAGGACATAGAAGACAAAATTGAATTAACTAGGAAAATGAGTCAAATAAAGTGGATATGAAGAACAACACATGAAAACACAGATGCATGCACATAACCGGCTGTGGTTTCTATAGGCCGAGCTGAAGCAGTTCACCTCGCACAGCTCTCCACACCCGGGGCCAGCCCACGTCTCTTGCTTGGTTTCTGCTGGCCAATTCTATGCTTCCAAATCCCTTTACATGTGTCCACCATGTCCACTCGGTTGGTTGGTTTCTGCCAACCAGAAGCCATTTTATTATTTGTTATTATTTGCAAGAAATTCTCACAGAGGCACAATTTACATTCAACCACATGAACACGTTTCATGGATTCTGACCAAGGCGAACCTGCCCTGCTGTTATGGTATGGAGCATTTCCATCCTCCCAGAAAGATCCCTTGAAGCCACTTTGCTTTTAAATGATTTGCATCTGAACGTTTGTGCGCGGAGAGTATCTGAGCCAAATGTGTGGGAAGAAAGCCTGCGCATCAATCATCTGCAAACAGAGGTTGTGAAGCTCCTGACGGGGGTGCTGGAGCCTGCGCGGGCCTGTCGGCAGAGGCGGGGGCTTTTCTTACATGCTAGAGGGGCTTTTCAGGGACAGGCAGGTGGGCCCTGTCCGGGTCCCCGCTGGCACTTGACCAAGTCGCTAAGTCATGGGGCTCTTTTGTGGTTCTTTAGGCATCAGGGTTTACATGTTTAAAAAGAGGGAAGTTGAGGCTGGATAGTCAAATTGACCAAATTCTCAAAGGAGCAAATGCTTTCTGATGAGGAGGGCTCACAGCTCAGAACACCCCTTTCCAAACTCTGTTGCAACATCGCAAGAGGAGTTCACATGACCGGGAGAATCAGAAATCGTTTCTGACGTTTCCTGTTGCCCAAATTTCAGAGGAGGCCTCAGGGAAGGGCTGGCCAGAGCAGCTCATTCTGGCTGAGGGGCCACGTCTCCACTTTGGCTCGAGATTGGCCCAGTGGCCTGTCAAACAGGCAGAGGCAAGGCTGGGAGGAAAACCAAGGCCAAATGTGCTTCCTTCGGGGCGGGGGTCTGGGCGTCCCTGCTGCCACGAACCAAAGCTCTGGCCGAGGGCCACCAGGAAGGCCCGACAGAACAGAAGCCGGCACCTCCAGGCTCTGAGACATTTGAATTATATGTCCTCAAAACAAACACAAAACGAAAAAAAAAGTCCTGAAGTATTACGCAGGAAGTCATTTTTTTTAATCACTTTTCCAAAATGGTACCCTGAGGTAATCCTTTCTTAAATCTCCCAGCAATCAAAACAATGTGGTTGCAAAAGTTGACAGCTTTAAAACCTCTCAAAGGTCACCTCCCTGCTCACACCCTCTCACAATAAGAGCATAACGGATATTTTGAGTCACATGTATTGTTCTTTGTTCATTTGCATTTGGTGAAATCCCTCTTTTGGACCAATTTAGTCCTCGGGGCCCTGGGTTTCCTTGGTTGATTATGCTCTTGTCTTCTAGATACATTTAAATCTTTCTGTCAAAAAACACAAAAATTGGAGACTCCCAATGGATAAAATGCAGTGGTCTTTGCCATGAGTGCTTTCTCTTTGCTCTGATGGGCTCTCCATCTTGCTTGGGGTAGGCTTCCTTCTCCTTCACTAACTAAGGCCTTCAAGGTTGAGCTGAAGTTCACGCACCCCATCATGCTCCTTGCCTCTCTCCGGCCCCTCCCTACCTGACCTCTTGTTGAACTGACACACTTCTCCATATTTCAGGCTCCAGGGCTGGGCCTCCACCTCTGATACCAAAGGCCTCCATCCCCAGCCCTAGCTCGAATGACCACAGAGCAAGAGAAAGCTCGGTCGCGTCGAACATTCACCACTGGCACCCACACTCCCCACTGCTGAAGATTCTCGCCTCCAAATGCGACGATACTCCCAGGCCCCTTCAGAGGGGCCCACTCACGCCCCCAGCTCCTGTGGACGCCAACGGTGCTCACTTTTGGACACAATCTTCTCTCTCTATGAGTAATTTAAGTGACTCATGCTCAGCTTCACCCGCCGGCACACGTGACCCGCACGCTGCTTGAGTGTATCTATAGATGTGTAAACCAAAGCAGTTCTTAGAACACAGATTTCCCCTCCCACGTGCTGTTTATTTCACTTCACCTCACAGGGAAGGAGGATGATACAGAGGAGCTGCCTCCTCCTTACTCAAGTCCGGGACAGCCCCTCAGAGGACCAAGCACACGATCCCTGAGGAAATAAAAGAAAACCAGAGGAGAAGAGAGACTGACAAATTCCATTTTGTTTCAGACTTGCAGTAGCCACCTCTGTAGAGAACAGACACATGTTCATTCTCAAGGAGGCAAGCCTGAAACGAGCAATGTTCTAACGTGATGTTCTTTCTTTTTTATTTTTCAGTGATTTATTTATGCATATAAGGACTGGGGTACAGGCCAGAGATATGGGGGGCAAGAGGATTCACCAGAGCCAGAGCAGGGAGCAGAACAGGAAGATCGACTGAAGCACACTGCTGAGGGGAGCAGCGGGCGAGGCAGGAGAGGTCTGCCGTGCCATGTGGGTCCCCTCCCTGGCCAGTGGCAGGGATTGAACTCGTGCTGCAGTGGCTGCGGTTTGTGTTAGTAGAGGGCCAAGACCAGAGGGGACCCACTTGACGAGGAGGCACAGAAACAAAAATCAACTCTAAGTTCTGTCTCTTGCTGGCCCGGTAGATCTCTCTCTTTCTTTCTCTCTCTCTCTCTCTCTTGCTCTATGTCATACACACACACACACACACACACACACACACACCGATGCTTCTTCATTTCTAAAACAGAAAACCATATCTTGGATCCGCTGTGGTTTGTCTCAATCATTCCCATAATGCAACTGTGCTGCTTTCCTCAATTTGTGGCTGTTCCCCCATCACCAGGAAGGGTGCCAGGCCCAGTTTGGGGACACTGCTCTTGAAGGAAGGACCTTGGTGACACAGCTGCCAAGTTAGTGTCCTACCCCCTTCTCACTTCCTATTTTCTATTAAACAAAATCTACACTCATTTGCCTGCTTTGCGAAGCCCTCCATAACCTGGCCTCTCTCACATCATTTCCTAGCACTAACTATGTTAATTGTGTGATTTCTACTTGGTACTGGCCAGGAGAGTGTCTTCACAAGCTCTCCAATGAGCTGAGACCTTCCCATCAGGGCTCTGTCCATATTCTCCTGAGCTCCACACCTCCGACACCTCTCTCCAGCTCCTTCACCACAGGAGACTTCCTCAACTCCATCACCCAGACCGTCGGCTCGTCTTGCACATCTCTCCTGAACACCTTCACGAAGCCTCCCCATCACCCAAGCTGCCTTCACACCGATGTTCCCTAAATGTCTCTGATACTTCACTAAGTCTGCTCTTGAGTTTTTTTTTTTTTTTGCTACTTGATCTATAATTCATGTTTCTCCACTTTAGTTGCAAGTTCTTTGAGAAAAAGAATCTCATACTTTACTCCCACATATTCCCATAGCAATGGGTGAGTAGAGCAAAAGAAGCAATATTTTCTTTTTGCCAGAAAGGTGTCCTATGCAAACTCTTCCCTAACTTTTAGGGTCCAGTTCAGGTCATGTCACCTGAAAGATACTCTGTACTCTTCGTCCAGGTAGGAGTCTATGTGGAGAGGAATAACTGCACTGATAATTCGGCAAGAGGACAATCAGACAATAACAGGCATTTATATAGCACTATGTGCAAACACTGGTCTAAAAATGCAACAAGTCCATTCCAAGTCATCTGAATTTCACATGGACACAGTGTTGTAGGTACTATCATTGGCCCCATTTCACAGGTGAGCTGACAGCGGCACTGAATCCAAAGCCACATAGCTACAAAGTAGTCGAGCTGGCTCCAAGCCCAGCCAACAGCCTCCAGCTGGCTCTAAGTGACTTCGTGACATTCCAGCTGCGGGCATTTTCATGTGACTTCCTCCATGGCAGCAAAGAGGAGTGCTTTTCTGCATCTTGTCACAGTTCTGAATACTAAAAACCATCATCACTCAAGCCCAACATAAAGGCAGCTGAAGGCTAGAAGTTACCCTCCAGACAAACGTCAAAAAGACATATGGCAGCATGGAAGCTGAACAAAGAGCATCTTCTCTGAAGTGATGTGAGTCAGTATTGGGGACCCTGCAAAATGGTATTAACTCAATGTCCATAAAATATGAGGGCCAAATGTCTTGCAACATGGACCCCCTTCAAACCAGTGTTATTCTTTACCCAATAGAATCTGCTCAGATCCCAAATTTCTAAACATGACACAGCGGCACTTGGATTTGTTTACTGTAGTTTCAATGTGCTCTTGTGGGCCCACACATGGCATGCTTGAGTACCAGGGATTAGGTACAAGAGGAAAAACCTCATCCTGGTGTCAGATCATGGGAGGAAATGACGCCACCAACAGTGATTCCTGTATTAGCAGTTGCTTAAGTACCATAAGGCTTTTAGGGGAAAAGACAGGGAGGTAGTGGTTGGAAATGAAGCCCCATTATTAATGTAGTCAAGCTATTCAGCTGGATTCAATAAAATAAAAAGCCCTGCCCAGACCAGTGTCTGTAGTAGAAGATGCTAAGAGCTGTTTTTGAAAAATCTGGTTTTATTGAATCCAGGCTTATACACAGCATTCCTTCTTCCTGCATGGCTGAAAAATCATCCCATGCATTTTCAGCCACTTGAGAGGAAATGGACTTAGACTGTGTCAGAAAGTACAGTTAGATTTAAGGAAGAGGACTTCATAATGTTCAAAGCAATCGAAACCTTGCCAGCCCTTTGGATATATCATCAGCAAAGGCTGTGAGACCCTCTTTTATTAATTCTGTTCAGGTGAAAAACCATTACCGGTAGCATCTGAGGGACCAGGGCCGCAGGCAGGCCATGAGCAAAGCCAAAATGAACAAAATGCAGCCCAAGCTGATGAAAAATTTACAACCCAAGGCGGGGGGGGGGGGTGTGGAGGGGGGGGTGGTGACAGGAATTCAAGGCTGACCAGCCCAGAATGGTAGTGGGAGAAGGTTCTGGTTTGGGTGAGCATCATTTGGTATAACTGTCTGTCTCTGTCTGTCCCTTTGGCTGGACACACCATTGTCGCTTTTCTTTCTCTGGTTCTGGTCACTGTTTTAGCCCCGTTCTGTCGCCATCCCCCGGCCCTCAAGCCTCAGACCTCCCTGGCAGGAGTAGCCACAGGTAACGTCAGAGCTTCTCCCACCTTTGCCAGCGGCTCTCGTCCCTGCAGGACCCTGCAGGACCCTGCTCCGCCACTCAGCACAGGCAGACCAGTGCCACCAGACCCCTCCCTTTTTGTTAAATATCAAGGGCCTGGGGACAGAGGGAGAGACTGAGGTGAGGCAGACTGCCTGCAGGCCTTGCTGTCTAGGGAAAGAATAAGAAAGCAGAGCCCAAGGGGAGGCATGGCCCACAGGGGAGCAGGACTCCCGGGAGGGCTGGCGGAGCAGAAGCTTGTGGCAGCACCAGATGCCCTGAGGGGCCTACGCCTGGTCGCCTCACAAGCTGTGCTGCTCCCTTGCAGCTGGCGCGGGCCTGGCTGGTGTGCGGTGCCGAGGGTCACAGGACACAGCGCCAGCCGCCCTGTGTCCAGTGTCCAGAGCGGGGCAGTGCAGTGCCAGGAGGCAGAGGGCAGGATCTCCAGGGTCAGAGCAGCCGGGTCAAGGAGGGCCTGGGGCCCTCGGTGGCTTTTTCAGGCTTTTGCAGGGCCAGGCCAGCACAGCTGTGCTCACTGCTTCAGGGACACCCTCGTGGTGGGGACAGCCACGTCCCCAGTGTCACCTCCCTTCCTCCTAAAATCCCCCCAAAGTCTCTCCAGGCCTCCAGCCCCAGTCCCTTCCAGCGCCCTTGCAGCTGCTCCTTGGGTCATGCTGGCAGAGGTGGACCCTTGCCCGGGTCACAGGCTGCCCAGCCAAGCTGAATGAGCCGTCAGCTGGGCCTTACTTCATTCCCTTTCGTCTCCCTGGTGGCATCTGGAGCTCGTCCTTTCACACCCACACCTTTGTGTCTCAGTCAGTGTGTTGATGTCAGAAAGAGCCAGAGGAAACAGCACGCTTAGCAGTGGCAAAGGAACGCGAACTCACATTATGTCTCTGCGTCAGGCACAGTAAGAGGCACTGGCTGAGGGGGCCTCCCTGGTGGCGCAGCGGGTTGAGCGCCTCACTGTGAAGCATCCACGGCACAGCAGCACCGGTTCGATCCCCAGCCAGGGAGGGACCCACATGACTCAGCAGACCTCTCCTGCCTCGCCCGCGGCTCCCCTCAGCAGTGTCTTTCAGTCGATCTCCCTGTTCTGCTCCCCACTCTGTCTCTGATGAATCGTCTCACCCACCTCCCCAACTCTGGCCTGTACCCCAACTCTTGTCCGCATAAATAAATCTTTAAAAAAAAAATAAAGTCACTGGCCGAGAGAGCTGCTACATTTGTTACCAGGTCACTAGCTCAGACCGTGGAAAGTCCATGTGCTTACATGCACATACACACACACATCTAAGGAAGTACATATGTCAGGGAAAATAGCTTTATGATGAATTGGTCTTTCAAATGGTATTAATTGGGACTGAGTATTAACAAATCCTTCCAACACCCAGGCCGGGAGAAGTAGGCATCACAGAGGAGAGGCTTGGGCGGGAGAATGTTAGAGATTACAGCACCAGCCAGGATGGACGCCTTAAGGAGTATTACATGCTTCTAGGGGTTTACTGCTCATGTAGGTTGACCTATTTCCCTCCCTTCTTTTTTCCATCCTTCCCTCCATGGAGCATTTACCAGGTGCTAGGCACTGAGCTGGATGCTGAGACAGAAGAAGATCCCTGCCCTAAGAAGCTTGCATTCCAGCCAGAGAGACCAAGAACTAGCAAATCCTAATGTTGCCACATGAGAAGGTGCTATGATAGAGGGATGTGGAAAACGCCAAGGAAGCGTGCTGGAAGGTGGCATCTGTTCTGAATGGGATTTGGAGGCTTCTTCCGACTGTCTCATGTCTTATTTCTCAGGGCTTTGCTGTCTCACATAGTCACCTTCTCACTTGCTCTCTCCCTCCCCTCCAACATCCATTCGTCTAGTTCTCCCTCCCTCCTCCATCTACTCATCTACTGTCTGCCTACCAATCTATATCAGTGATCTAGCTTCTATTATCTATCAGTGATCTGTCTGCCTTTCTATCTATCCAACCATCTAGCCCAAAGATTTTTTTAGAGCGATATAAACATTGTCTTTTCTTTTTTTTCCAAATAACGTTCAACATTTATCATATTGACTATCACCATCTGATATCCTTGTCTCTGTACAAGAAAAATGAAGAACAAACTGAGCAGATTTGGTAAGTTTAATTCGTTTTCATGCTCTCCTATATCCATGCCTCCATTTCTCATTTCTCCTGTATCCCATACATTTGCCATATATTTTTGTAGTTCTTTCCATAAAAGGAGGAGAGTTTGTTTTCCTACCCTCCAACTTTGACCTCAGCCCTGAGATTCTCCTAGCTCAAAGATTTTAAAGCACGTAACTTTCCCTTCTAAAACACATTTCTCTCTTCTTCTATAGGAAAAACCTCGCTCCCAAAGGTCATTTTGCCAAAGCATAAGTTAACAAAGAGTTTGGAGCTCCTTCTCTGAAGACCTTTAAAAAACAGCCTTGCTCTCAGTAGGCTGGGAGGGTGGGGTAATCCAGCCTGAAAGCAGTGGGCTGACCCACCCAGCTTTGTACATCCTTGTCTCCTTCATTACCAAGAACCGGAAGACCCTTGGATCATGAACCGCTGCTAACCTTTGAATCCTGGAACTGGCTGCCCAGGTCAAAGGTTGGGATGGGGAATGATGACCTTGGAGGGCACATGTCCATAGTCTTAGAGGTCATCGTGTGGGGGCTGCCTTTTTATTAGTGCACTGAAGGCACAGATCATAATCACCCAAAACTGACATCGAAAGGCAAAACTCCATTAAGATACTTGACCTTGGAATGTTGTTCTGTAGCTTACGCTTCCTAGTGCCCCAAAGCTTCTGGTTTGTTACCAAGTGCAGGGAGATGCAGACTGCTTCATTCATTGGTGCATTTGACCTCTACAGCACAAATTCCCAAAGCCCCTTCCCCAACCCCATCTTCTGTTACATATAAATTCCTCCTGGAATGCCAGCACTTTTAGGTGATTTTGCACACCCATGGGAAGAAGAAAGGGAATCCAGGGTGACATGTGGGAACACTCCAGGTCTGGTCCCTCTCGATGGTTATTACACTTTACTGGAATCCAAATCTAAGAGGTCAACCACCAGCTAGCTGAAGGTTCACAGTACAGCATAAACGCTGATTCTGAGGCTCTGGTTTACAACTTCTGGGGGCACCACCAGCCCCTGATTCTTAAAGTCTTCCCAGGACTTGCCAGGTTTATAGGCAGAGGTAGGCACCCCCCCCCCACATGCCTGGTGACATTCACCCCCTACTTGATTACTGGGAGGGTTTCTTGGAGGATGTCAGAAGCCACCACGCCTTGTTGTTGAAAATAAATACAGACAATGCTTTCTTCATGGGGAAATTTTACTCCCATTTAAAATGTATCTTTTGGAGAGAACAGAGGGGATCTGTTTATATTCTTTTACATTTGTTCAATGTTTTCTTTGTAATTCTACTAACTCATCTCCTATTATCAATGGCCACATGATGACTATCCTCAGTGATCAGCCTCTGAGAGAGGAAGTCAGACACTGGCTCAGAGCACAAGTCCTGGCTCAGCTGCCTACTGCTGTGTGTTCTCTGGCAAGGGGCTACATGGCTCTGTGCCTCAGTTTCTTCACCTGCATAGTGGGCACCTTATGTTCTTGCAGGACTAAATGAGTTGTTCTATAAAGATACTTAACTAACACCTGGCACATGGTATGTTGTGTTAGCCATTGTTACAATATAAAAAACCATAAGCTTACCAACAGCAAGCAAACAAGGCAGCAACTAGAAACCTAGGTTTTAAATGGATATAACAATACAGCAAAGGATTCGGGGTGGTACCTGAGACATAGTAAGTGACCGGTGTTAGTAATGAATGTGGGTCCCTGAGCCCCACTTTCATTTTGAACTATTTTTTATGACCTTGACATTTGTAGGGTAAAATGGAAAATGATCAGGCTTTTCCGTCCTTCCGCCATTGGTGTCGATGATGGACACCTGCGGTCCTGCACATGTGCCTGATGGCGGCACCTCAAGTAGGGTGTGGGCTTGTGCAAGTGGGTACACCTGGGCTGAGACACGGGGTGTATAAGGGCGGCATCACGAGGATGCCAGAAAAGAGAAGAGAGAGAGCAGAGAATAAAGAGATGTAGAAGCAGAGAGCCCAGGAAAGTGCAATTCACCAGGGGCTGGGAGGTCGGCCAGCCTCCTGGCCCCCCGACACCCCCACTTGTGTGTACCTGGTCACTAACGATGTAAAGAGTAATAAAAGCCTGAAAAAGTCACCGAGGGCTCCAGGACTCCTTGACCCATGTGCCTGCTGACAGCAGGAGAACCTGCTCCTACATTCTGTTCCCTCTCTCCCATCTTTCGTATTCAGAGAGAAAGTCCCCGCCCACAGGCCTGCAGGGTGAGCTATAAAGGCTCATTCTGGTGCATGGCCAGTATCTTGGATCCCATTTTGAAGTTCTGCATCATTATTATATACAAGTTTTCCCTTGTGCCCTTTCTTTCTGAACAAGTCTTCAAATCTTGAGGCCACCTGCACCCTTTGGAACCTTCGACAGAAATACTTCTGTTTTGCACATAAGGAAACACAGGTGCAAGTGATAACATGGGAAGGGGGTAGCCTGGGAGGGTCACGCGCTCCCACGGCTGTGAAGCCCACATGTCCAGCTGTTGGCCACTGGCCGGATCTCGGCTCGAAGATAATTACACCAGTCAGATGGCTTCTTCCAAAACCAGAATCAGACAGAAGACAGCCCTCTCATTAGATACTCTTGGTAAGAGACTTTTCTGAGAAGATTGGAAAAGCACTCCTTTCCCTTTGAGATCATGTTAATAAAACATCTGGGATTTTCACTGGGACCAACGATATTGCTTCTATTCTGATGTCGAAGTGGACTTTTTTGGTGGAAGAGTAAAAATCACATTTTGCCTAAACATTCACGGCGCGAGTGAACTGGATCCATCCCCTGCCAATGGTTAGGGTTTGCTGCATACTTTTCCAGTCAGCCTAATGGGTCTGAAAATAAAAACCCCAAACTCCTTCATTTCACAAAGCCTGGCTTTCTAACCTATCAGGAAATGAAGGGATTGAAATAGGCCCTGATACGTTCCCTGGGGTCTACCCCACAGCGCAGCCAGCACAAGGTCAACCAGCCTGATTTGGTGCTGGGGTTAGGGCGGCAACCAGAGCCGGGTATACTCAGGTCAAGTGCAATGAAAGCGCTTACACAGCAGGGTTCAGAGACTTGCAAGAGAAAAGCACTTATAATCATGAGATAAGAAGGATGTTACTGACAACAACCAACAGACTGATAACGCCATTTATTCTTGTTCAAATCCAGCTAGGTGCATTCACCAAGAGCTCTACGATGCAGCTTCAGAACTGGAAAGGCTTTGGAGGAAATCTAATCAATTACATGGTAAACATACTAATGATATAAATATAACTAGTAAACATACGGTAAATATATGGTAAACTTGCTTCATTCTAGGCGCCAACTTGCAGTTATAATATACATCGTTACTGAACTAAAGATACTAACTCTGACCTATGATGGGGTAACTCACATAAAAGCACAGATTATCCCAAATGACCCCCCAAATGCAGAATGCTGGGATCATTCACAGTCTATGTAGTTAAAGCCCCAGTAAATGAAAGCAGTTTCAATGACCGATTTCTAAAGAGGATGGAGCACCTCACCAAGTAATTACTTTAATCATCCTTTTGTTTGTTCACTCGATCAGTGATTGAGTATTATCCCAGTCTCATGTGTTTACCGAATGGGAACAGCACAGACGTTCAAGATGCTGGGACTCTCTTGGCTCTGAAGAATTTGTGACATGGATTTTGCTTTTTAATCAAAACACAATTATTTCCCCATCCTGGATCTTCAAAACCAGGGTCTTAGAGCAGAGATTGGAATGGGAAGCCCTGAGTTTTAAACCATGCACACTACCTAGTGACTTAATAAGCTCACTGTAGTCCTGAAGGCAAGAAAGTTTATGTTTATGGTGTGCGGATGGGGCTCAATTCCACATTTATTCCTCTTTTAGTTCATCTTTTTTTTTTTTTTTGCATTTGTGCCATTATGTGCCTTTCCACTAGTGTTGCACAGGATGTCTATAAATAGTAATTTAAAACTGGGGGGTGGAGGGGTAAAAAGCAGATTGTCTAGCTTGAAATTGCCTTTCGAAAGAGTTTGTTCCAGTATAAAAGTTGTGATCAATTGTTCCCTTTGTTTTATTCGCAAAAGAAATTGGCACATCTAAGATGAAGCAAAATCCTATTTCAGGAAAACTCTTACGCACTCAGAGTTAAAATACACCAACGCCAAAAACACCAACTCTACCTGAACATTTTGAGTGTTATTTGTTTAAACATGTTTGTTTTCTTAGTTAAGCTAAAAATATTTTCCCCTGGTATTTCAGAAGGGGCATTTAGACTAAAATAAAAATAAAAATAAATGGCATGTTTAAAAAAGTTATATTCATCAGGCCTGGAACAGAATACAGAAACAGTCAATGGAAGTGAATTTCAGAACGTGTGTAGTAGTTTTCCTATTTCGCTCTAAATAGACATGGAAAAACAAATCGAAACAAAAAAAAAAGTACATCACCACCCTGTCCTAGTGAGGAATGGAAAACCATCCCTCATGCTGAGTTAAGCTTAGAAATGAATTATTAAATGTCCATATAATAATTTTTCGTTATTTTATGTCAAACTGTTACTATGAACTAAAACAATTACACGAAAATTCTTTTTTTTTTTTTTTGGTAGCAGTATTTTTATCATTTGGTCTATCCTTGACATAACTGAGATGAGAAATCTTGGGAGGTGGGACAATAAAGAAATAATTATTATAGAATACTGACTAATCAAATTTGTCCTGTAACTTCACTTCAAGTGAGAAAACATAGTTAGAATTTGAGCACAGAAAGGGACATTAGGCCCAGGATTTCCTCTCTTCGATAAGGGTGCCTATAACTTTGGGAATCCAGAATGTCTTTGAAAATATTAGGCTAGGTTTCTTCTGTGTGTAAAGTTTTCTGGGGAGAAGGAACACAGTTTCAATTTAATTTAATTCTTAGTGTATAGACTTATACATATAAAAACATAAAAATATACAGTCATTAAATATAAAATCCCTGAAATAAGTACTATTTGATCATCATCTGAGATGAAAATTTGAGGCCTAGAAAAGGTGAATGACTTGTCCTAAATCACAAATCAATTTCCAGCACAGTCTATTCTAGAACCCAGAGCACCTACTTGAAAGGTGACAATTCTTCCACTGAATGCTAAGTTTTGAACCCCATCAAGACTATGAACCCAAGATATTACTCACCAGAAAACACAGAACTTAGGGTTTCTAACAGGGACGTCGGTAGGCACAGATGGGGAAGGCGACAACCAGTCTGCTTTTGGTTCTGTCTCTATGCTGCTCTCCCTGATGCATTTTTGGGGGTTATGACTACAACCTCATTCAAAAGTTAAACACCAAGTCCTACTTCCCATTTCTGAGACCCAACAAAAAGATGGAAGCACATTTTCTATCAATTAATCAATCACATCTGTGGTCCATCAATATAATCAATCACATCTTTCTGCCATCCTCACCAAAACACTGACTTTCATGAAATACCTTTAAGAAACGCAGAACATGCCCCCCTTTTAAAATGTGTGTTGTCTGCCCTTCTACTTAAGATGATGTTGAACCACAAATCCAAGTCAAGGGCGATCTTGACATTCTATAGACATCTACCAAATTCTTGTCCAAAATCACCTTTTCCAAATATAATCTTCAAAGGTCATCAGTGTTAGCGACATCACTTTGCAGGGCCCAGTAGAATGCATTCCCTGAAACCTCAGGGAGCCAAATCATTAGCCTTCAGGGAAAGAGTCTTGGATGAGAATGCATGATCCTAAACATTGTAGTATTTCTCCTTTGCCGAGTCTCAAATCATACCGGCTAGTTGGAGGATTATTAATTGGTCAGCTTATGGAAAAGAAATAGAGAGGGAATGTATTTTATGTTACACTTGGAAGCAGCAACCATCCAGATGCTTTGGGTAAGTGGGCTTCTTGCCTACAGACTCACATCAATTATTTTGCAGGAATATATTTGAATAAACATATTCAAAATATTGCAATTCTCCAAAGAGGAAATGCAAATGGCCAACAGGCATATGAAAAAATGCTCAACTTCTCTTGTCATCAGAGAAATGCAAATCAAAACCACTATGA
>JAGFMF010011492.1:109664-184130 GCA_019455555.1 Galemys pyrenaicus | reverse complement strand
ATGGTTCCTCCCCTAGGAGGAATATAAGGGAACCAAATAAGGATCAAGGAAAGGAATAAGAACAATAATAATAATAATAACAATAAAGACACAAAAAACAAAAATGAAAAGACAAGGACAAATTGGGGACACTTGGTGGGGGGGGAGGGGGAGTGTTGAGGGCAGATGGGAGCGTGGGGGACTGAGGTGATGGTGCACTGGTGATATGGTGATGGGGAATCCATGGGGATGACCATTGATGTCAAATATAAATAAATAAATAAATAGAATTTTAAAAAATAAATAAATACATTCACAATATCTAGGCAGCACAGAGTCTGCACACTCAGGCCAATCCGGACAGACTTCAGCTGGCTGTCAACAGCTGGCACAGGATGCTGCGACATCCCAGGTGAATCCCAGGCCTGGCTGGTCCACTTGAGGTCCCGAATGGCGCTAACCCGCTTTTATTAATGGGTGCACGGAGCGACTCAAAGGGGAAGCAAGCTGAGTTCAGGGAAACCTATAGGTGGCCTGGACTGATCCCCCAATAAATGATGATGAGACCCTAGTTCAGATCTTCAGTGTCCTGCTCATCCTCCTCCCACTACACTGGTGCCCCAAATGCTCTCAGGGGCAGGGGTCCTGAGTCCCCAGGCCTGGGGGAGTACTCAGGAGATTGTCTATTTAGGCATACCTGAGGTTATGGGGCAGGTGACTACTCCTCCCCAACTTTCCATGAGGCCTGCACAGGTGTGGCTCTAAGCACCAGCCTCACTGTCTCAAGACTAAAGACACGGGGGACCCTCACATCAGACACTGGACTTGGGTGATGGCAATGAAGCTGACTTGCGATGCCAGGAGGGCAGGCGAAAATTGTGAAGGGCACTTTCAAGGTCAAGCTAAAAATAAGCTCAGCTCCATGGACTGCGCTGTCCTTTGGTCACGGACTTTCACGGATGAGGTGTCCAGCCTGGGCGGTCAGCATTCCGCAGGCCCACACACAGGATGTTACTTTATTAAAACGGGACCAGAGGCAGGTATGGAAATGAGTGTTTTGAGATCCCTTGTGATAAAATCACTTGCGGACTACGCAGTCTTGTCTATAATAATGAGATGGGGGGCCTCCGTGGTGGCACAAGGGGTTAAGCACCGCACTATGAAGCATCCGCAGTCACTACGGCACGAGTTTGATCCCCGTCCAGGGAGGGGACCCACATGGCACAGCAGACCTCTCCTGCCTCGCCTGCTGCTCGCCCCAGCTGTGTATTTCAGTTGATCTGCCTGTTCTGCCCCCCACTCTGTCTCTGGAGAATCCTCTCATACCCCATACCTTTGGCCTATACCCCAATTCTTGTATGCATAAATAAATGAATCTTTTTTCAAAAAATAATGAGATGGGATCTGAGAAACTGGTCTTGCAACCTCCCCCCACCCACCTTTCTGACAGCAGACACCCACAGGATGTGCAGAGGGGGTACAGGAGGCTAATGTGGGTGACCAGACACCTGCAGACCAAGGTTCTAAACCTTCCTGCTGCGGGCTCATGACAGCACAGTGTCCAGTGCCTGGTTAAGTGCTCGGGAAATGTTTGTTGATTGAATGTGTGAGTGACTGAGTGAATCAATAAATGAAATAAAGGATGAGTGAGTGTAGTTTGGGTAAGTATGCGGGTAAGTGGCCAAGGGCAGTAATATTCAGTCTTTAGTCAATTCCAGTGACCCCCTAAGTAGAAGGTATCAAACATACCTTTCCTAAGGGCAGCAAAAGGATGAAACATCAGCCCCACCTTGGTGTAATTTTTAAAATTCATCTCTACCAAGATGTCTCGCCACAAAATGAAGCACAAATATGAACTTTTTTTTAAATGAATTTCATTGTTTTTGTGCTTTTTATTAGAAAAAGTCCTTCTCAGAGGAGAAAAGCGAGTTATTGGGAAGCTATGTCTTTGTTTTTGAAGATTTATTTACTTATGTATAAAATACCGGGGTACAGGTCAGAGTCGTGGGAGGTGAGAGGATTCACCAGAGACAGAGTGGGGAGCAGAACAGGCAGATGGACTTCATGAAATCCACTGCTGAGGGGACCAGTGGGCAAGTCAGGAGAGGTCTGCTGCACCATGTGGGTCCCTCCCTGGTCGGGGATTGAACTCGTGCAGTTGTGCTGCAGATGCTTCACAGTGTGGCCCTCAACCCGCTGCACCACCAGGGAGGCCCAAAGATGACTATTTTTAAAGCACCCAAAAACCCCTCCCGCTGTTGTGGTACCTGCTCAGCCTGGGGAGCCACTCTCCTCTCCCTGCCTTTGAAACACCCCCAAGGAGCACAAGCTCCATATCACCCAGAGGCTGTCTCCTGTGGGGCTCGGAGCCGCCTCCCCAGGCTTCTGTCCACAACTAAGGCAGGAACGTTTGCATTCCTTTCCACTTGGAGGGTGGCCTCTCGGGGATCAGGGAACCCCACCCCGGTCTCCATTATTTGTGGAAGAATAACAAAGATACATTGGTAAGACAGACTTCTCCTTTCAGGTGTGTTGGCTTTTATAGTTTTAGTGACTCTCACAAAGCAGAGCCCAGGACTCTGGGGTGAGAAGAGGTGGGGGGCTCCCAGAGGGGCTGGAGGAGTAGGCAACAGGTGTCTGAGGACACAGACAGTGCACCGGGGAGGGCTGGCATGCACCCCCATAGCAGGTCTCCCCACCTCCATGAAGAGATGACGTGGAGGATCTCCTCCTCCCAAGAGCAGCGCCTGCCCAGCCCGTATGGGTGTGCAGGATGTGCACTGTGCAAATCTCCAGGCAGTCCTTGGCCACGAGCCATCCCCCTAAGCTTGCAGATGCAATCATCCATAAGGATGGGAACAGAGGGGGCCCCTGGAGTCCAGCCACCCTGAGAGTGAGGGGCCTCAGAATAATTTGGGAAGATACCATGGGCCACAGGAGTACTTGACTGTGACATAAACCATCAGCCAATCACTGGTACTTTGCTTAAAATTGGCACCAGAAATGGATTCTGCCAATTTTCATTCTCAGGAGATCACCTGCCACCTGGACACAGCCAGCCACTTAATAGCAACCTGCTTCAAGATTCCAAGAGACTAAAAGGCTCATAACTGTTGTTTAGAAATGTAAATGGCCCTAAATTATAACCAGAGATGGAAATGCATGGTGGTGGGGGTGGGGGTGGGTCAGAGAACGTTCTGTAACCGAGTCTCCGGGTTGCCTGGCCGCTCCCATGCACAGGCAGATACCAACGGTGAGGTGAAGGTTCTCAAAGCAAAGAATGTCCATTTCCATAGGAGATTACATGCAGTTTGGGAAAACAATTACCTGCCCGAAATCCTGGGAAAGTAAAACTTCCTGGTTTATCTGCCAGGGAAAGCGATTGTAAAACAAGGGCTGAGACTGACAAACAAGATTTCAGAATTTTATCCAAACAGCTGCAGTGCACCTTCCAGGAGCCCAGGCTCACTTGGGTCTGATGGATGTTGCAACATCAAGTTTGAGGTCTCCCCAGCCCAGTGCCAAGAGCAGGGCCCCACAGGACAAAGAGAGAACAGTTGCTCTCTTAATCAGAGTAGAAAACAAAACTCCCCCCCACACACCCCCAACCTCCCTGCTTTGTTGTGAAATTGTCCCTGTGCCTTTGAGGAGAGATTAAAATCCCAGCCATGTCAAATCTAAAGGGCAGCTTCCCAGGCAGGGAAGGGAGAGGGTTCCGGGTGGGGGTGGGGTGGGGGAGCCAGTTGCAGTGAATTGATGGAGGATTTGGGATTGCAAAAGTCACGGGACTTGATTCAATTTGAATTAACGGAAAATCACAAGCCCTCAATTAAAAAATGGTAGAATAAAGCCACAAGAATATTCCATTTGCTCCCTGCATGGGTGCTGGTGAGTGGCTGTTTTTACCTAATACTTTCCGGCCCTGGACATGGAGACTCAGCAATGATGCGTGAAAATGAATGGTCTCCCCATCACCACATTTCCCGAGAGCCAGGAGGGGCTGGGCAAAGCTGCTGGAGTGAGGAGGAAAAGAAAAAGCATGAGCAGAAAGGGTGAGAGGGAACTCCCTGGTAGCACAGCAGGCTGAGCGCCACACTGTGAAGCATCCGAGGCACAGCAGCGTGGGTTCGATCCCCAGCCAGGGAGGGGACCCACATGGCGCAGCGGACCTGTCCTGCCTTGCCCGCTGCTCCCCTCAGCAGTGGATTTCATGAAGTCCATCTGCCTGTTCTGCTCCCCACTCTGTATCTGGTGGATCCTCTTGCCTCCCACAATTCTGGCCTGCACCCCAGCTCTTATATGAACAAATAAATGAATCTTTTTTTTAAAAAAAGTAACTTTCATCAAGTCAGCCCACCACCCTTTCGAGGATGCGGATACACTGGCACACCGGGTGAGTTGTGGGGCCTGCACTCAAGTGCTCAACAGGTAGATTTCCCTCCCGCCACGAGTGTCATTATCCCGACTGTTCATCAGCGTTCTGTTTTCCATATCAATGAGATTTCTAGTTTTTGACACATGTCAAGCAGGTATTTCGGTGAATGTTCAATTTCCGCCTTCAATGATGACAGAACTCCAGTCCCGAGTTAAATGCGCGCACCGCCATCCGACCGCGGTGAGTGAAGCAGTTTCTGACATGATATTTTCTTTAAGAACACACATTTCTGCAGTGATCCACCTTCCTTTTTTTTTTTTTTTAAGATTTATTTACTTATGCACACAAGAGCTGGTTACAGGCCAGAGTCATGGGAGGTGAGAGGATTCACCAGAGACAGAGCGGGGAGCAGAACAGGTGGATTGACTGAAATACACTGAGGGGAGCAGCGGGCGAGGCAGGAGAGGTCTGCTGCGCCCTGTGGGTCCCCTCCCTGGCCAGGGATTGAACTCGCGCTGCTGTGCAGAGGATGCTTCACAGTGCATTGCTCAACCCACTGTGCCACCAGGGAGACCAGATCCACCTTCCTCTTGCCTTTCTCCCTTCCCCATTCTCTGAATTCCTAGTCCCTATTTGTCTAACCTCTCACAGGTTTGGGAAAATGAGCAGCACGAAGATAAACATCACTTATAAAGTGGCTTTTCGGAATCAAACACCAGCCCCCTCGCCCAATCGTGAGAACAGGGAAGGGAGAGATTAAATGCCTGCCATAAAGCACCAGCCCTTGGTGTTGCTAGGAATTCCTGTTCTCGAGCAAAAACTGCAGTAGGGATGCCCGCTCCCCCTTCACGAGGGGGAAAAGAAGCACTTGCAGACCCCTGCGCTAGAGGGGACCGGGCAGCATCCGCCCCTGGAGAGGGGGCGGGGCAGGAGGCCTGCCCACCCACCCGACCTAGTCTCCATGGTGTTTCCCACTTTCCCAGGCCAGCCGGGAATGACGTGCTGCAGCCAGCTGAGAGGCTATGCTGCTCTTGGAAAGAACTCCGAGGGAGGGGGGGGCGGGGCGACACCATAGCGCGGGCAGACCTCCCAGCACTGCCCCCAGACTAGAGAGGGGCTCCACCAGCGGGCTCCAGGCCGGTCCAGGCCCAGGTCTTTGGAGCAGGCCCCTCCAGGAGCTGCGTCCATGCAAACACACCCTTTTTCCTATTGCAGTCACAGCAGCAACAATAAGCAGTAAATCCACTGAGGGCCCAGTGGGTCCCCACAGCCCGGCATGCTCACAATGCCCCTGGAAACGTGTCACGCGCAGACCCTTTGATTCATTGTAGACCAAGGGGCTCCTGGGCCTTTAAAAATAAATATTAAGGCCGAGAGGGGACTTCGTTTCCCTTTGCAGGCTGATAGCAGATGACAGAAACCTCTGAATGAAAAGCTTTCGGGGTGATCAAATACAGAAAGGGGGAGAGAGAATCAGCTCATTTTGGCCTCTCGTCAGAAAAAAGGTTTTCCTCTTCCTTGGCTAGGGGTGACTCATTTGGGGGATGCCAGTTTTAGAACTGCTCTCAGTCCGACTTGTAAACGAAAGGTGGAAGCCAGCCAAATCCGCCCTGCTGTGCGGCTGCTGCCCCGTGTCTCCCAGACCCCTTTCCTAGCTGGGGTAGGGCAGAAGCTGGCTGGAATCTTGGAACATTCCGGAAACTAGGAGGCGCAAAGCAAGCCGGGAAGGTGGTGATCTCCACAGCATCCGCAGAGCCTCCCTGGCCTGACCCTCCTCACCTGCGGACAGCGTGCAGCTGCCAGCTATGGCCACAGCAGAGCCACTGGCACCTGGGCCGCATACAGACACTGGGCCCTCTGGGAGCCCGGGGTGGGCGGGAGGGGCTGTCTGGTCTGCGGCCCGGTGCAGGCGGCCTGGGCACAGACTGTCCTCCTCTGCTTCCTGGTCATTCTTCTCCTATCTCACTGGGCCTCACTCTTCCTCCTTAGCGCAGACCCTCCTTCCGGCCAGCACGTTACACTCAGAGTGTCCCCTGGGATTTGTGCCCCGTGTAGTCTGGCCTCGGGAGTGCTGATCACTCCCTGGGGTTCTCACGCGTGGCGCAGATTGAAAAGGGACACCTTGCACACACTGCTGCCTCACTTGAGGGGCTTAGGCCCCCGAGGTGGCTGCCCCCCCAGCCCGGTGTTTTAAACAGAGCATGACGCAGCCTCAGAGACACCGGCCACGTGAGCGGAGACGACATCTGGTGCCACCAGCTGTGTGCAGGGCAGAGACCACTACCTGGATAGCCAAGGTGTGCCTTGGGTGGGGAAGCAGGTGCTTCTCCCAGGGACCCGGGCCGCCCCGGGTGGGGGCTGGAAGGGAAGGTGCTACCGTGCCATCCTGTATCTGAGACAGCCCCAAGGACGAGGTGCTGGACAAGCACTCCCCGTGAAAGCCACCCCAGAAAACGAGCCATCCACCTGGCCGCACCGGTCCCTTCTGCAAGCCAGCTCCCTATTTACACCACTCACACACACACTCAGAGGCACACACAGGACACAGGACAGAAAATTCTATCTAGGGGCCTCTCTGGTGGCGCAGGGGGTTGAGTGCTGCACTGTGAAGCATCCACAGCCATTGCAGTGTGGGTTCGATCCCCGGCCAGGGAGCTGACCCACATGGCATGGCAGACCTCTCCTGCCTCCCCACTGCTCCCCTCAGCAATGGATTTCAGTCCATCTGTCTGTTCTGCTCCCTGTTCTGTCCCTGGTGACTCCTCTCATCCCCCACACCTCTGGCCTGTAACCCAGTTCTTGTATACATAAATAAATGTATGTATAAATAAATAAATAAATATTTTTTTTAAAAAAGAAAATTGGAGACGTCCCTGGTGGCACAATGGATTGAGCGATGGACTCTGGGGCAGGCCGTGGCCACTGCAGCACCAGTTCGATCCCTGCCCCCGGCCATGGAGGGGACCCACATGGCGCAGCAGACCTCTGCTGTCTCGCCTGTTGCTCCCTATTTTGGTTAATCTGCCTGTTCTGCTCCCCCTCTGTCTCTAGTGGATCCTCTCACCCCCCCCCACACACTTCTGGCCTGTACCTCAGTTCTTGATTGCAGAAATAAATAAATCTTAAAACAAAATTGTATCTGGAGCTCGCTTCACACCAGTCTCCCTAAGGAGAGCCTCAGACACCCGAGAACGAGAACAGCTCTGCGAGGGAGTCCCTCTGGAACTGGGACCACAGCCCACCGGGCATGCGCGGGCTGGAAGCCGCCTTGGCACTAGAATGCATCACGCCCTCTGCACCCCGCTGCAGTCCGGGCCACCAAGGGAGGCACGCGGTGTGTTTCTCCCACACTTGGCACTGAGCCTGCAGCATGTAGACGCCAAAACACCACCATCGACCCCAGGCTTCCATGCGCCTAAGATCAGCTGTCAGATCAGAGTGCCCGGGGCAACGGCACCCCCTCCCAATGCAAGGCACCAGAGAGAGCCGCAGGCGCCTCCAGCCCTGTTCTTGGCTCTAGGTCAGGACAGAAGAACAGAAAGGGGGAGTCTGCACCTCCAGCTCCCCAGGAGAGGAAAACAGCCTTCTGCAGGGGCTGGCGTGGTGGCCCCCATGAGGTCCGTGTTGGTTAAGCCTCTGCCACAAGGAGGAGGGCACATCGATGACCACTGGCAGAGGCTGGACTGGGGGCAGCTGATCCTCATGAGGGATGGCTGCGGAGGGAGGGGGTGGTCACACTTGGCCACCAACCCAAGTGTCCCTGGGTACCCTGAGAGCTGCAACAGCCTTTAAATGAGAGAAATGTCGGAGGCCTCAAGAGTTAAACCACCTCTGGGTCCTCCCTGGTGGCGCAGTGGGTTAAGCAACGCACTATGAAGCAAACCGCAGCCACTGCAGCACGAGTTCGATTCCTGCTGCCGGCCGGGGAGGGGACCCACATGGCGCAGCAGACCTCTCCTGCCTCACCCACTGCTCCCTTAGCAGTGTGTTTCAGTTCATCTGCTGTTCTGTCACCCACTCTGGTGGATCCTGTCACCCCTTGTACCTCTGGTCTGTACCCCAGTTCTTGTGTGCATAAATAAAATAAATCTAAAAAAAAAAGAGTTAAACCACCTCTGAGAAGGGGGAGGGAAGACAGGGGTGGCATCTGAATGGTCACAAGTGCTGCAGGAGTTCAGAAGGGGATCAGGCCATTGCTGGTGCATGGGTGGGGGGCTTGAAAACAATGTGTCTGAACACTCGACATGGACATCTGTAATCTATGCAGCTGGAACAGTAAACATTGGCCTGGAGAGAATTCCTTTGCTCTCTTTCCTATCTCTTGTGTACATTAAGTGGTGTGATTTATTTTAGCAAGAATAACTGTACTCATCTCTCCTGCCCCACTCTGAGCTTCCTCTGAAGGCAGCATGCTGTGCAGCAGCAACACTCTATTCTGTGGTGTCCACAGCCTGCATCGTGGCCCCGACCCCAAGATGACCATGCAGGGTAGAAAAATGAAAGGCATCTCAGAGAAGCAGAACGGAATGGACCTTGAAATGTTTGACTACAACCTCACAGATGTATCCAGGGGATGGATATACAATAAGAACACAGATTGGTCAGTTGTCGGCCAGTGAACTGCAGAGGCCAATGTTGGCAATGACCGTGCCAACCTTGGCCGTGGGAGAGGGAATGTTGGCCAACTCACTAGGAGACCTTAAGAGCAACTGTGTGATACCCCCTGAGTGCCCTGTCTTAACACCAACCTGGTGTCCTCATTCCTTAGTTCAGGTCTTGTGCTTATCAAGTCACCTCTAAATCCTCTCTGGCTTGCAAAAAAAGCTGCCCGCAGAGAGCCGATGCACAAGAAAGCATCTACATTGCAGTCAGCAATGTTCTCATTAGCAATTTTCGTCTGTGAAACTGACCATGGGCTGCAGAGAAGTCAGTCCCTAAGACCCTGAACCGTGGTGAATTCAGCAAGTCTGGCCTCCCTCAGAGGCCTATTGGAGGTCCGACTCTCAGTCTTCCTCTGGTGACAGTCCAACAAATTATTGAAAGTCTCCCATGGCTGCCTGGTGAATTCCTACACTTCCTGAGTGGAGATTAGAGATTCAGACATGAGCTGAGTTTTCCTGGGTCTGGATGGCTGTGCATGATTTCCCTGGCGCCTGAGTAGTGGGCGTCTCTGTTCCACTTCTTGGCTACACAGCAGACTTCACAGCTGCTATTAATTCTGACCTGTTGATGCCTTCAGCCACACCTGATTCTCATACCATCAGACTGAAAGTCAGTCAAAAAGGCTGGCCAGAAGGAGCTATGAGATCCTCTTGTTCTCCTCCAACACAAGATTTGGGAGAGGTTGGGGAGATGGACTATATGTGAATAAAGGAGCATATTCAATGGCACAAATAAATGTAAATCCCAGACTGATGAAGCAGTGAGCCAGAACTGGGTGAAAATAACCTCAGAAGACTTTCTGAAATGTAGTGTTTCTAAGGGAAAAGCAGCTTAGTGTGGTGATAAAAAAGATGGGTCTTCTCTGAGACCGATATCAAAGCACTTACTATTTATATTTTCTTCTATGCATTCTATTGTTTCAGGTTTCACAAGTCTTTTAAACAAAGGTTTGTTTATTTAATATATTAATTAATTAATATATATTTGGCATCATTTATAGTCCCCATGGAATTCCCACCACCATTTCACCAGTGCACCTTCACTTCAGTCCTGTGTGCTCTTTCTGCCTTCATCTCAATCCTTCATCCCCACCCCCCAACGAAGTGCCTCTGATTTGCCTTTGTCTTTTTGTTCTTGTTATGTTGTGATTTTCTTGTTATTGTCCTTTTCCTTGAACCCTTTTTTTTGTTCTTTTATATTCCTCCTAAAAGTGAATTCATCTAATATTTTTCTCTTGCCTTTGCCTTATTTCACTGAGCATCATCCTTCTAGCTCCATCCATGTTTCTATGAATGACTCTAATCTTTTTCATTACTGAATAGTATTCTACCGTGTATATGTACCACATCTTCTTGATCCAGCCATCTATTTTTGGGCATTTGGGTTGTTTCCAAGTCTTACCAATTATAAATAGTGCTGCAATAAACACCGGGGTACAGGTTTGGATCAGTGTTTTTGTGTCCTTTGGGTAGATCCCTAGGAGTGGAATTGCTGGGTTATATGGTAACTCTATTCTTAGTAGACTGAGGAACATCCATATAGCTTCCCCTAGTGGTTGGATTAACTTGCATTCCCACCAGCAGTGTAGCAGAGTTTCTTTTTCTCCACACCCTCGCCAGCATTTATTGTTGTTGATTTTGTTTTTTAATATGTGCCATTCTTACTGGTGTAAGTTGGTATCTCATGTGGTTTTAATTTGCATTTCCATGATTATGAGGGATGTTGAGCATTTTCTCATGTGCCTGTTGGCCATTTGCATCTCCTCTTTGGAGAAGTGTCTTTTAAGTTCTTCTGCCCATTTTTTGTAAACAAAGATTTGTTTATTTATGCATACAAGAACTGTTGTATAGGCCAGAGGTGTGGGGGCTGAGAGGATGCTCCAGAGACAGACAGAGTGGGGAACAGAACAGGGAGATCTACTGAAATACACTACTGAGGGCAGCAGCGGGTGAAGCAGGAGAGGTCTGTTGCACCATGTGGATCAGTCTCTGACCGAGACTGAACTCATGGTGCAGTGGCTGGTGATAGCTTGATAGCGCTGCGATTTAATCCCTGTGTCGCCAGGGAGATCCAAGCCTCACAAGTCTTTAATTCATTCTGTACTGATTTTAGTGGGAACTAGTACTCTACTTTCATTCTTTCGTATGTGGCTCTCCAGTTTTCCCAGCACCATCTATTTGACGAAACTTCCCTTTCCCCATTGAGGTCTCCTGGTTGTGACACCAGAATGGGGAAGGAGGAGGGAGTGCGTGGGCAGATGTGGAATGGTTGGTACTGGCAGCAAGTGGTCCTGGGTGTGGTGAGACAATTACTCTGGAATCTACACAGTGTTGTACATTAATGTTCCATCTATAGTAAGAAAAAAGGATGAACTTGAGTGTCAACGAGATGTGGGTTCTGATGCTTGACTGCATTCACCCCACTTATTAATGAGGAAGACAAGGTACAGGGAGTTAAGAAACTTGTTCAAAGTCAACACAGCCAAAAAGCGACAGAGCTGGGCATTGAACTCAGGCCATCTGGGCCCTGAGTTGGAAAGTTAAGCACTTGATGGTCTCTTCTTGTAGCCTACACCACACCACACTCCTGCCCCTATTTACACCAGACAACACTGTCCAAAATGCTTGGGCTTTTAGGATGAATATTCAAAATACCATGAATCCCTGGCCTGCAGGGCAGTGGTTGTTCAGCTCAATTTCTGCTGATCACTCAGTAATCTATCCAAGACAGTGTTATGTATGGACTATTTTTGACCCAGTTAATATACAGCATCATATAAACATTGACTCAACCGCAGAGTCTGAACAATAAATTATCACTAGCCCAAATGTTAAAATAGCACTTGATTTTCTCTCTGCTCGAGCATGCCATCTATTTATACTTTGCTTACTTCTGGAACATTCAAAGTGCTTTATACACATTTCATCATTGCGATACTTAGGTCGATTTATTGCCTTCATTATACACACGTGACTTGTGTGCCCTACACCACTTCATAGTTACAGCAGGATTCTCAGTTTTCAACTAGCTTTTTATCTGTAGGATTCACTATTAGCCTTTACAATTAGTGAAAGATTGCTGACAATGAAAAAAGTAGCATTTTCCAACACGTTCTTCACCACTCTTGTCCCAGAATATTCAGCATATATTATCGCTTATGCATTCTTTACAATTTCATTGATGGTTAAACTTGAAACAGAACAGATTTATTCTCTGAAAACTGTAAATATCATTGCCTCTTTGAGTCAGCTGACTTTCTCATGTCCAATATCTGTGTTCTTATTGTTGCAGGTTAATTAGTGTAGTTGTACACATGACTTTCCAAATTCAGTGTTCACCTTTCCAGTTTTCATATTCTAGGGCATAAAAATATATTTAGGTGATGAAGAGGGGAGGGGAAGGGAAAGAAGGAAGGGGAGGGGACGGGACGGGACGGGATGGGACGGGACGGGGCGGGGCGGGATGGGATGGGACGGGAGGGGAGAGGCTCTCTGGGAAACCAGGTTTCTGCTGTCAGGAGTTAATCCAGCTTTACCAAGGGGATTGAAAGGAGTGATGCATTTGATGTTTTTGTCAGTGACAAACAAAAATAGCCCAGTGTTTCGCCTGCAGCTGGACACTGCTCTTTTTGTACCGTCCACTCCCCCAACAATGAATATCCATCTTCCTTACTGAAAACAGAAGTGCCAGTCTTAAGCATTCCCGTTTTTGCCAAAAGGTTATGATTATACCAACAGGCCTTTTTAAGAATAGGAAGTTACCGTTGCATTCTACTGAGTACCCGAAGATGTTACCTTGCCCAGGTGTGGCATCTGCAGGGAATGCAGGAGGGCAGGACAGGTTTGACCAGATAGGGGAAATAAAGGAGTCATAAATACCCACAGTATCGATGAACGGTGTTGCAGAGGTGTTTAGAAACCAAGCTGTTTATTCTAGGAATGCTTTTGTCCCCTAGAGGCACGGCTCTGGTGATCGTGAACAAGGTCAAGGACCCGATCTGTAGCCAGTATCCTCAATCAAAAGAGAAGGTAGGACATTTGAAGACGCAGCTGGACAGAGGCAGCCTGTTCTGTTTTAGCCCTGGCTTCTGCATCTGCTGTTCTTGCTTCCTAGGTTATAGCAGCTTTGTTATTTCTCTTTCCAGTCCCACTTTTGTCATCCCCTTCCTAAAACGGGGTCGAATATCTGTATGGTGGGCACAGCCACTTAGGCCACCCCACTTCCTCACTGGACTGGAAATGCCAGGATCACCTGAGTCCAGGTTAGGAAAGTGCCAGGTGAAAGGTGGAGGATGCTGGAAGAGCAGGAAGGCAGTGGGGCTTGTGCGGGGGTCTTCTTATGATGGTTACTGTCACACAGTCACTGGGGTGTACCCAGTGGGGTTCCCCACCAGAGGCCAAGTGTGAAATCAACTCAACTAATAAAAATGACACGGCTTGAATAGTTTCAAAAGCAGATTTTTTTTTGCTTCTTAATCTTTCTTTATTCTTTATCTCAAGAAAATAAACTAGGGCAGGGTTTTCATCTGAATCTTTCTAGTTCTGAAGGCTGGAGCAGTTATGGCTCCACGTGGCTTCGCCAACCTGCTAACACGAGGCTGGCACCTCTGGGCCAATCCGCAGAACTCAGTGGGCTTGGGAAGTCTCCACGAGCTTCCGAGGGTGTGCTCAAAATTCAGACAAATGTCAAAACCTGAATAAATAAGTAGTCACGAGGGTGAGTGGGAAATGCTAGAAAGCAAGGATAGTAGAAATTATTAAAACATGTTTTCTGAGAGCTATCTTTTTTCTGAAATCATCTGTTGGAGCTGAAATTCCAGTGCCATGTCTGAGATGGAATAACATATGGTGGGAGCATGGGTTTTGGAGTCAGACTCACACTTAAGGGCTGGATCCCAAACCCCCCCGGCTGTGTGACTTTGGCGAGTTACTTAGGTTGGCAGAATCTCTGCCTCCTTATCATCTTTCGGGATTTTGTGAGGTTAGAAACCCTCGAAGTACATGTATACAGCACGCTGCAAGGCTCAAGAAGTCGTGACCCTGGCGATGACCATCGTGTTCAACACTTTGGGGGAACATAAAAGCATCATTTTGAAAATTATGATTGACATGAGGCTGGACTATGGTCTTACTGTGGACCTGATCTTGGTAAGGGGGTTATTTTGGATGTAAATAGGAACATAAATTAGAAAATATTTAACAAATGTAAGAGAGCAAGTTTTAACTGATTAATATTACTTATTTTACTATAAGCAATGTGTTTATATCAATTAATCTGTATTCATCATAATAACTAACTTCAATTTCTTTTTATTTATTTATTGTTATCATTTTTAGATTTATCTATTTATGCATACAAGAACTGGGGTACAAGCCAGAGGTGCAGGGGTGAGAGGAGTCACCAGAGACAGAGTGGGGAGCAGAAAAGGCAGACTGACTGAACCACACTGCTGAGGGGAGCAGCGGGTCAAGGCAGGAGAGGTCTGCAGCGCCATGTGGGTCACCCCCATGGCCGGCGGCAGGGATTGAACTTGTGCTGCAGTGGCTGCAGTTTGCTTCATAATGCATTGCTTAACCCACTGGACCACCAGGGAGACCCCTAACTTCAATTTCTAATACTCAATACAATATACTATCCATCCTTCCTAAAATGTTATACATTATTATACACATCTTATACATATAGAAAAATGAGTGCACCTCACTTTTTTCTCAAGGTCCTACTCTTCATACAGGTTTCAATTTTTTCACTCTACTATAATCTCAGTTGTATTTCTATGTGATTCACATTTTTAACAGTTGCATTTTCTTTCATCATAGCAAGTACCATTATTTACTACAAAGACATTTCTCTTCCTCCTCCCCAGTTTACTTGTTTGTCTTCATTTTGCAGCTGAGTCAGAATAAATAATGCTCTAATGGGGGGGTCTAAACACATATGTAAGAAAAACTCCTAGGTGTGAAACTGGTGTCAAAGTCATGCAAACTCATTTTCAAAATGAAGGTCAAAGTGTCCTCCAAAAATTGACAAGACATACTCTTCCTTTAATAGTACATGAACAACAATAAAAAATACTCTAGGCTTTATTTTACCCTTTCTCCCCTGGACTTGTCCTCCACGGCGGTACAGCCTGCAATCGTAAGAGTAACTGAGTGAAATATTTCCCCTGAACTCATAGTTTCTCGTCGTTCTTATCTCTAGATGCTTCATTTCAAGAAAAACAAGGCTGGGGCCAGTAGTGACTGCGTGTCCTAGCTCAGGTAGAGTTCTCAATTCCTGCAGCCAGGAGGACAAAGGGCATGCTCCCTGCTTCCAAAGAGAGTGAAACCACAAGAACCTGAATCAATTGCACTAAAAGCTTGAACGTTACCGCATCTACTGAGGGTTTTCCTACGTTTTAGACTCGGCACTAGACACCTTATATACATCATCTCACTTTAGGGTTTGTGTATTTGTGAGCATTTATAAACCCAATAAAAGTCTCACAGGTTCCCTGCAGAGATCTGGGAAAATAGACCTGGCCTTCACCTCTGGTGAACAGCAGTAATTGTATCAAGCTCCCCGACTCTTCCCCCAGCCCTCCTTCCCCACCTCCCCCAGCAAGATAGCCAGTGTTGCTTCCAATCAGCACTCTATCAGTCCAAAATCCTGACTAACAGCCATTTCCGAGATAACGGATGCTTTTCTTGATGACCCCAAGACCTGGCAAGATCCTCAAATACCTTCTGTATCATTAGAATAGGCAAGTCTGTGCCTGGAGTTTCGAGACTCAGGTCTGTTCTGTTGTATCTGAATTCTATAAAAACTGGTGCTGAAGTTGGCGTCTGTTGGACACCACTAGGTTAAACGCATGTTGAATTAACCAGAATCCCTCACGCTTCCAGCTACCCGGAGAACTTACTGTACTTGAGATAAACTGGGGTGTTCCACATTACTCACCCCTGAGCTCGCGAGCCAAAGTTCTTGTTCTTGACTTCTGTGTCAAACTGAACACAAGAATAGATGTCCTCCAGCCTACCATCAAAAAGTTGGGTGGGGGAAAGAAGGGGGGGCTGTTTCCCATCATCCCTCCCTTCAACATTCAGTGTAACTAAACCCACCCCAGTAATCTCCCGGTTCACAGCTACGTCACTGAGATCGGAGCAAATAAGTAATTGGTTTGGAATGCAAAGCCTGACGAAAGGATTTTATGCCACAGCGTATTCTCCGTGATCTGCTAAGATAAAGGTAGCTCCATGTTAATTTTTAAAAATTGTTTCTAGAAGCTTTTCGAAAGTCAGGTTTTAAAAGTCAGTGTCTATTTCCTCCTTTAGTTAATAAGGTTACACCCCCCCACATACGCAGACATGTCCCCGAAGTATCAGAAGCGTGACACCACGAATACTGAGGGACTTAGGTCTCCACTTACAGGAAGCCACATCTCGTGTCCAGAGGGCAGGACGTAGGCCCCACCACTGCCTGCGGGGCACAGGGGACTGTCCCTGGTTGCTTTCTGAAGCCAACCCCTTAGGGATGGGGTTGCCCCAGCAAACAAAGGCACTTCTGAGAATCTTTATTTTAGTAACTCTAAACCCCCTTGGTCTGTGTATGACAGGCCTCTGCCTTTGAATTCCCCGGTTAGCCAGAAAACTTTAGAGCACATTCAGAATGGGTCACTGGTATTCAGTTGTGTTGCTCACTTACTCAAATGAAAACAGGGCCTTATGAGTGTGCGAAATACATCCAGCTCTATTTACGAATCAGGGGGGGTTTCTGTGAGGTCATTCCCTGTGGCGTCTGTGGAAGCAGCTGCTCAGGGCAGAGGAGACGCAAACCTCGCAGTGCAGAGCAAGCCCTCAAATGCGTAATTCTGACGCATTACAAGGAGATTCTGAAGCCGGTGCCAGAGACTAAGGTTTTAGAACAGTGCATTCGCAAAGCTTAAAAGAGCAGGGCATTTTGTGGGCAATTAGTTAACCTCTGCCCAATCAGAAGTAGCTAAAGGTTGAGATGACATTAAAAATAATAAAGCCATGATCTGGCTTTTATGTCATTTGCATATTTAAAAAAAACCTGAGAGTGTATCCTGTGACATTTAAATCACCTACAAGTTGAGGGCCTTCCTGCCTTCGACAGCTGTTAGCATAACCACAGTACTCTGTGCTCTGGGCTCAGGGGCCGGGGAGCTGTGGCGAATAATGCAGACCTGGGCCCTACTTCCACCGGGAAGGTAGATACACCCCAGCAGGAAAATACCAGGGGGCTCAAGAAGGGCTAGAAGAGGGAAGGTGGTGGCTGGGGGGGCTTCCTTGAGGAAGTGACATTTAAACAAAGGTTTGAAAGGCCAGGACAGTAAGGAGCATGATGCAGGCAGAAGTGACAAAGAGCAGGAGGCCCCAAAGAGGTGAGTTTGCTGTGTGACAGGATCAGCATTCAGGCCCTGCGGCCAAGACTATGGGCAAGTGGTAAGAGGTGACACTCGACAACTACGTAGGGGTCAGGGGTCAGGTGATGAAAAAGCGAATCAGACCGAAGAATTGGGTATTGTTGTACAGCAATGGAAGTGTTGTGGTGATAAGACCAACCGAAATGCAACTCTTCTGCAGAGCCGAATTCAAGAGGTGGGCTTGAGAAGGGGGAGAAGGGGACAGACGTGTGCAACCTCCCGACACCCTTCTCCACCCTCTGAAGCTCTGGGAAGCCCAATGACCTTGGGGTTCGTGGAAAGACACCAGCATGTGATGCCAGAGCCTCAGCACGCACTATGACGTCAGCATGTTTGGTCAAGACCGAAATCAGCAAAGACCTGCCCCCTTGGCCCTGCCCCAGCTGGGAGACTTCAGCCAGCCTCCCAACCTCCCCAGAAATACAGCCCCAGCCTGCTCTCTGTCTTGCAAACACTGAAGGGTTCGGATCCCCAAGTGAAAGTGGACTCCACACTTCTTTTGTGCAACTAATTTTGGGGACAGACATAGAGGGAACAACCTCTGAAATTCTTTTTTTTTTTTTTAATCATTTCATTTATTTTTAAGTGAGGGGATATTTGGATGCACCCAGGAGGTAGCACTACCAAGTCAGCCACAGTCCAACACCTGGGTCCCCTGTGCTTCCTCCCCTCTGTTCTTTCTGCATTTTAGCACAAAAAAGGGGTCCTCAATTCTGCAGCCATGCACAGCGCGTTTCATAATATGAAGAGGAAAACTGCCAGCTATCAGCCCCGATGATAAATGTCATTCTCAGCCAGTAAAGACCTATTTTTAGCCAAGTCAACTACTAAGTTCTGATCCAAATGAAAGACCCGTGCTATCTGAGAAGCACATTATTACCGCAGTCATCAAACAGCTAATCCGGGCAAAATGTTCTCTGGAGCAGGCTTGGTTAAAAGTAGAATACACCGTAGTGTCCTCTCCTGTGGTTCTAAAATACCACGATCACATTCAGTGCTGGGAAGACCCACAGGGGTTTATATCCTTACACAAATTATATACATATATGTGTATATACATAAATAAAAAAGGATAAACACATATCACATATATCATACATATCTGTCATATATGTGTGATCTATATACATATCATATAGATTATATATCTGTCATATATGTGTGATTTATATATATATCTATATATAGCAATATAAACTATATTCTGAAATGTTGGTTCCCTACCTGTAAAAAATAAGGTAATCATACCCATCACTCATTATTATTGTGATGATTAAATAAGATACACAGGTATAGACATCTAATTTCGGTTCATTTTTCCTTTAGCATTTAATCCAAACTTAGCAAGCTAAGAACTTAAGGGGGAGGGTAAGGGGAGAGGGTACATTTATTAACAACTTTCCAAATGGCATGTAAGTCACATTTGAGTTGGAGTTTTTGTCTATTTGCTGCTGTACCGTCATAACCCAGAAAAATTTGCCTTATAGTAAGTGCTCAGTGAAGAGTCACTGAATGAATGAACAAGCTTATAGAGACAAGAGGTTGAACTTGAAGGTCCTTTACCTTAATAGCTGAACTGTCTGATCTGTGTCTGACAGAAGAGATTTTCTGAAAGTGGATTTAGAAAATCAACTTATCAAAGCAGCCATCTTACAAAATAAGTAACCCGGAGCCTCTATGGAAGAGAGCAGAGGCCTCTACAAGAAAAAAGACCTTGTCCCTACATATGATCACAGAAGCTACTTATAAGAAGAGACTTATTTTGGTGGTCGCAACACACAGTGGGAGGTCGACCACCCAACCACATGGCCACCACCGTACTTACCCCTTCAGGCTGCTAAGAGTTGGCCCAAGGAGGTCCTGCTGCCCACACAGCCCCCTCGCCCAGGCTGTTACCAGGGGCAGCCTCCTCCCTAGGGCCCCAAAGGCAGAGTGATGGAGAACTGACCAGCTTGACTGCAGAACAGAGGAGAGCGTGCTGGGTCAGAGAGCCGGGGCTGGGGTTGGCTCTGCCACCAACCAGCTGCGTGGCTTTGGGTTCAAAGTCAAGGAGGCCTTGGCCTCAGCATGCTTAAATGATCAACACTGGCTTATTTTATCTCTGAAAGTTCAAGGTGCCAGACCTGGTGTCCACCCACACGGCCTTTCTGCTGTGAAAAATCACATGTGGAGAAATGGTAGAGGACCGTCGGGGGAAGAAATACAGAAGAAAAAGTCAATCCTTCACCCTCTGTTCCAGAAAGCCTGCTCACAATTGCTCACATCTGGTGGGCCTCGATGGTAATCACATGCAAGGTTCGAAAACACTGAACCCTGAAAGTGAAATAAGGAGCTTTATCTTCAAAAGGAAAATTAAAGACCTGGAGCACACCACTTGGGACCTTTTTATGACACCTGGATAATGACAGGTATTATTACTCTATCCAGCAGTATGGTTTATGAATAAGCCGCTGCAGACCTGCAGGCTATAAAATAGTGCTTTAGGATATAACATGTTGATTCAGATTCAAAATAAAATACGGTCTGTATGGTAGGTTTCGAAGGAGAAGTCTAAAAGCACAGCTATTTAGCAAACCTCTGTTTTTATAAAGGCTGTCTTGAAAAGCCTCCTTAAAAAGAATTCTAAGTATGGGTGGTCTCGCACCTCCCAGGGGCACAAAAATCCTCTGTCAGACCATGTGTCTTAATTTTTGGTGTGGAAAATGTGGTCCCCATAATTATAAGCCAGAGCAAGCAAGGAGTTTTCAAAGTTCTGTACAGATGAGGAGCAACAGTTTGTCAGCATTCAATAAACCTGTCATTTCATCAGCTCACAGGCAGGCAGCCATCAGCGTGGGAATGGCAGGCCTTGACAATTTTCTCTTTTACATTATGGCTATTTGTCCAAGTGTCTTATTTCCTTGAAGAGACCTCCAGTCCTTGAGAACAAATGACCGTGTTTCCCACTTCCCTGTCGCCCCCACCGAGCCTGGTATACGGTTTGTTTTCTGTGTTCAGTGAACCATAAAGAATGTTCAGGAACAACCTCGGGAAAATGGGGTGAGAAATAATTCAGGCTAAGAGGAAATCAATGCGTGACTTGTTTAAAAGCTATTCTCTTAGGCTTAAAGGTATTTCAAATAGAGCCTTTAAAAGGTTCATTTATGGAAAAAAGTTCATCTGGACAGGTTTTGAAATGGGATATAGCCAAGAAAAGAGTCGATACTAATGAAGTATTGATAAAGGAGGCGGGGAAGCATTTCATGGGGTAACGCACTGGGTTATGAAAACCTTTTTCCTGATTGAAAACATCAGTAGGTGCTGAACGACACACGGCAGGAGGAGATAGAAGACGATCGTTTCTCCCACTAAATGATCTTTTTTGGACCTCGCCATGCAAAGATCAAAGACAAAGGAGCTTATGGAAAATTAATGAGAGCTGAGCGTGCATGCAGTTAATATGCTTAGTTAACTCAGGCAGCAGAAAGGGACCGCGCTGCCCTTCGTCACACAGAGGCATGCAAGGCCTTCTGGGTGGGTGGAGGCTGACCTGGAAGTGCTACAGTGAGGTGCTTCTCTCGGCTTAGGGTCGTGCATTTCTGGAGTCTCATCCAGAAATGCATGACCTGTGTTTCATCCAACTATTAAAAACATCCCTGTGTTTCATCCAACTATTTTTTTAAATCACTTAGCCTTTCTGAGTCAGTCTTTTTTTTTTTTTTAAGATTTGTTTATTTATGCATACAAAAACTGGGGTACAGGCCAGAGGTGTGGGCATGAGAGGATTTACCAGAGACAGAGTGGGGAACAGAACAGGCAGATCCACTGAAACATACTGCTGACTGGAGCAGTGGGCAAGGCAGGAGAGGTCTGCTGTGCCATGTAGGTTCCCTCCCTGGCCGGGGGATCGAACTCGCGCTGCAGTGACTGCGGATGCCCCACAGTGCGGTGCTTAATCCGCTGTGCCACCAGGGAAGCCTCATCCAACTATTACAAAACATCCATAAAGCACATGCACTGAATAAACATTCTATGTGTACCTATCAGAACACCAACAGTCTGCATCTGGCTACCTCCCACATTGCATCTTACAAGCAGAAGTAGCTTGAGCCAACTTCGCTTCAAATATATGTTCTTCATGTGTTTTGATTCCTGGGACAAATAATTGGATGACGCTAAGTACAGATGAATGAAAGTAGCATTTCCTATAGCGGGTGAGAAAGCTACAGGCAAGGAAAGGCAGTATTACTATTGTGCGTGACACTATAACAGGTAAAGAAAGTCTGCTGACGTGTGGCCACCAGATTCATGGGCTTGAATTGCTCTTCCTAAGGACTTGGGGCTTCTGGGGGTGCTGCTATGACCAGGCACTGGTCCACAGAGCCCACGCTCTCCTGCTGAGCCGGGCTGCGGTCAGCACCTCACTCTCCTCTGAGGTTAGGTTTCCTTGTCAGCTTCCAGGTATGAGGGAAAACACCTGCTAGTGGTTTCCAGCAAGACCCTCGGGCCTCCCTGGTGGCGCAGCGGGTTGAGCACCTCAGCACTATGAAGCATCCGCGGCACAGCTGCGCGAGTTCGATTCCCGGCCAGGGAGGGAACCCACATGGCGCAGCAGACCTCTCCTGCCTTGCCTGCTGCTCCCCTCAGCAGTGTGTTTCAGTCGATCTGCCTGTTCTGCTACCTGCTCTGTCTCTGGCCTGTACCCCAGCTTTTGTATGCATAAATAAATAAATCTTAAAAAAAAAGAAGCTCACCCACAGGAGGTTGACTTCACAGCCTGGAGGCTGTTTGCCATCTTCTGCTCCAAAACCTGTCCAGCTCCAGATGTGCAGGAACATCTGTACATTGAGCCCTTCCAGTGTTTTCTGTGATACTGGGGGTGCGTGGGGGCTGCCTCAGAGGACAGAGCAAAGAGGCGACAGTCACTTCTAGAGGTGGTTGCTGGAACAGGGCACGATAGCAGTAGGGAAGGAGGGGAGAGAGGAGGAGGGAAGAAAGGAGGATGGGGAAGAAAGGAGGAAGAGAAAGAAGGAAAAGAGGCGGGCAGGGAAAGGAGGAGGGGGAGGGAAGGAAGGAGAGAGGGACGAAAGAAGGAAGGGGAGGGGAGGGGGAAGAGGTGGGAGGGAAGGATGAAGGGAGGAAGGAGGGAAGTGTGGCTTTCATAAGAGATGCAATATTCAGCCTGTCTTCCTCATCTTTCTCCGATTATCACCAGCTATTTTTTAAATTCATTTCTTTGTCTTACAATATTTGTTCTCTTTTCTCAGGTGTCCTCCCCACAGAATTTCCACCACCAGCTTACCCCTTGCACCATCACCACAGTCCCTTGTGCTCTTCCCTCCCCTGTTTTGACCGCTCTCCCTCGCCCTCCCCTGTAGAATGTCTCTGATTTATCATTGTCTGTTTATTTTTTGGGTTTTTTTGTTGTGGTTTTGTTGTTGTTGTTGCTGTTTCCCCCTTGACCTCCTATATTCCTTCTCTAAGTGAAACCACCCGGTATTTTTCTTTTTCCTCTTGACTTCTGTCACATCACCAACTATTTTCAATTCCAAGAGCACCCTTCCTGGCAGATGGAGGGGTGACTGTGTGCTCTGGGGCAGCACCCTTCAGTTAGCAAGTGGGGTTCGGGGGGGAAGTCCAAGCAAGCAAGAGACTCTGGTTCAGCTGCTCTTTCTCAGCCTGGGATGGGACTTCCTCCACGGAAAATGCCTGCTTGTCTAATATTGAGTCCTAAGGTGGATTCTATTTGGGCTTTTCCAGTTGTTTGGTCTTCATTTGTAAGAAAGCAGTTATGTTTGCTTTAACAACAAAGCAAAGTAGCTTCAGGCTGAGGAAAAGAGAACCGTGTTGTTGAAGACAGAAGGTGTCTTGAAAATGGCAAGGAGCAGCACACCCACCTGCACAAAGACACACGGCCGTCACAGCAAGACACACACACACAAAGACACAGACGCAGACGCACACACGAGTGTCCTCTTCCTACCCAGCCCATACCACCTCCTGTGGTGCGCAGGGTACAATCCTTATCTCCCCTCCTCTTCTTATCAAGAAAGTCCTTGCATTTCCAGCCACACGGGAAATGCGGTCATGGAACCAAAGCCCCAACAAGAACAGCAGCAGGCAGAAGCTCATCTCCTCAGCAAGTCGCCCCAGCGATACTCTCAAGGGTCAGATCAGAAGCTTGTCTGACGGGGAAGCATGTCTGGCTATGTTCAGCCCTGGTCCTGTTGTGTTTGTTTGGGTTTAGTTTTGCCTCCATGCTGCAGGAAGCCTCGCAGAGATGACAGGGTGATTTAGTTCTCTACAAACCTCGCCTCCCTAAATTCTTAGAATGTAGATAGATACCACTACCGGTATTCTTAGAGTTAGATCACACCGCCTCCCACACCAAGTAGAGCGAAATAGAACCACATTTCATTGGAATGCCTACTTTTAGTCTACTTGCAGGTTTGACTTTACGACACAGGAAACCAAAGACGAGAGGCCATAGTGGATGCTGATAAGCAGGCTCCGATGGCCCTCAGGGGCTGGCACAGCAAGGGCTGAGGCACAGCCAAGGAGGGAGATGGTGATGATCTACCCCTCTCACCTCAGAGAGGACAGAAGATGTGGGGCAGTGGTTTTCATGGGTCTAAATAAACTCATGCCAACAGTCCTGTCAGAGGCATTTGGGAAGACACTTGCACAAGTCTCTCCCTGCTGTCCCGGAAAGCAAGATGGTAAGAGAGAACTGACAGGCACCGTGTGCTGGGAGCAAAATGAAGCCTCCCAGAAACTGAATCCGCAGAGCCCTGAGCCCCACCCACCTGGGCGCAGAGCAGATGGCAGGCACCACCCCCCTGGAGAACTTGTGGGGGGCAGCCAGCTCTGCAGAGGGACCAAGTGAAAGGTGGGGACACACCCCTGTTCACTTCTGCCCCAGGGCCTCACTGACACCCAGTTTATGGAAATGCATTGAAAGACAAGGCCTGGCTGAAATGGGGGTTTCCCCACTGGGCAACCCATGCCTTCAACACAGAACTTGTAAGTACATTCTCCCCTCCCACACTGACATTTAAGGCTTTCTGTAAGATGACCAATGTCTTACAGCACTCAAAGCTCAAAATTCTTGCAAAAGACCCAATTCATCATTTAAGCCTCCCTTTTCCCACCACCCCTGACAGAACGTATCTGGGGTGACGCCTGAGTTAATAAGTATGGAAATTAAATAGATGACTAAATGATATGTGACTTTACTGAATGAGTAGACTAAGTTTCTTTAACATAGAAATTAATGCTCATTGTTAAAAAAGATTTATTTATTGTGCATACAAGAACTGGGGTACAGCGGAGATGTGGGGGTGTTAGAGGATCCACCAGAGACAAAGTGGAGAACAGAATAGGCAGATGGACTGAAATACACTGCTGAGGGGAGCAGCGGGCGAGGCAGAAGAGGTCTGCGGCGCCATGTGGGTCCCTTCCCTGGCCAGGGGTTAAACTCACTCTGCAGTGGCTGTGGATGCTTCATAGCGCTGAGGCGCTCAACCCGCTGCGCCACCAGGGAGGCCCCTGGCTAATGCTCATTCACTCACTGATCATTCACGAAAGGTCTGGCAGATGATTCTGTGACAACCAACTTCAGATTCGGGAGACCTGGCTCTGGACACCTCCCGAGTGATGCTCCCGCACCCCCCCGCCCCTTCCGTGCCTCAGTTGAGGGGTGAGGCCCAAACAAGATGGCGTCTGCCATTACTTTCAACCTGGACGCGACAGGGCCTCTGTCTGGGTGGATTCTACTCTAGACAACACACTGGCAGTCGTCACCAAGGAGACAGATGTGCCAAGCTGAGGTCCAGCAGGCTCACGTCGGAGGTTGAAGGCCGCCTCGGAGGTGTTCGGAGATTCTACCGTCCCCACTGGCACGGGCTAAGCACCCCGACCTTCGCCTGCACATCAGTGTGCCTGGGCCTGAGGCACCATCAGGGCCAGCGTGACACTGGCTTGGGCGCCCACATTTCAGGAATTTGAGATATGGGGGAGATCCTGACCCAGGCAGCCTCCCTGGCTCCCCAAAATGGATCCTTTCTCCTCTCTCGTCTCTCAAGAGCCTGCCGGTAGCCCAGCGCTGCTGAACAGGGTGGGTGCCTTTAACAAAACAGCTTTGCTAATGCGGGGCCCACTTTGCGTGGCCAAGCTACTGGAAATGTCTTGATGTGAATAAAAAAGCAAAAAATAGGGGACCTCCCTGGTGGTGCAGCGGGTTGACAGCCACACTGTGAAGCATCCGCTGCACAGCAGCACGAGTTCGATCCCCGGTCAGGGAGGGGACCCACATGGCGCAGCAGACCTCTCCTGCCTCGCCCGCTGCTCCCCTCAGCAGTGTGTTTCAGTCCATCTGCCTGTTCTGTTCCCCACTCTGTCTCTGGTGAATCCTCTCACGCCCTCCACATCTCTGGCTTGTACCCTAGTTCTTATATGCATAAATAAATTAATCTTTTAAAAAATGTGTGTATTAGGGGAAAAATTATATCTTCAACTCACAGGATTCTTGTGAAAATTAAATAAGATGTTATAAGTAAATCGTCTCCTTACAGTATGGAAACCACAGAAATGTAGGGCATTATGATAAACATGTTAATTCAAATACCTGTTACTTTTCCAAAGTTATTTGATTTCTCCTCTAGTTTTCATCTTTTTGTTTTGTTATTTTAGGAATGAGTTTCTAATTAATTCAGTTTCTATGCAGTTCCAGTCTAAACTCTTTTCACATGCTCAAAGCTCTCGCACAAGTGACAGAAGAACACAAGCTTAAAATAACCTGAGAAACAGCACCACAGAAATAGAAAAGATGGATCATATAAGAAGTATTTACCCTTTGCCCCAGCAACACACTTCTGGTGATTTATCCCGCTCACACACCAACTGACAAGAGAATGAAGTGCTCTATTGGGGCATTCTTTGTAATCTCGAAAAGATTGAAAATAAACAGAGCTTCCATCAATTGGAATGGTTAATTAGATACGTACAGCAGAGAGTTCCATAATAACCTCCAATAAATGGTCCCTGCCCAGCTCACTCCCCTGTGTGGGTCCTTTCCACACTGCGCTGAGCTGACTCGGTGATCGGATATTAACAAACGAGATCAAGCAAGCACCAGGTGTGCTCCCCATCTGCTTCTCGAATCCAGTCATCACGTGCAGATGCCTCGGCTGGCCTGCTGCACTCCCCTTGGGAGTGGAGGCACCTAGGACACTTATCAATAATTCTCTTTCTATATTGTTTCAGTATATGAAATGTGCACATTAATATTCAGGACCCAATTTAAATAAGGCTGGGGGCTAGGAACTCTGTGCACTCATATGCAAATCACCCTGGATGACCTCATCTGTTAGAGCAAATCTATGCACCATCAGAAGAAAACCACCCAACTGAGCCCCATCCAAACAACTCACCCACAGAACTGTGAATAAGTAAAATCATTGTTGTTTAAAGTCACTATGGGATGGAGCAGTTTTTCATCAGCAACAGTCAACAGGTCAACTGTGAGAGCTCCAAAACCTATGCAAAAATAACATTTTTTTAAGTGAAAAACCTGGGTCTCCCTGATGGTGCAAGGGGTTGAGCACCGCACTGTGGGGCTTCCACAGCCACTGCACCGCGAGTTCGATCCCCGGCCAGGGAGGGGACCCACAGGGCGCAGCAAACCTCTCCTGCCTAGCCGTTGCTCCCCTCAGCAGTATACTTCAGTCAATCTGCCTGCTCTGCTCCCCACTCTGTCTCTGGTGAATACTCTTACCCCTGCCCCACATCTCTGGCCAGCGCTTGTATGCATCAATAAATCAAATCTTTAAAAATAAATAAAGTGAAAACTAGGATAACACAAGATAGAAATGACAAAAGTTGAAAAAGTTGGTTGCAATGTGATTATTATAATTCTACCTCTGGAAAACATATGCTTATCTGCACATACATTTCCTCTTCCCCACTAGATTGTAAGTGCTTTGAAAGCAGGAACCAGGTTTTCATGCTTTTTTATTCCTACTGCAACCTGCAAGCCAGCACACAGCTCTGAGTAAGTTCTCAATAAATGGTTGAGTCAAAGCGATCCATAAAACATATTCTGACATTATAGTGCCTGTTGCTAATGCCGTTAAGTTCTAGAAACTCCCCAACAGCCTACCTCCTTCCTCTCTTCCCATCCTGGAGGAAAAGGGGGAGCCTTCATTATGATGTGGGACTTGCTTTTCTCCTAATGGCACTCTGCTCTTCTGGGCTAAGCATCTACCAGAGCTAAATTTGAATGCCACCAAAGGGAAAAAAGCAAAACATTTAGAAAGAAAACAACAACACACATTTGACTAGAGGAAGTCTAGAAAAAGAAAGATCTTCTATTATTTCTCATCAGTAACAAATTTCACTTCTGTGGTTGAGTAAGCAGCTACTTGCAGCAAACTAACTGCAAAGCAAGTTGAGCCACCCATATACTGAGGGTTATGGGAACGGGGAGCTGGGGCGCTTTCCCTCCCCCGCCCTCAGACCTTCGGGGAAGCCGGCACCCAGGCCACCATGGAGTTCATTGGTTTGCATTTCTAGGAAAGATGGGCCACAGCTTTCTCTGTAATCCGTTTCGGGGTTTGACAAGTCTCACTGGAAATCTTCATTTACTTTGAATTTCTACCATCCCACTGCACCTTGCCCTCTTCCACTTTTATGGTCTGCTATCTCCGGGCCTGACCAGTGAGAGCACAGACTGTAAGGAGGAAGCCCGCAGCCCCTCTGTAGCAGCGTCCACCCTGGCCCCCCAGAGGAGCTGCATGGAACGAGAGCCATCGCCACCTCGCGGGCCCCGTCCTGGCCACGTGACAGCAGCCCGTCGTCAGAGCTCTGTCTGTCCCACAGACACGACACAAGCACCACAGCGGTCACCAGAGCAGTCAGCTTGCACGCGTCCCAGCAGGACTGCAAACTCAGGATACGCGTCCCAGCGTCTTGAGGCGGGGCAAGGCACCCCGAGTTCTCACCCCGGATGCCTCTCCTGTATACAGTAACTCCAATTCCTTCATTTCCCATCTTGATTACACAGCCCAGTTTTCCCTTCCATCTCACTGTTCTCTGCAAGGCTGCAAACACACACACACACACATGCACGTGCACACACACGCATGCACTAGCTATGATGGTGAGGACTGTCATGCAGGGATCATCGCCTGGGTCTCTTCTCCATTCTGCAAGGTAAAGGGAGGCAGGATGGTCATGTGTACTGACATCCAGGTAGCTTTTGCAACACACAGCAGCAAGCGTTGTAACCTGCCTGCTGTGGGCCGGGGACAGGGCCAGAAGCTGCAGGAGCCCCATATGGAGGGAACCTCAGAGGAGTGAGTGCTGCCTCACATGGGTGCTGCTGCGGGACCAGGCGCAGAGGACAAGGACAGAGTGGACGGGCAGGTCAGAGCACACCTGAGCGCGGCTTCACCAACGCAGAGAACTGAAAGAAGAAAACGCCCTCTGATGGTTTCCAGCTCGAGAGCCTGGGACACCTGCACCCACCATGGCAGAAGCAGAGCGCTTGTAGGGGAGCTGGCTGATCCGGGAGCCATTGAATTTGGGGAGAAAGCAAGAGGTAATTTAACGGTGGGCTTCAGGTGAGAAAACAGGACCAGCGAGATAGGTTTGTGATGAACGGGTCTCTCTGGAGAGGGTGTGCCAGGGGAGAAGAGAAGAGGGATGGCTCAGCACCAGGCATGAAGGCGGAGGAGGGGGAGGTGGCGAGCGGCATGAGGGGCCCGCCCCTGGGGCAGGGGCTCATCCAGTCACCTGTGTGCAGAACACCCAGCTGAGCACAGCTCAGCCAATGCAGTAAATGTCTGCAGAGGTGAGTAGAGACATAGCCTACGGGGTGGGGGTGGGGGTGTAAACCAGCGAGAGGGTGCAGAGAACAATCAAAGGCAGCGAGCTAAGGCTGCAGGCAGGAGGGCAGTATTTCCTGGACTCAGCAGCCAACACGGAGTTCCAGACTGTGTCCCACCCAGTGCTGGGGGCGGGCTTGCAGGGGCCGCGTCAATCCCGCCTCCCAAGTCCAGGCTGCACAGACCCCACGGGACTTGGCCTGATTCGGGATGAAGAGAATCCCTGGGATTTAGACTATCTTCAGTGACATGTCTGCGTGTTTTCATTTAGTCTGGAAACTTGGCACAAGCGTGTGAAAGAAAGCGCATTCAAGCCAGCCACAGAGAGCGCGGGCACCAGTGCGGTGCTCTCACCTGGACTCTGGAAAAAGGAGACGGTGGCGTGAGAATCACCTTTCTCAGGGGGGGAAAAGGCTATTCGAAGATTCTGGAAGATTATTTCGCGTCTGAGGGAAGGTCCTTGATGAGCGGAACTCTTGAAAGGAGAGCTGAAGAGCTAAGTAAATATCCCCACCTGCTCCAGGTCCCACCACCTGGCCTTCACCAGTTCCGCTGCGCCCTGTAGGTTTCAGACACCAATTCTGTTTTATTTGTGCAAATCACGAGGCCACCTGCGCGCTGGAATACACTCCCGCGTTCAACCAAGGGGCCTTTCTTAGTTCTGTGCCTCTTGGAGGATTTTGCAAACACAAAGCACCCACTTCCACCTTAAGCAGATTTAAGAAACGCTGACTTGGAAGAACAGGCATAAACAAGGCAATCTTTTGTTTATGGAGATGGTTAAAGACCCTCCTTCCCCCCAACGCCGGGGCCTTAATCCGTCCACACATTTTTGAGCGTTTCCCTGGCTGTTAGGAGGCAAAAAGCAGAAAAGGGGTTTGACAAGGGGACACGGTATATTGGTGGTTGAAATAGGCGCAGCTCCCCAGAAGGAAGCCAAGAGAACTCGCAGGCACAGGGACAGTGGGTGACGTGGAAGCCAGAAGCCGGAAGGTGCCCCCTGCCTGGGGCCAGAGACCCAGCTGAGCACTGGGCTGGGACGTGCGGCAGGAAGATGGGGAGAGGGCGGCATGCATGCCCATTCCGGGACTGGACACCAGCAGGAGATGCCAGCCGGGGAAGAGGGCGGTGCAGAGGCCCTGGACAGAGCATGACTGCAGCTGTAGGGGGGCAGAGAAGTCCCCGGGAGCCCTGCAGCACCCAGATAGGGTGTTGTGGGACACCCCATCTCCCTGTGTGACGAGCTAGAGTCCCGGTCACCCAGCGAGCGAACACAGCCCTTGCTCGGACACTCTGGCTCTGGGGGAATCGCTGTCACTCCAGAGCCTGTGTCCAGCAGTCCCCAGAGGTCCGGTGGGTTCCTTCCCCCATGCATGGTCACCCGCTAAAAGGCTGCAGATCTCTCTGGGGAGCCCAGGAGCGCGAACCCTGAATTTCTGTCGGTGTGGCAACCCTTCCTCAAGAGAACGCTGTCTCCTGCAATCAGGGGTCTGAATCAGGTGGGAACTGGTGCTGAGACCACGGCTCTGCTTGTGTGATTCAAGTTCGACTTGTGTTCACTGGCCCCAGAACCCCTCCTTGTGCGGAGGTCCTCGGGGCTTTCGCAGAGAACCCCTGTTCATTTCAGGGAACGCCAAGTGCACTGACTATGAGATGGAAGAAATGAGGTGCTTGTGAGGGGTTGGCTACTAGAGAAGTGGGAGGATGGAGCAGACATGACTGAGAGGTGGGGTCAGGGCAAGGTGCCCCAGGGTCAGAGGCCAGGGCTGGGGCTGGTGTGGTGTGGGCACTGGGAGAGAGAGGGCTGAGTTGGACATGGCGGCGGATGGTCCACGTTGGCGTGACAGGAGAGAGCTGGAAACAGCAGAAACGGGAGAACTGTCAGCCTGGGGTCAGGGTTTGGGGACTCCCTGAGTGCGAGGAGGTGGGTTTAGAGGAACAGATGAGAGGGCCTGTGTGGATGGAGTCTGGATTACCGAGTGGGTGAAGGAAGGAGAGCTGGTGGCTGGTGGGCTTCTGGGAGGAGCTGCCTTGTGTGACGGAAGCAAGAAGATCCAGCGTCTAAAGAAGACTTTTCCTCGTCTCCAACTTCACAGAAAAGCAAGACAGCATGTCTCTGGCTGTGGTCAGAAATAGCGGCAGGACCCCCTGATAAGACACAGCTGTCTTACTAGAGGGAGAGAAATGACCTATTTGGGGGAGGGCTCACAGGGGGACAGGGTTGTGAAGAAGCAGGGTTACAGAGAGATGACGCAGCTTTTAAGACGCTTATTGACAGGTGCCTTGGCTACTCTGTGAAGCCTCCGCTGCTCTGTGAAGCATCCGCAGCACTGCAGCGCGAGTTCAATCCGTGCCGCCAGCCAGGGAGGGGACCCACATGGCGCAGCAGACCTCTCCTCCCTCGCCCACTGCTCCCCTCAGCAGTGTATTTCAGTCCATCTGCCTGTTCTGCTCCCTGCTCTGTCTGCTCCCCACTCTGTCTCTGGTGACTCCTGTCACGCCCCGCACCTCTGGCCAGTACCCCAGTGCTTGTATGCATAAATAAATTCCTTTAAAACAAGAAGCTTATTGATATGGGGAGAAGAGAGGATGGCAGCCCAAAGCAGCAGTAGAATGTAAGGTAATTTTTTTCTAGGATTTTCTGGGAGCCTTGAAAACACTGCTGGCGGTGAGAAAGGGGGCTAGTGGCAGGTGCAGGACTACTGGGGACCCCTGGAAGGGCCTGGGTTAAGCAGCGGATTAGAAGCAGAGGGGACAAAATGCGCAGAAAGTGAATGGAGCCCAGAGGCAGGGGAGGGGAGGTCTTGGGGTTCACCCCTGTATTAATCATCACGGATGGTGGGGCTACGTGGCCCTCAGGCACTAGAAGAACCATCTTTCACGCTTCACAAAATAGTGGATGTAAATTAACATTGAGTCTATATTATCTTATCGCTGGCTTAAAACTTCACTGCCATAATATACTTCCTAACTATGTTTTGTTAAAACTTCTAATTCACAGCATTCCTGTGGGTGAGGAAATTCTATTCACAGTTTGACAAGCAAATATGTGACTCTAAATGGATACTGCTCTTTTGTGAATGAAATACTGAACTTCTAGCTAATGAAAGACGCTGGATTAAAAGATAATCACTTATCAGCGTTTCCGTTCAGTCAGATGCCCAGAAATCAGCTTATCTGGCCCCTCTGTTCCCTTCAGCTCTTGTTCTGCCCCGCCATTCACAGTGGTGGTGGAGTCTCTGTTCTTTCTTCAGGCAGGGCTCTGAGGAATAAATCCGGAGGCTTCGCACCTAGTCCTGCTTTGAAGCTCAGCCCTGGTCACCTTGGGGTGGTCTGGTTACCCTGCAGACCTGCTCACTGTGACTGTTTTTGACCCAATTTCCAACCTCCACCCGTCTCCTGCCTTGCGCCCCGTCCCCCCTCCCCCCTCACCGACCAGACCAGCATATCAAGTGTTCCATTCAAATGCTGCCCTGTTCTCCTGGGTCCCTCCCTGGCCTATCTTTCTCCTCCATCGCCCCACAGCCCTCAGCAAACAGCCTCTCAAGAGGCTGGTCTTGTTTTCTCTTGACAACCTGAGAGCTTCTGAGCCCACGACACGCTGGGCTTGCATTCCTGACATCCAGTCTTAAGACGTCTGTTTTTCAAGTGGTCACCCCTCAGCTTTCATGGAATCCCCCTTGGTGGGTTCGGGTAAGCCTGCACTGTCCACAGTGTACTGGCCCCTTTTTAACCCCTTCACATGTACTGGGGGGAGGGAAGCTGGGCCCATCTGAACCCCTCAGACAGGCACGAGCTGCTCACTGGCAGTTTGTTCCTCTTGATGTCAAATGTCATAGAATTGGCATTACTCTAACTCGGCTGCCAGCTGCTTCTACATGCTAACCGCACAGCCACGTTGGCAAAGACCCTGCCTCTCCTCTTGGCACCCAGGGGACCCCACTTCAACCTCCCTGAGGCTGGCACGCATTCTATGGGGGTGCTACCGGTCTTATCGGGAGAAGGCAAGATGCCCTCTGGGGAATAATGACAATGACAGCAGAATGTGCTCCCCGTTGTCAGAAGCAATCGCTGTGTGAGCCTAAAAACACTGCATTCTTAGTTTTTCTGGAAAAAAAAAAAAAAAAAAAAGGAGGTTATAAAGCAGCGTGTCCTGCTGGCAAGGGCAGAGAACCAAGCCTGAGAGAGACGCTTGCGACCCTAAGGGACAGCAAGCCACCAGCAGGAATCTTAGGTCTGAATTCCACACTTGCTACCTTTCCGGGTGAAAAAGTGGGGAAAGGAATGGTGCAGATTTTGGGGGGTGGCAGGGCGCTGAAAGAACATATCCAAGTTTCAGACTTGTTAATATGCATGTGCCCACTTACAAGCACAGCCCGTGCGCGATCTGAGGTCTTGCGAACAGTGATACAAAGGGAGACGAGGTAAACGCCTTCAGGCTGACGTCGTGTGCTATGTACCCCCTCCCCGAACTAGAAAGGCCGGTCTCAGATTCTCAAATAAAATTGCATGTAGAAACAGTCAAACAGGCAAATCTCCCATTCTTGCAGCCAGTTACAGCCCCTCCGCTGCTTTTCCTGGCCAATATTCAGATGTCACACTCCAGCATCACGTGTGTGCCCCATACGCTTTGAGTCAGTATGATTTGTGTTAACGTCGCCTATACTGGGTGATTGTTTGATCTTATAATCACCAACAGGTTTGCGTACAACAGCCCTCACTGCTCACAAACTCACAGAAAGAGTTGAGTTTAGGAAACTAGCATTTTCTTAGAAAAGAAAAAAAAGCAGTTCTCGGTAAACGATAAACCACAGAACTACTGTGTTTGACAAATTATATTAAACCACACACACACACAATACCAAAATACTTTTCAGACCGTCTCATCCACAAGTGTGAGTACATTCAGAACGAGCGATGTACGAGCAGAATCCTGCCCGTGACCTTCGGGCTGAGAATGTACTGAACGGATGGACCTTTAGCCCAGTTCTTCATCTGCCCCCGTAACAGCCCGCTAGCCCATGATAACCCAGAGGTTCTCTCCTTGGTGGGACAAGGCCACCAACATCCTTTAGCAGAGTGGGCTGGTCACCATCTCTGGGAAATCTCTTTCTCCCTCAAGTACTGGGAGGTCTCTGGTCCTCTGGGATCTTAAGACCCCAAAATGCTATCAACAAAGTTAAAGAGGGGGTGGAAGAGAAGCATTCGTCACAGGTGGAGACCCTCTCCACAGAAAACATAGGGATGAGGGCCTCCCTGGAGGCTCAAGGGGTTGAGCACCGCACTATGAAGCATCAGCAGCCACTGCAGCACGAGTTCGATCCCTGGCCAGGGAGGGGAACTGCATGGCACAGCAGACCTCTCCTGCCTGCCTGTTGCTCACCTCAGCAGTGTGTTTCAGTCTATCTTCCTGTTCTGTTCCCCACTCTGCCGCTGGTGGATCCTCTCACCCCCTCCCCCTCCAACACACATACACCTCTGGCCTATACCCTAGTTCAGGTATGCATAAATAAATTAATAAATCTTTTAAAAATTGGGGATGAAAAAACAGCTCAGATCAGTCACCTTGATGTGGGCTAGCAGCCTGCTAGAGAACAAACATGCAATCTCAGCAGCAAGCAATGGTTGTCAAGGCAAACCTTTGGGGGAGAGCTGAGGAACACGGGGGAACTGGAAGGAAGAGAAGTGGTGGGACAAAGGGGGAAAGCAAAGAAACATGAGTGGTGGCAGATACAGGGAGACAGGATGATGCTAGAAAGCACAGCCAGCCCACGACTCCGAGGGAGCCAGGAGGTACCCAGGGGTGGCACAGCCATCCCCAAGGAGCGGCGAGGAGACATCCCTGGCCAGGAGAGTGTGCAGAATCAGCCCATCCACCTGTGGCTGGACTTCTATGCCAGGGCGATGGTCTATTGAAAAGCACTTAAAATATGAACCATGACCAAAGGAACTGGAAGTCAGATCTCACTGTGGTGTACACCCATCTGTGTACTTTCGAGTGTGATGGAAATATCCAGAAGTCACGGGTGATGTCTTTTGTCTTTTGCGTTCTGACAAAAATTGTAAAGAGAATTAAAACCAAGAGGGAAATTTGTGGCTGTCACAAAAACCAAATAATGGCGGGTGAAAAAAAAAGGAATCATCTTGAAAATAAAATACTTCAAGTTACAGGCTTCATTTCTATAAATACTATCAATACTTCTCCAGAACCCAAATGTAGTAAATCAGGATCTCTCCTTAATGAATTATCATACATATATGGCCTCTGATGGTCTTATCACAGCCCCATGTTTGTCTAAAGGCTTTGGATTTCACAGGGACCCTATCCTTCATGCTCCCTCCAAATCTAAGGACACCGATGACAATATCTCAGTCCTGGTAGAATGCACAAAACGTATTCTCATACGCTGCTGGTGGAAACAGAACTTACTGTTCCATTTTGAAAGTGACCCAGAATTATCTATGTAAAACTTAAAGTACATGCAGTCTTTGACCATGCCATCTCGTGCTCACACGAACACAGGCATGTTCATGCCAGCATTCTTTATAGTAGAATCATTCAATAAGTCCTCCGACAGTCAGCTAGGGGATAGTAGGCAGTCATGAAAAGTGGGGGAAACAAACATTTCAACAATGTCTCATTAGTGAGAAGAAAGCAAGATGCAGAGAGGGACAGAATATATGATCTGATTTTTATAAACACAGCTACAAAAACCCCTGCAGTGATGTGTTACTATCAACACCACCTAGCTGTCCATCTAAATGGTTAATATAATTGTATGAAAGCGAAATAAAACATGGAAGGATGTACATCAAGGTTCACAACACTGGCAGCCCAGGGGAGAGGGATTCGGTGAAGGGAAGAAAGGGTTCGTAGAAAGAAAGAAATCAGTACGGAAGGAAGACGTAAGCCATAGCAACCACAAGCATGCTGTGACCTCACTTAGCGGTCCTGTGTACAAACAGTCATCATCACCTAACGACAGAGACCCACCCGAGCGGCGTCATCACTATGTGAACGTCAGAGCGTGACTGCACATAGTGAGGTGACCAATCCAGGCTTTGTGGTTCAGGTTCTCGGTACCACGGTCACCTATGTGGTCTGTTGTTCATCAAAATATTAAGCAACAAACAGCTGTACTCAAAAACATGTGCATAGATGGATGATGAAGGTGTACAGAGTATCAGTGGCCTTTTTAAGATTTACTTATTTATGCGTACAAGAGCTGGGGTGTAGACAAGCGGTATGGGAGGGTGAGAGGATTCACCAGAGACAGAGTGGGGAGCAGAGCAGGTGCATCTACTGAAACACACTGCAGAGGGGAGCAGCGGGTGAGGCAGGAGAGGTCTGCTGCACCATGTGGGTCCCCTCCCTGGCTGGGGATCAAACTCGTGCTTCAGCGGCTGGCCATAGCTTGATAGCACTGAGACTTTAACCCCCTGTGCCACTAGGGAGGCCCACCTTATATGTATTTTAAAAAGCATTTACAGTCACAGGTATTATATTCAGATAATTAGAAAAGCTAAGGAAAGTCCTCTGTGAGGGGATATAGGTTCCCAGAGTGGAAGCAGCTCAGAAAGAAGGATGGAAGACTGGGAGGTGGTCGGGACCAGACACGGGCTGAGGAGTGCTGTGGGGTATGTGCCCACATTTTATGACAGGGTAGGGTTCTGCTGGTGGGTTATAAGTGCTTTTTTCTTCATTTTGCTTTTCTCTGTTTTTCAGGGTTTTTTTTTTTTTGCAAAACCACAACTTACTACTTGTAAGCAGAACGAAAGTATTATTAAAAATATTAAGCCACGAAGGTGTTCAAATGGGAGCTGTCTTAGGGCATTATGAGGAGACTCAGAGACAGATTAAAGACCCTTTTATGAAGCAGTGAGAGTTGAAAAGGACCCAAATGAGGAGGAAGTGGTAGATGGAAAGGAACGTAACGGGGTCTCAGATGTTTTCTAAGTACCTGGATGAATTAGTAAAACACTGCCGAAGAAGAACTGTGAGGTCCCCATCATTATTCGCATAGTTACATGGATGCTGCAAAAACTGATAGACATTGGTCGATTTGACCCATCCAAAAAGTACAGACACAGGCCATTATTTTAGAGAATGACCCATTTTTAATATCAACTCTCTTAAGTGCAATCGCATCTTGGAAACAACAAAAATAGAAGATACCATAGAAGATGCAAAGAAATGGTATGATAAGATGAATGGAAAGAGGCCTCCCTGGTGGCCTACGGATTAAATCTCAGTGCTACCTCCACTACACCTGAGTTCGATCCCCGGCCAGGGAGGGGACACACATGGTGCACCAGACCTCTGCTCTCTCACCTGCTTCTCCCCTCAGCAGTGTATTTCAATAGATCTGCCTGTTCTGCTCCCCACTCTGTCTCTGGTGAATCCTCTCACCCCCACATGTCTGGCCTACACCCCAGTTCTTCTATACACACACACATGGAAAGAACATCCCTCTAGATAGCAAGACATACACCCCTGAAAATCATCACTGGGAATTTGTAGACCAAATAAAATTATTTTCCAGTAACTTCTGGCTTGCATTCATTTTAGTCAACATAACAGATTTATGATGAGCATTAGGAGAAATTAATTTCAACGTTTTTATTTAACTGTGGTTTGCAATTTTTTGAAAAGCTGGCACATTCTTAGAACTCCCCCTCATTAGAAGTTTCAGGAAAAGGGTGGGTGGCACAGTGCTGAGGAAAGGGACAGGAACCGGCGTCCAAAGAACTTTCCAACCTCAAGCATCGCTGATTCAATAGGAGACGAAACGCGATGGCCAGATTTTGCGTCTTCTCTCTCTCAGATGCTTCGATTGAGGTAGTTTATAAATAAACTGTGCTTATGTTTTCTGGCATTCCTGAGGCAGATGCAACATAACTGAAGGCAAACATTTCAGTAATGCAATCACGCGTTGGCATCTGGACACCATGTAATCACAGAACTAAAATGTTTACCCAATAATCAAAGACTGAGGCAGAGAAAGCAAAAAGTATTTTCGATGACAAAATACCGGCCAGTACTCCCAATAAAAGGGTTATTGAGAGTTCTCCTGACAGGGCTTGTCAGAACAGCTTAATGTGACGTGACATCTAATCACCCACAGGACAGCCCCGCTAGCATGTCAAATGGTGAGAAAATATGTAGGAGGAACCTGGTTGGTTTTCATAGAGAGATCGGGTTCTCCTGCTAAGAATGTCATCATCAGCCTGTCACAGAACTAGCAGCATCCTCCCCAGATGATCCGCGCTCACCGTTCACCCGTGACATTTCCCCACGTGCAGATGTGACCTCAGAGTCAACCAGGATCCTTGTCACTCGCTCTGGGGCTGATGTGCTCGCTCCTGCCTTCCGACGTCACCCCTGCCCCCTCCGGTTTGGCCTGGTCTCTTCACCACCAAGTCTGGCTCTAACCCATCTCTTCTCTGCCTGACACCAGCAAATTCTGGTCTTTCTGCCCTCTGGGTTCTCAATTAACATGAAAGAATGACCAAGTTTGTTTTGAGGAGTCACCCCATGAATGATCCCCATAAGCCCTCCTGAGCCCCTAAATATCTCCCCTTATGACGGTGAGGTGAGGAGAAGGGGGAAGTTCTATCCTCCTTTCGTCTCTTTCTCTCTTTCAATGCAGTGTTTACTAGACACAAGGCTCTTTCCCATATTGTCACATCTGCTTCCTTTAGAAACTGCTAGAAATCAAGAGCTCTCCACTGACGTGTGCTCCCTCCAGCTTCCCAGGGTCTTCCCATCACAGCATCACCAACTCAGTCTGCTGGTGTTGCGTTTGGTTCTTCTCTCCACTTCAGTCCCACACCCAACCCACTGCTATTTCTGGATGTCATATCTGGCTCCTCCTTTTTATTCTCCCACTTTCTATCTCTCCGAGGCACCAAAACCGCTTTAGAATTGGTCTCCATGCTTCTGGGCTCCCCACAACCAAGGTAGAGACTCACACATGAGTTGGTTATTGTATATCGCTCAGACTTGATGTGATTCCTGTTATCTCTGTAATGTAACTGAAGTTCCCCAAGTCAACTTTAACATACTGCCATCTCTCTCAATTTCACGATCTATGACAGCGAATCTCCCAGATTCACAGGCTCCTTCGGATTTCCCAAACACACCAAGCAATCTTACTCTCACGGCTTCTGCTTCTGCCATTCCCAATGTGTGAAGCTGCCTTCTTCCTCTCTGTCCTACAGTAAATCCTACTTTTCAAATGGGGTTCAAATGCCACCTAACTCCCCTAAGTCAAAAGTGATTGTTCTTTCTTCTGAACTTTCTTAGATTTAGTTGTTTACAGCTGTGAAGCTGCCTCTAGATCATAAAATCCTGGAGAGGAGAGATAATATCTGTTTTTCTTTGCATTCCAGCACCATGCCTTAACCCCTAGTACTCCCTAAATACAAGCACGAGTGAAGCTGATAAAGTAACAGACGAGGCACCAATGTCTTTCACATGCTCCTGGCATTTCAAGATAACAAATGTTAATGAAGTACCTACTATGTTCACCGCACTCAGCAGGTGCTAGTGAGCAAATGTGCTTCCAAAGCATCTTTTGAAAGACCTGCCTCACCTTATGTGCTAAGCCCCAACTCAGTCATCAATAGCAAGACATGGACTGTTGTAGACAGGTCATCATTTTCTCTCTGTCACTGGATATACTGGGGGAAGCTCTCCATGTCTCAAAAAGCACCCAAAAAAAGAAGGCTCAGAACTCTAGAAATCAGGACTTTTCTTTCTTTCTAAGACAGAGAGGGGGTTGACATGGAAAATAAAGGCATTTATCTCTTAACAGTACTAATCCTCAAACCCATAATTGACTTGAATGTCAGTTATCAAGGATTCTGAAGCCAGAAAGTAGCTGAGAAAGCATGAATGTCTGGAAAAACTGAAAACTGTCTTATCTATGAAACTGGGTTGGTGGGATTGTAATTCTTTTTTTTTTTTTTTTACCAGTTTGAGGACTGGTATTTTGATAGCAGCTGTGCAAATTTTTCTGAAAGGCTCCAGGTGATCTATGACATACTCTACCAGATGTCCTATTTTATCAGGAAGAGACCCGGTTTACACCTGTTGTCCCTGCAAAATTATTAATCGTGCTTCCCTTTCACTCTAACTGCCCCAGTTTGAACAGTACATGCTATGAGAGCATCGAGGTAGTTTAGGGCCCTGTGGGTACAAGGTGAGACAGTTTGAGATGTCGAGAAAGGGGGCAGGATCCAGGCTTCCTGATCCCGAGCCCGGGCTCTATCTCAGAAAACATATTTCCTCCAAGTTGTTTCCTCATCAATTCATCAAGAAAACCCCAGGACATGGTGAAGGTACAACAGCCTCGTTTCTGCAAAGTACCTCTCACAATTCAGCTGGGGAGATAAGGCACCTACACATTCCAAACAGGGTCAGACAACTCTCCAAAGATGGTGCCAGTAACAATTACATTCATCATGTGCTTGGAGCAACCATTTCACAAGGAGTTAGAGGAAAAAGAACCCTTTAGGGACCTCGTCTTCAGGGAAAGTTTCTGGAATGACAGAACCAAATTGGCCTTGAAGGAAGAAAAAGATCAGAGAAGATGTGTTTCTTCACAAAAGTAAAAGTAGAAAACAAAAATGGGACAGAAGTAAGTCACTAGAGTGATTCTCTAACATTATTTCTATAAATTCCAGAGGGTAAGAACAAGACAACACAGAAACAAAGTTAGTGTCCCCAAATCTCACGATGACTTAAGGCACAACAAGCATCTGCTCAGCTGTCTTGCAGCCAGTGCTAGCTTTGAGATGACCGTGCTTGTCCCTGTGATGTGGTGACAGAAGTGGCCACCCTTTGAGTTCTATCCCCAGTCTTTTCACTACCTGGCCATGTGTCTGCGGGCAAGTGGTTTCATCAGTTTTGAGCCTTAGCTTCCTTAACTAAAATGCTAGGGTTGGATGAAACAATCTCTAAGAACCTTTTGATCTCTGGAAATCCATAATTCTTTATAGTCAATTTCAAATCTTGTTTAGCATGTTCTAGGTTTTGCTCAATAGTGGATTTGAGTGTTCATTTCTGGCAACACAGTAGCTATTGGGTTGGCCCTGTGGATCCCTTCACACCAGGAAGATACAATATAGTCAAGAAAATATCACAGAGATGGGTAAGGAAGATGGGGAGGGCATGAGAGAAGGGAAGAAGCATATGATCCAGGCAAGATAAAATCTGATGTCAGAACTTTAAGAAAATGTTGACACCAGGGGCCCATGGAATCTAGACCAACACAAACTCCTGAGGATCTGAGGATAGTGCTGAACCCTCATGACCATGAGGAATATGACCTTGGTCCTGCATGAGGTTAAGGAAGACAGAATTGAGCCACTTTCACAAATCTCAAACTGTAAAACAAACTAAGAACATTCTGCCAAAGATGAAGAGCAAAAAAAAATTTTTTGCTTTATATCCATAGCTTAGGACACCTATAAGAAACCTAAATTTGAATCACATTCAACTGTAGGATCATAATTTACACTATCTGTATATCCAGCTGTGGAAGTCCAATGACAATGAATAAACATAAACAATTCACAACCACCAAAACACCAAATACATGGTCACTAGGTAGGGACCGTCTCACAACTCAGAACTTACAAGTTTCCCAGAGCAAAGAAATCTCTGTGAAGATGAACATACCAAAACACACACACACACACAAACATACACACACACACACCAGAATAAACTACCATGAGGAGAGTCAGAAAGGGGAAATATTCTCATTAAAATTCTGTAGCTGAAAAACTACTTCCATCTGAAATAGACTACAAAATAAGACTGCTTAAAATTATTAATGTGATTAAAGAAAGACTAAAAACCATAATAAAATAGAACTTTATGAAAAAGCAAAGGAAACAAAAGGATTTGGGAAAAAAAGATAGAACTCAAAAAGCAACTCAATGGAAATGTTAGACAGTAGAGTAACACAAATACAGGATTAGTAAACTGGAAAACAGATTTGAGGAAATCAACCAAAATGTAACATAAGGTAAAAGTGGAGAATTGAAACACCCTATATCTAATATTGGTCTCATCTGAAACCTTAGTAAGCCTGGGGAAAGTGACCACTTAAAAGTCATAAACCCACAGGGGCATGGAGAACAGGTGATGGGTTAACAGTGAAACAATTTTGGAAGATGAAAACATGTGAGCACGACTTAATAGAACCAGCCAAAGGAAACTGAATCTTAACTTAGGAATAAGCAAAATTAGGCATCAACCAGTAGCTATTCAAAAGGTCTAGAAACAGAGAGAGCTCATTACCCTGAAAGTGGAGATGGAGGGCAGAATAAAATGAGGAGAATGGGATAAAGGCTGTTTAAGAACCACTTACATGTCTACAGCTCCTCAACTCCAACTGACTGACGAGACAGCTCCATCCCAACTGGAATGCTGGTGGTTGGGCCCCTGGAGAGGGGACTTCGCTTTGGGAGATGCATACATTAGAGAAAACATGCATGTAGCCTGCTAACCCTCCAGTTCCTCTCCTCATCTCTGCTCTCAGCCCTAGTGCAAACAGATCTTCACACTCTAGGTCAGAGTTTGGGAAAATGTTCTCTGAAGAATGTAACCATTCCATAGATTTCCCCAGAGAAGACATTTGGGGTTGACAAAAGGAGTTCCCCCAATAAATGGCACAAACCACTACTCCTTGGTGATGCTCAAAAATCAATAAGTCCCTCCTATTTCTTCCGAAGTTCCAATAAGCTTATTTGTTTTTCATCTTTAAATATCAATTGACAGCCAAAGTTTACCAACCAGACAGACAAGGAAAAACTCCATGTAAAAGACCGATTACAAATCTGACAAACAGAAAAAAGGTAACACGGAGGAAACAAAGGCCATGAGGGAGAAGAAAATACCAAAATACAAAAAAATCTTCTTCATAAACCTGAAAGAATGTCACACATATGAAAACAGAACAGAACACTTAAAAAAAAGCTCAACTATTTATAGATGAAAAGAGGAAATTTAAAACAATAACACATTAAAGCTCAATAGACAGGTTGGAAGTTGAAGTTGAAGACTGTCTAAAAAGAGAGCAATAAAATAGACGTAGAAAACCAGAAGAATATTTAAGAAAATCGGAGGACTGGTCTGGAAAGTACAACACTCAGATAATAGGAGTTCTGGAAAGAGGTTGGCGCTAACAGAGAGAGGCAGGCACCAACAAGTTCAAAGAGCATCCTGATTGCTCAACACAGTAAATGAAAACAGATTCACAAACAGCAAAACAATTGTGAAACTGAGAATACTGGAGAAGAGGGAAGATTGTCCAGGCTGGAGGAAGAAGGAATGAGAAGGTCATGTCTAAAGCATCAAGAAGCAGAATGGTTTTCGCCATCCAACAGCCACAGAGCTATAGCATCCGACACACCAATGTCTTCAAGCTTGGGAAGAAAACTTATTTCCAGGTTTGTTTGTTCAAGGCTGACAAGTCACTCAGTGCAAAGATGGAAGAAGAAAGAGCTTTTCATAAATCAAAGTGTGAACATATACCTTGTGGATCTATTTTTTTTTATAAGGATACTACAATCTAGGAGCCACAAAAATGAGCAAGTGAGAAGAGAAGGAATTTTGTGAGCTCCAACCAGGGCTAAGGCAGAGGGATGATGGAGGTGGAGTGAGATGACTCTGGGCACTATACCATCTGTTCAGACTGGAGCTGAGAATCAAGAGGAAGGCATGTTGAGGGCAACCTTCAGAGCACCAAGTTTTCCTCCTGTCCATCAGCTGGACCACCAATCTGCCACACTGTTTGTTTTCCAAACAATGGAGTGAATTGAGACAGGCAATCAAATTCACAAGAAAGCCAAAGAAAATTTCTAGAAAAACAAGAAAGAGAAATCCCAGCACAATAGCCATGCTGCACTCCTGGAAAAAAGTGCAGATAAAAAAAAAAAATAGACGTCTCCAGAAGGTACATCACCAAGAAAAAAGCTTACTAAGGGGACTATGCACATGGAAAAGGGTACATGTAGGGAAACTTCCAGGTGTGATAAACACCAAAGAAAAGAAAAGGCAAGTCATAATAATTTCATGAAAAGGGGTACAGCTGTTAAGGCTATTTATATAAGTACAATAATGGAAATACTAACAAATGATACCAAGAACTGGAATAGAAGCTACACGGAGAGAAAGGTGAGGGCAAACAGAGTGTACAGAGATATAAGACAGCTAAGTCCTTCCTTACTATAATCGGAAGTGAAGACCTCATGAATACAGTCAACAAAACAAAACAGTATACAATGACTCAGAAATGAGATGTCTATATTTCATAAGAAAAAGCGAAAATATAAACAATATATTCTTTAGAAAGAAAGAGGGGAAGTAAGGTGGAGGAGAATTTGTTTCATAGGCACTAAGGAACCAGCCCATAATTAAGTATGTTCAAGGGCCATCCAGTCCCCAGTGTGACTGGGTATAACTGACGGTAACCCAGATGTTCAGCACAGTAGCGCAGCTGACAAAACAACAGTTCAGCCACACCACATACAGCCCTACCACGGAATTTACTGAGCTCTTTTTTTGAATGAGTCAAATTTATATCCACTTTTTGGGGAGGATAGTCTTATTGTCCTATTAAGAAAAAAGTCAAGTTGTAAAGTAATACACACGCATGCCTGGATTTATTTTGTGCAAAGGTGTGTATGTATACATGATATGTACAAACATATGTGCATGGGTTTGTTGTAGGAGCTGGAGAAACATGGAACGATCCAACCTGCTTACTTTTGGGAACAGGAATGCAAGGGGGGAAGGGAGATGGAGGCAAAAATAGAATTGAGAAAAAAGGAGACATCGGAAATTAAAAAACAAGCAGAGACACGAAGGACAGAATAACAAGGTATAAGAGAGGACCGAGAAAGATACAATAAAGAGAGCAAGAGACAGTACTCAGAGATGACAGCTAAGTATGTTTCAGAATGGATGCATATTAGGAGTCCTTAGATTTACGAGGCCAGGATGGATTTGGAGAAATTGACAAGAAAGAAAGGAAAACAAAACATCTTTCAAAGCAAACAGCGAGAGAAATCTCTATGCCTCTCTCTCAGTGAATGACGGTTGGGGGCCAACGACACCTCTCCCATAACAGACATGAGCAGGCAGTGACATGGCACTCCCCCAACTGAGGAACTGGACCTGTGTAGATGGCTGGGGGCGAATGAATATCTTCAGACAGAGACTGAGACAGTCTTATATTCACAATCCCTTGCTGAAATAACTTCTCAGGGATGTACTTCAGTAAGAAGGAATCTGCACTGAGAGGAGAGGAACAGAATCTCAGAAGTAACTGGAAGAGCATCGCGGCTTGCTCCAGGCCAGCTGAGTGGTTTACAGTAACACACTCCTGACTTTGTCCGACCGTGCTATGAGGCACTTACTATTATTACCCCTACTTCACAGAAGAGGAAATCAAAACACAGAGATATTGTACGGGCCCCCAAATCACTCAGCTAGTGAGGGGCAGCTGGGGCCACAAGGCAGGGAGTGTGATTCTGGGAGTTACCTTTCCAACCCCAACATAAATAAAATGGCACATATTTCAATAAAGTTTTGAAAAGTAGAGTTGCCAAAAATAATTGGATGGGGACTAAAAAGGATAGAAATAAATCGACGGAAGGTTTATGTGGAAGGTTTATGGTCTCCTATCAGAATGTAAGAGAGAAAATTGGGGTTTCAGTGTCCTAAGGAGTCTGTATTTTATTGTTTAGGAAGCAAATAGAAACTGATAAACTTTTAAACCCTAGACTTTGCTAACATAATTATAAGTTTTAAGGTTTAGGGAACAGCTAAAATAATAGAACAAAATACATACATGACAAATCAAGAGAAAATCAAGAGTTCTATTTGTGTTGCATTCTATTTGTAAGACTTATCTGCTGTGAAACAAGAACCTCTACTTCATCCATGTTCTGTGGTACATAGTAGTCTATCAGGGAAGAGGTACTTCTAAATCTTATGTTCAATGGATGGACTATATTCATTGTGCTGGGAAGAGAGGCAGATGCTTCCCTAGGAGGAAGGTAAAGAAAGGCTGGAGTTCCTACTGGAGGCAGGAAGGATGTGCTGGCCCATCGCAGATGGAGAAAAGAGCCTCTTACCACCTCAGGCCCTGAGTCTCTCCTCTGGGCTTCTTGAGCTTCTGGAAGTTCTTTAGGATGAAGTCATGTAACATGGAGCAAGTGACTTTCCAGGCCCATCAAGGGCTTGGGACTCTGCCTCTCCCACCTGCTGCACCAATACACACACACACACACACACACACAGAGGCAAACCAGCCACACAACCCCATTCAGACAAATCCTCGGAGACTAGAGCGTGGAGCCTCCCTGCCCGGTGGGAAGGGCTGTCATCAGCTCAAACAGCCACTTCAAAAGTGTCCTCATCTCAGCCTGAGGTATTGGCAGCCACAACCAGGTGGTGGCTAGGATGATGGCTCAGTGACAGCCATGCCCCAAGCCTGGTGCTGCAACCATCTTGATACCATTCGCCCAACCACAGGGAGGACCTTGCCTCCATCTTCCCCTTCCATCTCTGCAGCCTGGTCTCCCCTCCCCTGTTGTTTCCATGGTGTCTTCTCCTTCCTATTGACTGGACCAGGCACTGGGACACCCCAAGGGCCCTCAGTTTGCTCCATTAAGAAGTGGCGCCATTAAAAATGCATCCACCTAAGGATCTTCATGGAGAAGTGGCTCAGAACACACCTCCCTGGAATTGGGGTTCAGGCTGGAGCCTGAGTGAGAGAGAAGGGTCTGCCAGTGAGGGAGGACTGGGTAGAAGGAAGGGAAAGTGAAATCAACAGGAAAATTTGAGTCATCCCACAGAAGACAGAATAAGAAGAGGACCTCAAGGAAGAAGCATGGCATGAAGAAAACACTTGGATTTACAGTGAATTTCAACTCTCTGATTTATCATAATAAACATATTATGTTTATTATGATATAAACAAACATATTATATAAACAAAATTTGTTAAAAGGCAAAAATTCTCAGGTTGCATTAAAAAAAAACTTTAGCTGTTTACAAAAGGTTAAAATAAAACATAATGTCACAGCAAGGATAAACATCAAATAATGTGTTCAATAGATATTAGTTTTCATTGAATGAATGAATGCAGGAACGAGTGCATGAATCTGATAAAATACTTTGCAGCCAAAAGCATTTGGACAGATAAATAAGATCATTGCTTAGCGATAAGAAGATACAATGACCAGAAACCCTTCCATACAATGACCAGAAACACCTCACAACACATTGTCAGATATATATATATATATATACAGGCAAAATTGAATTTATTATACAAAAGTAACAAACTCAAAATGATAATGGGAGATTTTAGCATATATAGCTATGAAATTAATAGACCAGTGCAAAAAGTAGAAAAAGAAGTACATTTAAATAATGCATATTAAAAACTTCACCTAATTGACATGGAAAGAGAGCCCTTCACTCAATAAAGAAAGAATACACATGAAATGTTTATAAAAATTGATCAGGTTATAGGCCACGGAGAAAGTTTTAACACATTTCAAAGAGCTGCTATCATATACTTCGACCAAAATACAACAAACATTGAAATCAATAATAAAACTAAAGCCCTCAAACCCCACAACATTTTGAAGTTTCAAAAACATACTGATAATTATTAACATGAAATCAAAATGAAAGTAACAAAGCATTTAAAACTGAACAATGATTAACAGCCAAGATTTCAGTAGAAGGGATATTTAGCAATAAATACAGTCAGAAAATAAGATTTTTAAAATTCAATAGATAAAGAGCAAGAAAGTAAGTACAAAGACAATAGAAGAAAATTCTTTTCCACAAATGGGTAATAATAGAGACAATAAATCAATAAAATAGAAACTAAGAAACAATATAGAGTGTAGCAAAAGAAAGGGTGAATCTTTCTAAAAAACTAATAAATAAGTAAATATTGAATAAGAATGAGAAAAATAAAAAAAGAAGACACAAGTAAACACTATTATGTATGAAAAGAGATTATGACTAAAATTAGGAATTTTTTAAAGTCTGAGAATTTCATTCTCCATTTTACAGCAATAAGTCTAAAGACAGGTTAAAATGAAATTTTCTAAGAAAAACATAACCCAAATTAACATACAAAAGTTAGAAGAATAAACGCTACTATGAGTATTTTGTAAGTTCAGACTAAAACTAGATTTTAGAAATAGACTGACAGTACAAAAAGAAAGCAATAGATCAATTTCAGTTTAAAATATCATTGAAAAACTTCTAAGTATTAGCAAGCATACACAGTAGTATAATGTGTACATTAATATTTCTTTTAAAAATATTTGAAAGTATTTTTATATAACACATACCGGGTACTATATATATCTCTTATATTTATCATATATAACACATTATATATACATAATATATACATGTAAAGAGAGAGAGTTTGAGATGATTCAATAGGGTTTATTCCAGAAGCTCAAGGAATATTTAATATCAGAAAAACCACTGTAGTCATCACATAGACAGATTAAGAAGGGAACCTAAATAATCATCTCAATCATGCAGAAAAGTATTTAATAAATAGCTTAAAACCTATCCACAAATTAAAAATATAAAATGTGTAGCTTATCAAGAAGAGAAGGAAGTTTTTGTCAAGAAGTAGTTTTCAACTACTAAAACTACTGAAGTTTTAACAAAAAACTTCAGGAACACATATTTCCATTCCATTCACCATTGTGTGAGATATTTAGCTGATGTACTAAATCAAGAAAGAGTAAGAGAAATAAGGTTTAAAGAAAGAAAAGCAGCATTGTTAGCAGATGTAACCCAGTCCACAAAAGGGTCCATGAGAAACTGCAAACACTAGAGTCTGGCAAAGAAAGACACTGGAGACAAGATTAATATACAAACATCACGATATCCTTGCAGCAACAGCTAATTAAGAAATGTAACTTTTTACAGATTTTATTAGTAATAGCAATAAACTATGACAAATCTAGTAATAAATCTAAAAAAAGAGTTACATGAAAGCAAATTACAAAACTTCTCTGAAAGTCCCAAGCAAGACCTACATAAACAGAAACATATATCAGGCTCAGAGAGAGAAGAGTCAACACCAACATCACTTCCCCTAAGTTAACATAGAAATTGAGCATGATTCATATTAAAATGCCACAAAGGTTTGGTGAAAAATTTTAGCCAGTTTTAAAATTTGTGTAAGCAAATTAAGGTCAAAAACCACCAAGATAATTTTGAAAAAGTATTAGTTGGAGATACATGTATCAAGATATTCATTTAAATCATATAATTAAGACAGTATAGAATTGATGCAGATATAGGTAATTCATCAGCACAATAACGGGGGTCCCTCCATGTAGAGGAACTTGGAATGTAAGAGGTAGCATTATGAAACTGGAAAGGACAGAACTCATTAATAAATGGTTCTGGGACAGTGGGTGATACACATGGAAAAAAACTGATCTCTAATTCACACTATATCAAACAGTGAATTCCAAGGTTACAGTTAATTTTAAAATATTCACAAATAAAATAGACATCATTTTAATACTCCCAGCTTAGGGAATCAGCAAAAAATTCACAAACCACAAGACAAAAAATTTTTAAAATATGATAAATTTACTTTAAACTTCCCATGTGACAGAAAGACACCAAAAACAAAACAGAGTTTAAAAACAAGAAATCGACTGAAAGAGAAGATTAAAAAAAAAGAAAGTATCGAGACGACAGAGTGAACACTTTGTAATCTACAAGGAAAAACCAAATAACCCACTTCAAAAAATGAGCGAAGTCTATAAACTGGCAATACATAGAAAAAGAAACCCAAATGACCAACAATCATGAGAACAAGCAGAAAAAGAGTAACCCCACCAGAAATCAGAGAAATAGCAATCAACCACAACGAGATGCCTTTTTAATTCGTCAGGTTAGCAAAACGGAAAAGCCACACAAGGCCAAGAGTGGGAGAAGGAGCGGAGCTACAGGAACGTAAACTGAGAGCATCGGGTGACACCCACCAAAGTTGATGATGTTTGGCCCTGAAGACCCATAAAATTCCACGACTGCATCTCCCCCTCTGAGAAGTCAGCACGTCCACATGAAAACACACCCAGAGAAGTTCGTGGCTATACTGTGTGTGAAATAAAAATGTGGGAACAAGCACAAAACTGGACAGATCATGATAGGTTCATAGAAAGGAACTGATACAGCACTAAGGAAATAGCTCTACATAAACAGGGTAAATCTCAGAAACATCATTTTGAGTGATAGATAAAGCAAGTTCAGAAAGATGGATTACTGAGTGAGAACATCGTGATAAATGGCTCAGCCTCATAAAATAATGCTATTGTCCGTGACACCAACTCCTGCAGTCAAAGGCAATGACACGTGTGTCACAAGCATGATGACTTCTGGGACGTCTAGAAGAATAGTAGGATCGGGTGGGGTAGAAAAGGGATTTACATTTTAACATTTTCTGTCAAAAAAAATGTGTTTAGTGTGGCTAAATGTCAACAGTTAGAAATCTGATTTGTGGGTACCTGATTATTATATTATGCTTGGGTGTTTTGGGGGGTGGTTATTATTATCATTTAATTTTAAATAGTTCATCACTTTGTGAAGTTATATTTGAAAAGGATATTTTTGTGTGATATTTATTTGCCTGTTCACCCCATCTTTCTGTCCAGTGTTACATTTGTGCTAGCTGTCTGAATATCTGGAAAATAGTCAACACTATTACACTGTGTGACCTGAGCAAATCGATCTCTCTGGCCCTCGTGTTCTTGTCCAAAAAGAATGGATAGCCACAATGCTTATGTCCAAAAGAGGACCCTGGAGTTATATCTAGCTGTGATTTCCCAGTCCCACCAGTGACCATATCACTCTAGTCTCTTCCCCTAAATTTTCTGAGAGGTACAATCTCATTTAAAATGATAAGAGAGAGAATCTAACTTGCAGACCTGTGATACAAATAAAACAAAATAAAAAATTCTTAGCACAACACCATCAACAAAATAAATTTACAAAACCTAAAGATATTTGCCACACATATACTGGACTCAAGAACATAGCATAGGTTCCAATAAACTGACAAGAAAACAAAAAGACCAACTGAAAAATAGGCAAAGGATTGAAAAATCTCATTCACACCAGAGGACCCTGACTGTTGAAGAAGCAGATGAAATATGCCCACCCTCACCAGTAACGAGGAAGTTAGTCTAAACCAAATGACCAGTAGAGAAACAAAGGAAAAAAAGTGAATGTGACAGTAATGTACATTGGTGAGAATATGGAGCAACCGCAATGATCAAACCACGTCGGCGGGAGGGTGATTTAGAATGATGACTTTGGAGAGTGACTGCATGCCATCCAGGAAAGCTGAAAATGTGCTTTTCCAATTTGCTCTACATGCCAACAGTCACACGTTGCTTGGGGGACCACACACACAATGGTAGCCCCAACAGACCATACCATATAGATGTGCCATACCATCTAGATTTGTGTTGATGAATTTCTCAAAACATATCCCTATCATTGAGTGGCTGAACTCAACAGAACCTCTGTCACTCCTCTGCAGAGGACATGTGCAAACTGTAGCATTATTCACAATGTCAAAAAGCTAGAAGCAACGACAGGCTTCAAAGGGACATTTTCCAATTCAGAAATACTGCTTATCTGATAGAATACTATGCACCACAGAAGATGGAAGAAGTAGGGGTTCTTGTTTCACAACAGATAAATCTTACAAACAGAATGCAACACTAATAGAACATAAACCCAACAGCATCACTTAGAGAAGGTGTGAAAAACATTTAACAATGATCATAGTGCCTATGGGTATATACATGTGGAAGATGAACTCTTTTACATAACGAGCATCAAGTTTAAACTGATGCTTATGAAATTCAAAGACCAGAGAGGAGAAGTGCCGTGGGGAAGGACTTGCTCTCTTTTGAAAGTAGGTGAGAAGACGGTTAAGATATAAAGCAATGGTAGCATATACACACTTGCTATCACAGTCACCTTATGTCCTATGTGGGGTTTTTTTTAGTATCTCATAATAAAAAATACTCTACTATGCATTATTCAAATGTCAATAGCTACCACCATTTTTCCCTGGGAGACCCGTAAGGTAGACATGGTGTGGGCTTGTGATGTCACTGGACAGGTAACAAAGGTGAGGGAGGAGGGAAAGGGGCCATGGCTTCTTGCCTGAGGCTTGGCAATCCCCATCACCACAGTGTGACTCTCCCACCACGCCTTTAATAAGTTATATAACACAAGGAACGGAACTTGAATCAACTTGGGGTAAGCGGGCAAAGGAGAAGACAACCTCTTCCCTTCTGGAAGAAACCACAGTCTGAGGAAGGGCAATGACATAACTTGCTAAAAAGGGAAGAAGTCGGGCTGCCGGGGTCATCTGACAACTTGTCAAGGATTCTCTAATCCCTCGTGGAGCGGCGGACGGTCACTGCGCATGTGCAGAAGAGGAGGCAGGCGCAGGGGGAAGTGAGAACTTGAGCTCAGTTCCAACATGACCGCATCTTCCCAGCTCATCCTCCGGGCAGTATCTAGGCTGCCTCTCGGGGCGGGAGACTGGAGACCCAGGAGGCCTTGGCACGTTCTGGCTTTCAGCTCATCTTACTCAAGAAGGGGGCGGTAGACCACCCTGTCCAGGCCAGCTTCTAACAACTATTTTTCAGAATTCTGTTTTTCAGGATTTTTAAAGTCCCAAGAGGCGTCTCCGCATTTCACATCAGCACGTGGTTCTCCGGCTCAGTCCTGACCATGCCACAGGATGCTTCTTCCCCTGGGTGGCTTACACAGACGCTACTATGGTACCTGCTCTCTGCTAGTGTCATTAGTGCCTCTCCTGGCCCCTAATCAGCACCGCCCCCCCCCCCCCCCCCCCCCCCCCCNCCCCGCCCCCCCCCCCCGCCCCCCGGCCCAGGACTCCTAGGTACGAGGCCCCAGAGGTGGTGGCTATCATAACTCAGCAGCCAGTAGCAGGCTCCATCCCACACATGGAGTAACCAGGCTGTGCTATGGGGCGCTGGGGCCTGTCGCTACTTCCCCCGAAGCACTGCTATATGCACATTTGGGGCTGGAAGTGAGAAAGAATTTCCCGGCTGTAGGAATTGCCAAATAATAGGGTGGGTAACCAAGGGAGGTTCTGGAATCTCCTCTAGGGAGCTTTAAAAACCCAATCCGATCTCATACATCTGAGACAATTTTTTGCAATCCTGAGCACAGGCAGATGGGCCTGATGCCTCTGCTCCCAGGCTTAGGGCCGGCCCGGCTTTCTCCTTTCTCGTATTCTAGCAAAGTCAGATACGCCTCCTGGGTATTCTCTTCCCGCTCCTGATGCACAAGGACTGCCGGGTTGTTTGCTTCTGATCCTTGCCCCCATACACCTCTGTAGAGGTGTAAAGAAAGCCAGGCAAGGGGCAGAGGTGACCACGAGCCTCACATGGTCTGGGGGTGGCATCACATACCCAGCAAGACAGAGCGACGCTTCAGACAGAGCGACGCTTCCAATTCCAGCCCCCACTCGGAAACTGGATGGAAACAGAGAAAATGAGCTGTTGCTAACAATCCATTGTAAATGAAAATAGGATCCCAGTAATTGATTTTAAATAGATTTTTTAAAAAGAATCCTTGGCTGCATTTCATCAAGAATACAGAGTTTCAAAAGCGTTCATTCCAGAGTTGGATCCCCCCCCCCTCTTCTGGCTTAAACCCCAAATGGCCAAGATCCCAGTCTGAATAAACAGTGTGGGTGGTGACTGTTCTGTGGGGCCCCGTAGAGGAGGCAATCACTTTCTTATTCGGTTTAGCATTCAATCATGTGAAGCAGCTCCCCTAACTTTTCCACAGCGATGGAGGGCAACAGAACGTGTATTCTTCCTCCGCTGCTCGGGGAGAAAAAAATTAATTCTCCGAACTGCGAATGTTTAATTATGTATAAAGTTCATTGACCCCACAGGCGGCTGTCAGATGATCTTGCGAAGCCCTGTGAAAGGCATCCCAGGAATGCAGTGAATGGGCAGCAGCCCAGTGGATTTGTGCCACCGAGGCCTGTACATGGGACGGCTCGGCGGCCGACAGAAAGCCCCAGTGAAAACAGAACTTCAGGCTCATCGGTAATTTAATCTCACCTCAGCATTTCTGGGCCTTCCAGAGTGATCTTTGTAAGTCAGAAACGGGGGGAAAATCCCACAGGCATGGGACCTGTGACGACAGGGTGGAGTCGAGCTGTGGGCCGGCTCCCGCCGAGGCCGAAACGTATGTGCTCATCAGTCTCCCTTGCACCTCTGTGAGGTAATGCTTACTGCCTTCCTGCTACCGACATGCAAAGAAGCGATGAAGCAATCCCATTCATAAATACACAGAGCGGGGCTTGAGGGAGACAGCGGCGTCTATGTTTATTTAGACAGTTTTGATATAATACAGTCCTGCACGTGTGAGCGGTGACTCCCTCTCCCCATCAGCGAAGGCCTGAATGTGTGTGAAGGCCTGAACATGTGTGCCTCAGGCACATACGCTCGACTGGCCCCACAGCCCGGAGAGAAAAGGGGAAGGAAAGACCAACTTCCAGATCATGTCTCCCTCTTCCAGTCTATCTGGGGCCTACCCCGGCGATTGTGAAAGCACAGCAGTGAGGAAATATCTGAAGACAGGCTGGTTTGGGCTTCTTGATAAAGGGAGGCCAGAGCTCTGGAGACACCAAACGGGTGGCCTACTTCAGGTTCTCTCCTCCTTGGAGGGAGGAAATGTGGAATGTTTAGGCTTGGAGTCTCCCAAGATACTAAAATGAGCTGTTGGAGTTCAGCATTTTCTTCCAGTAGCTTTCTCACCAGATATACTTTGTTGGTCAAAATATTATGATTTCAGTGGGTATAACCTTACAGGGTCATGTTTTAAAACCAAACTGCGTTTGTTCTGGCCTCGTCGTCAGTGTGGATGCTGAGATGGAGTAACCTGATTGATATTCTGAGGGAAGAAGAAGGAAAGTAACCTAAAAGCTCACTTTTAGTTTAGCCTGAAGTGCGTAAATCCTTTACCCAAATCAGCCCCCAGGTTTGAAAGCACAGTTGGCCTGTCTTCAATTCACATTCACTCAGTAGATACTTAGAGCAGGCACTGTTCATAAGCCTGCCCTCAGGGAGGTCATAAATGAGGAGCCAGACATTATTCCCAACTGGAAAGTCTGGGAAGATTTCATGGGTTCTTCAGGGTGAGAAGACATTTGACCTGAACACATAAAGGTCTCACCAGGCCAAGGGGGACCATTTACACTGTCCACTGAGGTGTTCTGGAGACAAAAGGAGACAACTATCCCTGAGGTGAGCTAATTCATTGCCGGGGTTATTCTACCTTGATTTCAATCCACCTGCTATCTGAGGGGTTTTTTCACAAGGTCCCTTCTTTAAGACCTATTACCTTGAATGTGACTGTCCAGTCATATTTTTCAGTGAAGTAAAAAAGTGTTTAGTCAGTAAAAAAGAAAAGGAACTCCTGCCTTCTCATCCTGAAGAATAAAGACTTCCTTCAAATCTTTAAAATTTGTTCTAGAAATGTGATTGTCCCCATAGTGATGGGGGAAATTTGCTTCCAGATAAAGAAATTTGGATGTTAAGTAATATCCTAAATCATTTCCACCCTTTGGATATTACAATTTATAAAATTCCATGAAGGAAATGACTCTTATTTCTCATGAAGTTCCCACTGGGAAATTACTGTGAGGCACAGTTATGAAAGCGATATCCTCTCACTTGTTCCCATTCCTTCCCCATGTCAAGGGCCTTTGGCATTTCTGAACCACACAGAGATTTAGTTACTGCTCTTCTGTAGCATATGATGCAGTTCACCTCACCAGGTGGTTGCTTGAACAGAGCTTGCCACTGCTATGTGGTAAATTCTTGGACATTAGGGACTGCTTTACTCATATATGTATTCCCCCAGAGGGTCTTTAATAGACCATTCATTCAATGAATGAATAAGTGGATAAGTTTTAAAAAAAATTAGAAAACACATATGGAGGTTTCTCAAGATCCATATTAAAAACTGATTTACCATATGACCCAGCAATTCTACCCCTATCCATCCTCTGGGATACCCACCCAAAGGAAACAAAAACCCTACTTTGAAGGAATCTATGCCCTCCTATGTTCATTGCAGCACTATTTGTAAGAGCCACGTTATACAATCTAAGTGTGCAAGCACAATCTTGCTACTTATGAAAATACAGACCTGAAGAGATGATGTCAAGTGAAATAAGTCAGGAGAACAGAAACAAATACCTGATGATTTCAGTCCTGTTGTATATAGAGAGGCAAAACAAAGGAACAGGTAAAAGTAAACCAAAATAAACCCTAGAAATCTAACAGCAGAATTGAAGTTATGGGGGTGGGGGAACAAAGTGATGAAGGGGTCTCAGGGGACCTACACCCCTAAATACATACAGTGTTGTAAAACAATGCTGTGTCAAAAAAATAACAATATAATTAAAATGTAAAATAAAATATCATGGAGTTGTCCATGACAGAGGTCGGAAAACTTTTGGAGTAAAAGATCAGACAGTACATATTTTAATGCTTATGATCTCTGTCATTACTCAGCTCTGCCAAAGAAATAGGAAAGCATCCACAGAGAACTCCTAAACAACTGGGCTCGGCTGTCATCCAATAAAGTTTTATTTATAAAAGCAAGTGGTAGATTTGGCCCGTGGGCTATAGCTATCTCATCCCTGCTTGACGGTGTCTTTGCCATACACCTCAGCAGAGTCTTGAAATTTCCCTATGGCACCTGTGCTGTGCAGTAATTAGACAGCGTAAAGAAAATGTAAACATTAAAGAATCATTTGAGAACCCCAGATGAATGCATTCACCAAAGACAAAAACAGGAAAAGCACATGCAGAAATTAGCTTTCTAATTCCACACCAAGTGTGCTCACCGTCACTTATTTGTGTATTGCATGGCTTTTTTTAATCAAGCATCTGATATGCCATTATCCAAAAAATGAAGGTAGGAGTTTTCCAACTTCCAGAATCATCACTGAGTCTATACGGTATAAACTCTGAGTTACTAGGTGAAGTGTCATGGAGACCTTGACACTCCTCTGGAAAGGGGAAAGAACGCCACCCCATTCCTAGCCTCTACTAGATTATTAGGTCTCTGATTTGACTGCTAAAATCTTTTTGTTTCTTTACTTATACAGCAATTGATTTGATGTCAATTGTGGTCCCCATGGATTTCCCACCACCAGTGCACCAGTGCACCATCACCCCAGTCCCTTGTGCTCTTTCTGCCCTCAACCCATTCCCTCCCCCCTCCCTACAAAGTGTTCCCAATTTGTCCTTGTCTTTTTTATGTTCTTGTGTTTTTTCAATTGTTATTATTCTTTTCCTTGGTCGCTTATCTGGTTCCCTTATATTCCTCCTAGGAGTAAAACCATCCGGTATTTTGTTTTTGTTTTTGTTTTGTTTTTTTTTGGTTTCCAACTTATTTCACTGAGCATAATCCCTTCTAGCTCCATTCATGTTTCTATGAATGACTCTAGTTTATCTTTTTTGATTGTTTAATAGTATTCCATTGTGTATATGGACCACATCTTCCTGATCCAGTCATCTGTTTTGGGGTATTTAGGTTGTTTCTAGGTCTTACTTATTGTAAATAGTGCTGCAATAAACATACGGGTGCAGGTATACTTTTGAATCAGTGTTTTTGTCTTTTGGGTATATTCCTAAGAGTGGGATTGCTGGATCATATGAGAGTTCCATTTTTAGTACTGACTGCTAAAATCTTCCCAAAGGTTATTAAAGCAGAGGCTAATCCTTTTCTTCATGACGCTACCAGGAGGATCAATGTGTCTCAAAGCTCAGCAAACACGCAGAGAAGCACCTTCGAGCATGTGATGAAATGTGGCGAGCCAGTCTGCCACCCTGGCTGCTGCAGAGGGCCTACCCTTCACCACGCCTTGCCTCACTCTCGGGCTTCACTTTGAGTAAAGTTTTTCAAAAAAGAGCTAGGTTTGAGTGGTGGTGGAAACTCAAAGGATACAAAGTCCTAAGGTCAACTGCAGGGTTTGGGAAAAGTCAACAGACCTTTTTGAGATCTGGGGAAATGCATCTCAAAAAACTTACAAATGAGGGTCAGGCTGAAACTGGGGTGAGTCCCTCCAAGGTGGGGAATCTTCAAGAGGCATCTGTCGTCTCCAGGGTGTCATGGACAGTCCTAGAAAGTGCTTGTGGGATGAAGTTTGAGCCTTTCCATGATAACAAGCTTCCCTAACACTGAGTCAGGTTTAAAATGTAGAAGGAGGGTCTCCCTGGTGGCGCAGCAGGTGGAGTGCTGCACTGTGAAGCACTGTGCCACAGAAGCGCGAGTTCGATCCCCGGGCTGGGAGGGGACCCACATGGCGCAGCAGACCTCTCCTGCCTGGCCCGCGGCTCCCCTCAGCAGTGTGTTTCAGTGGCTCTGCCTGTTCTGCTCCCCACTCTGTCTCTGGTGACTCTTCTCACCTCCTGCGACCCTGGCCTGTACCCCGGTTCTTGTATGCATAGATATGTAATTCTTTTTAAAAAAAATGTAGAAGGATTCTGTGCCTTAGGAAAATGAGAAATCACTGAGTTGCAAATGGATGTTACCATTAACAGTGGCATCAAAAGACCCAAGTTTAAGTCCACCTCATTCTACTTATGTAGCAGGAATCAAGTGCTCCAACTCTAATGTGGCTTGTCTGAATTTTCAGCACAGCGCTAGGAGAGACACGTTTTTGAGGCGAATGCTGGCAAACATGGCTGCTTGCCCCCCAGTGTGTCTTACCTAATATTGAAAACCTGCTCTGCGCCTTGTTGGGGACTGGAAGATGAATATGCCAGACTCGAGCACAAAAGACAAGTAAACACAGCCTTATTGTCCTTTTATCTTTTTAATTTTTTTAAATATTTATTTATTTATGCATCCAAGAGCTGGGGTATAGGCCAGAGGCGCAGGAGGTGAGAGGACTCACCAGAGACAGAGTGGGGAGCAGAACAGGCAGACTGACTGAAACACACTGCTGAGGGGAGCCGCGGGCCAGGCAGGAGAGGTCTGCTGCACCATGTGGGTCCCCTCCCTGGCCGGGGATTAAACTCGTGCTACAGTGCCGCGGATGCTTCACAGTGCAGCGCTCAACCCGCTGCACCACCAGGGAGGCCCAGACCTTTTTCCCTTTTTTGGAACACCATAGTGATGACCACCTCCAAGCCCACTCTTCCATGGATTGAATTTCTTCCCCTTCTAGTCCTGCCACCATCTCTCATCATCAGTCACTCCAGCTGCAACATCCCCCTCCTCCCTGCCGCCAACTAAGAGGCCTAGCAAGCTCACCCCGACCAGAACAGAATCCATCCGGCATATTACAGATGACGTCCCATTATCTGTAAAAACTTTATTCAAATTTGACACCATTTCAAACTGCTTAAAACGTGGACGGCAGTGCCAAAGAGAAATCTTATTGCAGTCTCAGTTTAGGGTAAAAGGATGACAAGAGCTCGTAAGAGGGATCAAATGGAGTCAACAGTGAGAGGGAAATACAATCTTGGGAGCGAAATTTCCAAACAGGTTATTTGCAGTCATTAGTCAGGATAATCTTCAGGTCACATGGATCAGGCCGTTCAAGTTCTTCAAGGGAGAAATCACTGACCATGAAGCATAACTAGATCAGCATCTCAGCGTGAAGGCTGTGTGAGAAGTGGGGTGTAAATCCTGTACTCAAAACCCTCTCTCGCTTCCATGCAGAGACATGGAGAATCACCCCATCAGCGGAGAACACCCGATCTCCAGTTCCTTTGGCTTCCCCTCTGGGGTTGTGTCTACCGGATACAAAGGACTCGAGAAGAAAAAAAAAAAAAATGATGCACGTCACGGGGTGAATTTGAGAGGTGGAAGGTCAACGGAGCATCGAGAGATGCTTGAACATTCTCTGCTCCTTTTTTCTGGTTTCCAGCTTTTTTCACCCCAAACACTATGTGAAACACAGCATCGCTGGAGAGCACCCCCCCAGCTGTCCAGAGGTTTCATCTGGCAAAGCACACAGGCTCTTCTGATGAGTGTGTCCAGAACATTACAGGTTGGGGGAAAAAAGTCTTTGAAATCAATCGTTCTGAAGTTAGCTTCTAAGGAACGCCACTTCAGCATCATGAACCGGGACCGTGTGAGTTCATTTCATCAGCCCCTGGCAGCACTCTGGGCAAAGCAAACAGAAAATCTCGAGGAAAAAAAAAATAGAAAAGAAAACGTTCAGAGTGCGCTTTGGGCCCCTTCGCATTCCTTCTGCAGCATTATAAGGTTGGTCTGGGGCCATGGATGAAACTTTTGGATGTCACAGGCAGCAGGCAGATGTTTTTCCTTAAATCGGTCGTCTCTCTCTCAATCTGTTTATAGCTGTTTCCCTTCCAGCCTGTACCTCGGTCCTCCTGCTCAGTGCACGTCCTCAAGGTTTCTCCCCCCACCCACGGGCCACCTTTCTATGATGTGCTCTTTTCTATAAGGTAACCTGTTCACCTGTTCACCTGATCCTGGTCTACTTGCCTCCTCGCCATCTTCAGGGAACGTGGGCAACAAGGTCCCATAGCGATTAAATCCCCCAGATCCTGCGGTACCAGAAAGGGCTCTGTTCTTTCTGGAAACCAACCATTTCGGCCACATGGCCGGCACTCGCCTCTTAAATCAATTGGGGTCCCACTGAATGACACAATACGGCGGTGAGAGCTGGGCTGCTCCCTCGAACCCTGGTCTTTGTTCCAGCTAATCGATGCTCCTTATACTTTCATTCCCTTCACACAAGTCAGCCGCAGATCTACATTTGTAAGTCAATTAAGGAGATTCCAAGGCAGCCAACCCAAGCAATCGACTTCAGACACTCATCCAACCTCTCTCGCTGCAGATTCCTGGAGAATAGGACCCAGATGAGAAGGAGGCGAACATCTGCTGCCACTGCTCATCCACGAAGCGCTGCGAGGCCAGGGGGTTTCTTGGTGGTGATGAGAAGCTCTGTACCCTGGCAGCAGGGCCCCAGGGCCCCGGGATCCAGGGGCCAGACCGGGCCCAGGCTGCACACGGGCCCTCGAACGAGCGCAGGGAAAGCCCGCTGGGTCTGAATGAAGCCTGGGGACTCCGTTAGTGCCAATTTCCTGGTGCTGATAATAATGACCCCATAAACACACGCGACGCACCAGAGTGAGCAAGACTTGGCCCTCGGCGGAAGCCAGACAAAGGGGACACGGGCTTCTGGGCACTATTTTTACAACTTCCTGTGAGCACATATTTATTGCAAAATAGGGAGTTGAAAAGCACCACGAGGAAGTCAATGCGCATCTGGCAGTAGCTTTTCCAACTTAGCCCAGTTATGCTGGGAGCTTCCCGCAGCGTCTTTTTCCGCTCACGGTATTTTTAAGGATTTCCTACCTTCCTCCAAGAAACAATGCTGGCTCATCTTCTGATCCGCACAGTGTAGCCTCTCAGAACGTGACCGCCTTGGAGAAGGGGTGGGGACAGATAACCGGGTTTCCCACAGGTTCTTCCTGGACTCCCCAGCACCCCACATTACACCCAGCATTCTACTAAGATGACATCTTTTATTTTTTTAAGATTTATTTATTTACGCACACCAAAGCTGGGGTACAGGCCAGAGTCGCGGGAGGTGAGAGGATTCACCAGAGACAGAATGGGGCGCAGAACAGGCAGATGAGCTGAAACACACTGCTGAGGGGAGCAGCAGGTGAGGCAGGAGAGGTCTTCTGTGCCATGTGGGTCCCCTCCCTGGCCGGGGATCGAACTGGCGCTGCTGTGCTGCGGATGCTTCACAGTGTGGCGCTCAACCCGCTGCACCACCAAGGAGGCCCCTAAGAAGACATCTTCTTGGTGTTTTAGGGGTGTTCCCAAGGATGGAGAGCTTCACAGAGTATCAGGTTGTAGTTCCTAGCAGCACACATGTACTTGAGCCATTAAATAAGGAACAGGGAGGAGAGAGGGCTTAACTCAGGCCAAGACGCAGCTCTCTCTCCTATCTCTAACCCAACCCCCGGGACTCCCCAGGGCTGGTCTCCTCTTCCAGGCCTGAGCCCAAAGCCACATCTCCAGGGACACTCGGGCAGCACCAGTCCACCCCTCCCATTTGCCCAGCGGCCACCTTTTTGTCCTCAACCACCACCGACTCCGGCTGCTGCTGTGTTACTGGCGTCTCTGCACTCCAGGTGGGCTCCAAGCAGCCCCCTTGCGCCCCAGTGTGTCCCCAACAGTGAGGACAATGCAGCAAGTATTTGTTGACTGAAGAAACGAATGAAACATTTCCAAAGCAACGGGCTGTTATTAGACACCGACACCGAGCTCTTTCTGAAACCCATCCCGGCTGCTTGTACATGTCCACGTCACTTCATGTTTGGCCGAGCAAGGATATCTTTCACACGGCAGCTGAGTTGTCGTGCCGCAGGGGATGCTACTGCCAAGGCACCGCGCCTGTTGCATTTTCTGTCTGAAGTAGAAAGAGCTCAGCAGGTAAGCAAGTGAGGAGATGGGAACAAAGACCTATTTATATTTTTTCTTTTTTAAGATTTTTGTTTATGCACACACGAGCTGGGGTACAGGCCAGAGGCGAGGTGAGAGGATTCACCAGAGATAGAGTAAGGAGCAGAAGAGGCAGATTGACCAAAATACACTGCTGAGGGGAGCAGCGGGCCAAGCAGGAGAGGTCTGCTGCGCCATGTGGGTCCCCTCCCTGGCGGAGGATCAAACTCGCGCTGCTGTGCCACGGATGCTTCACAGTGCGGTGCGCAACCCGCTGCGCCACCAAGGAGGCCCGAACAAATATATATTCACACACACACACGTGTTCTCATCTTCCGAGCTGTCATGGCATCTCGACCTGCCTTTGCCCATGTCAGTCAGGCTACAGTGGGTGTGGATGCTCCACGGGTAGAGACAGAGGAGTCCCAGGAGACAGGTCTGGTGGGCACAGGCAGGCAGCGAGAAGGGAGGAGCTGCCTTGAGATTCTGAGAGAGCGCGGCACGACGTCATCACGCACAGGTGAGCTCCCACCCCTCAGAGGTCAGGAAGAGTGGGGGCTGCCAGGTCACCAAGTCACCAGCCCAGTCCAAGCCCTGACCGGTGTCAAAACCATCAGTGTTCAGAACAGGAGACCCAGAAGCCTTCAGGAGACTCTCGGAGCCTCGTGTTTCAGAAATGGTGAAATGTTTTCAATAAATGACTCAACGTACACGTATCAGCTTTTCAGCGAGAGGGAGGGAGAAGGTCCAGAAGAGCCTTGAAAACCGTGGGAATGAGAAACGAGGAGGCCAGTGACCCCCTAGTTTTAAAGGGACATTCGAGCCAAGCAGCCCAAAAGTCAGTCTTTCTGATACCAAAGTCCGCCTGTGCTCACTGCCTCCCCTGCATTTCACGCTTCTCTTAAAAGAAAACAGGCCGGACTGTTTCAGTAAATAAGTAAAGGTCAGAGAAAAACGCTCCTCAGAACATGAGCAAAATAACGGGCCGACCTGCCAAAACGTTTCCTAAGGCCTAACAGGCTGCAAAGTCCAGTGATGAAATAGCCCACAGCTTTGACTGATGAGAAGGAAAGATCTTGCCCCAGTAAAAGACGCCGTCAGGCCGAGCTCCCATGTCGCCAACAAGAACACGGAGGAGCCCGCACTTAAATACCACGTCCTGCCCAGAGGTGGGTGCGACCTGTGGGACTTGTTCCTCGGGCACCTTCTCCTTGGATTCTGTGTAGATTCCAGAGTCGAGCTTCAAAGTGATGGCTAAATGATTAGGCTTTTTATACCCCAAAGCAACGTGCAGACTCCATTTTGTCAAGTCTCCTCCTGAACAAAACTCCCAGCGCCTGACTCCCACTAGCGCTAAGCTGCGCACGTTCGTTTTATCCTCAGAGCTTCTCTGAGGCGGACAGGAGGCCAATCCTGAATGTTAGGGAGACAGATAAAACACCAGGGAAGCACACGCCAGCGTCCCTTGCCTTCAGAACACCTCCTCCACTGGCTGAGCGTCAACAGTCTCCTGGGCTAGCCCTCCCAGGGATCTCTGCTCTTAGCTTCACCAGGTCATGCTAGAAGGCTGGTCACCAGACGTTGCACAGCCTGGATCCCATTCACCTCTGGTCTTCGTGGGACCTTCAAGTGGTCGAACTCGGCATACTCAGTGGGTGGCATCAATGACTTCCATATTCTACTAGATTCCTGGCTTCAAACAATCGAGTAGCATTTTAATACCTCCCGTGAAATATGAGTCCAGCAAGACCCCACTTGGATCTCAAACGTGTTCTCGTTCCATGATGAGAGACACTTTGGAAATGTGTCCTACTGACTCCACTGCCCCAGCCGGGAGTCACAGTGCAGGTTAGCGTATTCGAGATCCTGAAGTCTGTGGGAAACAACCTGTTTAGCTCAGCGTTCCCCCAAGGACTTTCAGAAGCCTTTTCTCAATGAATGTCTATGACCATCCTGCTCCACTGGTATCTTGTATAGAGTATGCTGGGGGACAAGACCTTAGAGCAATTTCTGGGGCCTCCCTGGTGGTGCAAGGGGTTAAGCACCGCACTGTGATTATCCACAGTCACTGCAGTGCGAGTTCGATCCCCAGCCAGGGAGGGGACCCACATGGCACAGCAGACCTCTGCTGCCTCGCCTGCTGTTCCCCTCAGCAGTGTATTTCAGTCCATCTGCCTGTTCTGCTCCCCACTGTGTCTCTGGTGGATCTTCTCACCCCCCACGCCTCTGGCCTGTACCCCAGCTCTTGTATGCATAAGTAAATAAATCTTTAAAAAAAACCCTTAGAGCAATTTCTGATTCATGCCTAAACACAGCTAATCTGCTATACATCCCACTGATGTGTCCTTCACACCCTCATATGTGGTTGATCTTGCCCATTTACCACCCCATCGTCAGCTTCCCATCTCTGTACCTCCTGCTTCATGCTATCATCGACTCACAGAAGGTCAGATCTGGAAGTGCTCTTGCAAATAATCATAAAATAAAGGTCAACCCCTGAAGGTCTCAGAGTTGTTAACCAAGGCCCAGAGGTGAAGGGACTAGCTGAGGATGTCACAACACAGTGCATCTGACACACCAACACAGGTGGTCCCAGCCTCTGGCATCTGCTTTCCATGCTACTGTGGACAGGGACTCTGGTGGGGACAAGAAGAAAGCAGCAGAGCACCCACACCTGAACCTCTACCCTCCCACTTAACCCACTCTGCAGATCGGGATCTGAAGGATGGATGAGAAAGCTCAACCCGACATCAAAAGCAAATAGCTGTGCCAGGATTTGAGCCAAGAACAGTGTGACCCCAAAAACACACTCCTGCTATCCGCCCTCCACCACGAGGTCCTCAATAAAAGCATGTTGAATTATATGTCACACCAGGGATTCGCATCTCAGAGACGGCTACAAAGACACAAAGTGAGCCTATTCCTTCCATCAGAATGGTCTACTGTGAGCTGGAAAAAGCAGGGTATTTTTGAATCAATTATTAATGAAAGAAAAATGTTAACAAATGAAAATTGAGTCAAGGAATGAGAACTAAATTCTGGTATCACTTCATACGGCAAATGACCTATTTGCAAAGTTTTACGTGACTCCTGGCTGCGTCTGATTCCCTTTGGTCATGCCCTAAATCTATGATGGACCCTGTTCCAGTCCACTGACCATGAGGAAGGTGGTGCTGGTGTCTTTTCTTCCTATATGCAAGCTACATGCTACCCCAAACCACGATGGCTCTTCTGCAAAAGAAACTTTCTCCCAACCTAATGAATCAATAACCTATCAGTTTCTTATATTCATCTCTCAGTAATCCACACTTTAAAGTTCAGACATTTTTAATAGCATTTTTGAGATTTTTCCTCCAATTCTGATTTTATCCCACTTACTAGTGGAATTTCTATCTTTTAATGAATCTCTGAAGCCACCTGGGGCCCACAAGTTCAAAGAAAATATTAAAAATGACAACAGTAAACCAAATAATCATCATCAAAAACCTAAGAGTAATCAAATGAAAATTGAATCAAGGAATGAGAACTAACTTCTGGTATGTCTGGGTACAACAAATAACCTATTTGCAAAGTTTTACATGACTACTGGTTGCTTCTGCCAATGTTGATTCCCTTTGGTCATGCCCCTAAATCTCTGAGATTTAGGCCAGAGAGGATTTATATTGCTTATTATAGTAATTAATGTGCCACTCAGTTTATGGACATCATAAAGTTTCATATGGTTAGGAGGGGAAATTTTAATTTTAGTACTTAAAAGTCAAGCATGACTGTGTAACCTTAACAAAAAGAATGACTAAGAAGGACATTCTATTCTCAAATGTCAAGAAAAACCTTTTAGTCAGTGTTAGGTGGTGAACTTTAGCACTAGCTTTGCCCTCTGCAAATTAGAAACAAAACAAGGGTATGAAAACAATCTACAAGGGTAAATGTATGTCTCCACCAGTCTTTTATTTCTCAAAGATGTGGCGTGCTAATTTCCTAATACTTAAAAAGATACATTCCCTTTAAAATCTGCATTCACTAGATGACTAGATAAAGGAGAGAAAATTTACAAGGAGACAGATCATGTGCCATCTTGAGCCTTCTGTCGTGATTTGTCAACAGAGGTACAATGACTACCTCCTTCACTTTATCACCTGCTTCATTAACATTCCAACCCCCTTTATTTATTCACTTTCTGCATAGACACGTTTAGTGGAAAGTGCCTATAAAATCGTATTTCACCTTCTCCGGTAGCCAAGTAAATTTAATAAGTTGGTTCTGCAGAGAGCAATTCCACACTGAGCAGCCCATCAGTTCTAGATCCAGAACAGAACAGGCAGGAGGCAGAAATTCAGAAGGAAGCAGAATAGACCAAATAAACAGCACCTGCTATCTGTAGCTGCTATGACGCGAAGACACTGATAACAGATACCACCTCTATAAACAAAACATATTTTAATGGTAAATAAAATTATTCCCGGGGAGAACACGGTTTGGATTGATTCCCCATTTCCCTTATTGTGAAAAATACTGATAATAGCTGCCCTTTCTGTGGTGTGTGGTGTGTGTCAGGCCCTATTCTCAGTACCTGATTCAGAGCAACTCACACCAACATTGGGAGGGAGGAAGGAGCTGCTGTAATTGGCACCTTACAGATAAGGTAAAGAAACATGGAGAAGCTGGCAGAAGAGGGGCGCACTGGGGTCCGAATGCGGGCCGATAGGCAGGTTACTGAGCCCTGACACTTAACTGACATGCCTAGATAAGGAGTATGATTCGAAGTTGTTGCCAATCATGTCCCATGTTTAAATATATTTCAGAGCCTCCCTGGTGGCGCAGCAGGTTGAGCGCCACACTGTGAAGCATCCGCGGCACAGCAGCGGGAGTTCGATTCCCCGGCCAGGGAGCGGACCCACATGGCGCAGCAGACCTCTCCTGCCTCGCCCGCTGCTCCCTCCGCAGGGTATTTCAGCCCATCTGCCTGTTCTGCTCCCCACTCTGTCTCTGGTGAATTCTCTCACCTCCTGCAACTCTGGCCTGCACCCCAGCTCTTGTATGCATAAATAAATAAATCTTTAAAAATAAATAAATAAATATATTTCAGTACTCAGGGTTCAGAGTTCCATGACCCCACTGGAATAAGGCACAGATTGTGGTAGCAGGAGTCACCAGAAGCCTCCTGCTGATTTCTAAGCATCAGCAAGCTATTTCTAAGATAAACTTTCTCCTCTCTTAGACCATCAAGGTAAACGTGGGGAAAGACATTTTGAGGTGGACACCAGAGAGCTCTAAGAAAACAATTTGATTATATGATTACCATTCTTGACATGAATGATTGAATAATTTAATTGCCAGAGTTAAAGACGTGTCCATTTTTAGAAAAATGAGCTTTGTATTTGGGATTCCCCACTATATTAGAAAGATGATTCTTAGTAAATTGTGGGCAAAGAGGAAATAATATACATACTTGTGGCTGTGAGCAACTAACCAGGGGGAAAAAAAAACTGTCTGGACTTGCAGAGCTCCAGAAACTGCTGGAGTCTTCCTTTCTTCCCACCCTACGCAGTACTTCTTTCTTATGTAGGAGGATTTGTTTCCCACCTGTCTTTTATGTTCTCAAAATACATATAACGTTAGTGTTTATTTTCCACCCACTGAAGCTTGTTTAAGTTATTCTTTCTTTGGGCTTCATTTTAGGGGGTCACGATTTGTTTGGCAAGCTTCAGCATGAGAGAAAGCTTCCTTTTATGTACTGCAAACTCCCGGCTGTTTAGCATGTTTGCAGGGAGATAAAGGGATACCTGGTGGCTTTTCTGCTTTAGAACAATTACCATGTACAACATGACTGGACAAAAGCGACAATGTGCTAAGGCAGAATTCCCTCTTGCGTGGAGGAGGGCTCCCCGTTACCGGGGTCACAGCAATCGATGCCAGTTTTTTTTAACATCCAGCGTTATCTGAAGCTTGCAGATGTTTGTGTTATAAGGGACGACGTAGATTCCTAATATGGGGTATGGAAAAGATGTGCTATGTACTGTAGAACCTGGGAGCTGAACTGCACTCGTTCTTCACTCAATTTCAACTAAAGTGAAGATCCTATCTGCCAAGCGTGTTGGCAAGAGCAACCGCCTGACACGTGTTCCCTGGATCTCAGCAAAACATGCTGATGGCGACGTAAAGACACGGGGCATGAGGTCCTCTGAAGGTCGTGAAGAACTTGGGTTGAGACGAAGCAGAAAGGAGCAAAATGCAAAGTTACAGAGTTCCTGGATCTGGACCTTGGGCTGGGGACCCCCCTCTTGGGGGTCACCCCTGACCCCTACTGTTGAATGTGGAGACCGCCAGAGCATAGAGCTGCAAGTCTGATTCTTCTTAAGAACATTTAGAAGAACCAAAGCGCATCCAAGGGGAAGGGTCTGCTCAGATCCTGGGCCTTCACAAGTATTGCCCGATTTTGCTGATGGCACCGCCGAGGGCCAGAAGGGGCAGTGACACAGAGGTAGAGCACGTGAAGGCAGCACCTGTTACCTTTCCCAGGCCAGCGATTACAGCGCAATCTTTTCTGCACACCTATGACTAGGCACCAGTGAAACAGGACAGCGGTGTAGATGACTCATCTAGAACCTTACTTGCGGGAAAAACTCTACGCAGTGCAGCTGCAGGTTCAGGAACTTCCCAGGAACTTCACAGCCATCTACTCCATTTCTCCAAGCACCAACACCACCGGGGTCATGGCCCTCTGGGCTTCTAATTGCAACGTCAAATTGATTCACTTGACCACTTAGTTCTTCAAAAACCAAAGTGGCCTCTTATGACCCCGAAAGTCGAGAACATAGATGCAGAGATAGGCCATTCACTAGCCAGGATGGGCAATGAGGTTTGAAGAGGCTGGACTTCCTGTTCTCACTTTGCAAGTGACTTGCTGAGTCAACTTGGACTGCTCACTTCTTAACTTGGGTCTTCTGTGGATTTCCCCTGAGTGAAAATCGTGGGAAGAAAAGTCTCACCACCTCCCATGTAGGTTCTGAAGGTCACCGCAGGGCCTCAGGATGCCACAGTGGGCCGTGTTTCCCTCCTGACAATAACCATAGTTGATTACAGGTGCACAACCCACCAGCTCTGACCAAAAACAAAGCGAGGAATTGTGTTCAGGGCCGGGGTGTCTCATGAAAAGTCACACCAAAACATCAACATTCTGAAAACTCAAGTGAATAAGTAGAAGAATGAACAGTTATGCTCAAAACTCATGAACGCCAAACACACTTTACTAAACAAGTTTGATCCAAGACCCCCCTTCCAAGACTCTTACCAGTCTGTAGCAGCCCGTGAGAAAAATCCAGAAAGGCAGGTTTGTTTTTTTTTTTAAGTTCAACTTTTCCCATTTTAAAATAGTATCACTTAACCTGAGATTCTGTCCCTCCTACTTTTCTGGTGTTAAATGTTTTTTTTTTTTTTAAACCAGTGAGAATAAATAATAACTAATTTCATAATATCTCAACTTGGCAAAAGAAGAAGTTAGACTCTCTAGACTGGTCCTTAATAAAAATAAAAAGGCTTTGAGATCCAAAAGTTTGACTAGCTCTGTCTTAGAATAAGTTACCTGCTGTTTAAAACTCATAAAGAGTAGAGTCCCACGTGGGTATTATTTCACGTGATCGAACACTTCATAATAGGACACAAAGCCTCATTTCAATATGTAATGCAATAGGATTTCAAGCTGTACTAATAAATGGAGTTTCCAAATTGAGCTACAAAAGTATGAGTCAACTAAAGTCAAATGAAATGTGGATTCTAAAGTACTATACAAACATACATTATATTGTCATTCTTCACATGGTATAAAGCATTTTAATTAAAACCCAGAGGGCATGTAATCCTGGCAATATAATCCAGCAGACATAGGCATAATAAAGAATGAAAACAGTGTTTGCTGGTTTCCAGTTGTCAATCCTACCTATAGAAACTATAGACAAAAATCGATTCTGCACCTGGCAGATGGCGGAGCATTTAAAAGTTGGGTGAACCAAAAAGAACCCACCTGTTATCAAACTTGGCACTAGCTGGCGGAGTCGGGGAGGGGGAGGGGTGTGAGAAGAGCTAGCGTGCTCATTTTTTAATAGGTAACTAAGCGATGGTTAACAGAGTGAAAAATGCAGGTTCAAAAAGTTGCTTGAAATGTAAACAATGTCCTTCAGGGAAGAGACTGAGAAGCGACATAACCATGGAGGCAAGTTCTGGGGAGAGATGAGGCTGAACAAGGAGAACGTCATTTACTAAATCAAATGAGTTCAGAAGTGGCGACACAGTGGGGGTACAGGGGGAAGTGTCTCTCCTCCCCAGAGCTGTGTTCAGGTACTCACCTGGGGGCCCATAAGCGCGTCCTTTTAGGGGCCTCCCTGGTGGTGCAAGTTAAGCACCACACTGTGGGGCTTCTGCAGCCACTGCAGCACAAGTTCGATCCTGGCCAGGGAGGGGACCCACATGGCACAGCAGACCTCTCCTGCCTCGCCCGCTGCTGCCCTCAGCAGTGGATTTCAGTCCATCTGCCTGTTCTGCTCCCCACACCCCACTCTGTCTCTGGTGAATCCTCTCACTTCCCACACCTCTGACCTATACTCTTGTATGCAGAAATTTAAAAAATTTTAAATTAAAAAAAAAATGTCCTTTCCTTGGAAAGAGAGTCTTTGCAGAGTCATCCAGTTAAGATGTGGTCCTCAGAGTGCACTCTACCCCTGCAGGGCTGGTGTCTCAAAAGGAAGGGGGACTACCCTGTGAAGACAGACACACGGGCAGAGATTGGAGAGATGCAGCTACCATCAAGGACCACCAAAGACACACAACCTTCACCCGCAGTGGAAGAGGCAGCGAAAGCCCTTCCCTGGAGCCACTGGGGGCTGGGGGGACTGCCGATACCTTGACCTTGGACTTCCAGCTCCCAGACCTGCCTGTTCCTTGAACCACATAGTCTGTGTACCTTTACACAGCCCTTGCACACTTGTACAAATGTAGACATTTATTATTTGAAGCGAGGAAGGCAATCAGCAAGAGAACTTTAAGAGGGGGTGGGGAGAGTTAAAAGGCGTTGTCGCAGGGAGGAAGAAACATAGGGGCCATTACTTTTTATTAAATTTCTTCTATAGGGGCCTCCCTGGTGGCACAAGGGGTTGAACACTGCACTATGAAGCATCCACAGCCACTGCAGCACAAGTTCGATCCCCGGCCAGGGAGGGGACCCACACGGCACAGCAGACCTCTCCTGTCTCCCCACCGCTCCCCTCAGCAGTGTATTTCAATCCATCTGCTTGTTCTGCTCCCCACTGTCTCTAGTGCATCCTCTCAACCCCTGTGCCTCTGGCTTGTACCCCAGTTCTTGTATGCATAAATAAATACACCTTTAAAAAAATGCCCTCCATACTATTTGGCTTTTTAACCACATACCCGTGTTACTTTCAGCTTCTAGAAGTATCAATAAATACCCATGCGAGGTCATCAGAGCTCTCCTCTGAGGACTGACGGCCTCGACCTCCGCCTGCCCCCGGGTCAGCTGCCATCCCTCCGGCGGACATTCCCCAGACACCATCTTGTCTTCAGGAACAGCAGGGAGGGAGCCGGGGGACCACACAGTGTGCCACATGCGGGGCGCCCGGGCGTTCACCCGCCTGCGCCCACATCTCTAAGTCAGACAGAGTATTTTTGGACTTTTTGTGGGCTCATCTCATCAACGACAGTAATTTTCCTGCGTGACTCGGATGATTCAGAACCCACCAGAATGCAAACAGAACACCAGAGAGCTTGTCACTGGCTTTCTTTGCAGCGTGAAACGCAGGGTAGTGCCTCACAAAGACTCCAGTGACCCGGTTCTGCGGGATCAGAAAACTCGCGGCAGTCATCAGAACAGCTGGCTCATGGAGTCTGATCTGTCCACAGGAACGAGGCCTAAGTGCTCTCCTACAGCCTGGACCAAGTGTCTTCCGTCCGGGGTGCAGGCTGTGGCTTGGCCGACCCCAGGGCCTTTGCTCATGCAGAGAAGAAAGCGAGCATTGAAGGGGTGGGGGAGGGGGCTGCCTCCTCCACGCCGCAGCAAAGCGCTGCCACCCCCTCCATGAACAGGCCGACTAATGGCTCTGGAACCTACTGCGGTGACTCCAGCCCCATCACAGGATGAGCAGACAGCAGGTCAGTACTTCTAGCAGGAGAGGAAACCCCGCAGAACACAAATAGTGTGTGTGTGCTCGGGCCTTTGCTCACGCCGTGTGTGTGTGTGTGTGTGTGTGTGTGTCTCCCGTGCAGCAGGGGTGCACTGTGACTGCTGTTGGCACTGAAGCCATGCCAGGCAGATAAAAACCGAATGACAGGGTGTAACCACCTCACCTGGGTGAAGACACAGGAGCTGGAACAAAGGGTCAGCCGTTCGCAAGGAGGGAACCCTGACCACAGTCCATGCACAGCCCTAGGGGAGTCAGTTTGCTTTCATTTTGCTCCCAGCCTGCATTCCACAGGCACCTGCACCCCTGCCCAAGAGGTTGTCTCTTGCCCCACTCAGCTCCCCATGTCCAGACTTCCCTTCCTTGCCGCAGGTAGCAAGGTGTCTTCCGTCCGGGGACTTCCAGAGACAGGCGTGAATGGTGCCCACGACAAAGCAGTCACAATCCACAACGCCCAGCCCGTGTGAAGCCACATGCAGCCCAAAGGGGGGCTGGACTCTGACAGGGGGCGGAGTACCCAGTCCTCCCTCCCGCCCTCAGAAGGGAGCACAGATCGGCTCAGAGCTGACGGCGGTCAAGAGCACACATCTGCTTTCTAATTGTCTCCACAGCTGGCTTGGTCTCCTTTCTTGCTTTTAAAACATCACCTCTCAACAGTTAGTGATGAAGACCAAACCCTTCGACTCAGAGGTTCCAGAAACCTGATACAGTAGATGTGCTGGGACCTTGCCTGGCCACTTCTCATCTGCTTTGTTCTGGCTCACTCTGGTACTGCTGTAAACAAAGTCTGTCTTCTTCATCACGGTCTAAACCTAGTCTTTCCCTGCCACACCTAACAATGGAGCATTTCACGATCCTCAGCCACACATATACACATGCATGTAACACATGTGCATACATGCACACACACACAACACTGTACCAGAGCACCAGACAATGCGACTGAGTGGGGCCTGTGCTCTTTGGGTCTCTTTGGGCCCAATGGGGTCTGTTCAAGAGGCACGGGATGGGGTGCCTTGTCGCACCATAGCATTTTAGCAGAAAGTTCAGTAGCTAATATTCTCTAGAACTTTCTTACACACCAGGGGACCCCGGAGCTTCCTGATCCACCAAGTTGGCCAGCAGGCTGGACGATAGCCAGACAGCTTTGTAATCCCAATGGACAAACACAGCCCAGCTTCTGCGAGGTCAGACTCCTCGTTACACAACCAACTCACTAGGGGAAAGGTGACTATTCCTGAACGACAAGCAGCCAATTGATTAAAAAATGAAAAAAAAGGGCCTCCCTGGTGGCGCAGTGGGTTAAGCAACGCACTATGAAGCAGACCGCAGCCACTGCAGCACGAGTTCGATCCCTGCTGCCGGCCAGGGAG
>JAGFMF010011492.1:78100-105975 GCA_019455555.1 Galemys pyrenaicus | reverse complement strand
GCGGGCACAGCAGGAGAGGTCTGCTGCGCCATGTGGGTCCCCTCCCTGGCCGGCAGCAGGGATCGAACTCATGCTGCAGTGGCTGCGCTTTGCTTCATAATGCGTTGCCCAACCCACTGCGCCACCAGGGAGGCCCCAGGGCCCTGCCATCTTATTTCTCCTGTCACCTTCTCCCTCGTCATCTGTCATCTGCCTTTACCCTTAAGCCGTCTTCACCAGCCCGCTGCAGATGGGCCATCATGATGAACAGCAATGCACTCGCTGCAAAGCCAGCACCTGTGCCCCAGCACCGCCCCTCTGCTGCGAGGACAGTGGCAAAATCAAATATGAGCTGACCTTCCTGCTTCACTGCCTCCCTATCCCAGGAATGTCAGGGGGCCACTGTTAAAGTGAAGTACACAAAGGCAATACTTGAAGAGGCAGCGGAGAACAAAAGGGAGTCGCAGAGATAAAAGGTGGAACGAAGGTCCCGTTCTTAACGCTGCCTCTAAATCATGGGCATCTCAGAGCTGCGGGGAGAACCTGGAACATTCCTGAGGAGTGAGTGTCTTTGACAATGAACTAAAAACTTAGGGACTATTTACAGGAGCTGAAGTCATACCAACTGGGGTGATCACGCACTACTTCGGAGCACCCCTTCCTCCGTGGCCAGTGGGGATAGAGATCCAGTGATGTACGTGAGGCCCTCCGCCCCAAACTCTTGTCCCCGCTCACTGGGTCACAGCATGCGCCGGCGTCCCGCATGTGGAATGCCCCCTGAAAGTGTGAATGAGAACAAGGAAAGGCACCTGCCCACAGACACGTGCTGCTGGGAGGTGAGGGGCCATTTACAAGGCCAGAAGGACACCCACAGAGCAGAGGGTCAGGACCGGGAGCTGCAAGGTGTTCAGAACACAAGACACGGGCTCTCACTGATGTCCGGGGAAGGAAACAGGCACCAGAGTCCCGGGGGGCTAGGAGCACAGGTACTGGCCATCAGGACCTGTGGGGGGGGGGTGCCTGTGACCCTCCAGGTGGCTGCAGCCCAACTCCAGGCCGTTCTGTCTCAAGTCAAAACAAACAGCAAAGCAATCAAGATGGGCATTCATGCGCTTCCATGGAGCAGCACACTGGGGTCGGGCGCCAGGGGGCTGCTAGGGCGTCAGGGGAGCAAGGGGGTGCAGGAGAAGCAGGCGCAGGGTCTTCTGTCCTCACGCAGCTGTCACTGAATTTGGAGAGAAATAATAGCCAAGGCAGCAGCTCTAGGTGAGGAAACTTAAAGACACTTTCCCGTGCTGGTGCCTTTGGTCTCTGTTGCAGCCAGTCACATAAGGAATTAGTAGCCCGTTTCCAGGTTTCACCCACAAACCCACAGAACGAGTCAGGGATGGACAGGAAGAGAGCTGAGTCAGGCTGACTCCAGTCTGTCTTCTAAGTGATTACATCCTAACTGCTTCTCTTAGACAACTTCACACGCGCGTGCATGTGAAAGGGAGTTTTACCATCTAGGCTTGGGGTGGAGTCCGGTGATGACTCAAGCCCCAGAGGCAACCCAGAGAAAAATGGCTAAATCTGATTACATGAAAATAAAAATTTTCTGCCTGGGATAAAACACCATACACAGAGACAGAAGACAAATGACAAACTAGGGAACTATGTGGGATATAAATCATCAACAAAAAGGCTTATTTCTTTAATGTATAAGGGATGCCTCTAAATCAGAAAGAACGGACCAACAAAGCCAGCAGAACAGTCCGCTAATATAAAAGAAAATCAAAACAGTTCTCCAACACCTGACAAGATACTAAACTTTACTCATAAGAGAAATAAATGCAGACTTAGGGAGCCAATGTATTAGGATTGGTGATCATCAGCACATCTTCTTCCATGCACTGGTGAGGGTATAAGAGGCACACTTAGAAATTACTAATCAAAGGGCCTCCCTGGTGGCACAAGGGGTTGAGCACTGCGCTATGGGGTGGCACTAAGTTCGATCCCCGGCCAGGGAGGGGACCCACATGGCGCAGCAGACCTCTCCCGCCTTGCCCGCTGCTCCCTCAGCAGTGTGTTTCAATCCATCTGCCTGTTCTGCTCCCCACTCTGTCTCTGGTGAATCCTCTCACCCCCTCCTTCGCCCCGCACCTCTAGCCTGAACCCCAGCTCTTGGATGCATAAAAAAATAAAATCTTTAAAAAAAGAGATTATTCCTCAAAGACTAAATGGACAGGTCTACAACCTGGCCCTAGCTATCAAAATTATAAATGTACTTACCCTCTGACCCCAAATGCCAATTCTGAAATTCTACCCTACAGATAAATTCATATGCATGCAAAATGAAGAAAGCCAATCTTTGCGGCAATGTTCGTGACTACCAAAAGCCTGAGAACCATTTAAATATCCAACAGAAGGACACCGATTAAATAAATTATGGTATCTCCCCATAACGGCCTATTATTTAGCCATAAAGGAAAAGAGGAAGCTCTTCATGCAGTGATATGGAACAAGCCCTAAGGAAGACTGTTGAACAAACAAAGCAAATTAAAAATAGCAAGCCTGACATCCTGTCTGCCGTGGCGCAGGTAAACCCAGGCGGGGGGCTCCCAGGCAGCCAGGAGCTGAGGAGAAGAAGGTGTCCTATGAGGTGCACTTTCTTTTCTGGGTGCGCTGTGGGCAGTTCCACCAGCTCTGTGCTCTATGGAGCCCCCACACACTAGGATACAAGGCCAACCCAGGTTATGTCACATAACAGGTGTGCGTGCCCTCGACGATTGCAAATGCCCAGTTCTCAAGGTACAACATGTGGCATGACTTCCATCGAGGGGCCTCCCTGGTGGTGCAGTGGGTTAAGCAACGCACTATGAAACAAACCACAGCCACTGCAGCTCCAGCCTGGGAGGGGACCCACATGGCACAGCAGACCTCTCCTGCCTCACCCGCTGCTCCCCTCAGCAGTGTGTTTCAGTCCACCTGCCTGTTCTGCTCCCCACTCTGTCTCTGGTGAATCCTCTCACCTCCCTGGACTCTGGCTCTTGTGTGCATAAATAAATAAATCTTTAAAAAACAATAAAAGCCCACCATTGAGTGCTCACCAGCTGGTGCACCGGAAGCCTTCTGCACTCCGGCTGGGGACGGCGCTGCCGCTGCAGGGCTGAGGGTACAACTCTTACTGGGTTGGGGAAGATTCCACATACAAATCCTTTGAGGTTATCCTCAGGGATCCAATCCACAGAGCTACTGGGGAAATCCTGATGGCCATGGATCCCCAAACACCGGTCCACAGGCACAGGGAGAAGCAAGGGCTGCCTGCCGAGGGGTGCAAGTCCATGGCTTTGGGAGGGCCCACAAGGCCCAAGAGCACCCATTGGTTCTCATGGGACGCCTATCCTCCTCCACATGACCACCCATAACAAGCCATGTTTCTAAAACCCTACCTAGTGGATAACCTAGGCCAGAAGAAACAAGAAGGCTGTGCTATATGCATGTATGTATCTGCACACATACCCCCTGGAAAGACACACCAGAGACTGGAACAATAGCTGGTCCAGGGGGGATGGTTAAAATACCCTAGAAGGAAGGCTTTTGTCACTGTATACTTTGTATCTTTTGAAAAGATTTATTTATTTATGCATACAAGAGCTGTGGTAAGGGCCAGAGTCACAGCAGTGAGAGGATCCACCAGGGACAGAGCGGGGAGCATAACAGGCAGATAGACTGAAACACACTGCTGAGGGGAGCAGCGGGGAGGCAGGAGAGGTCTGCTGCACCCTGTGGGTCCCCTCCCTGGCCAGGAATCGAACTTGTGCTGCTGTGCCACGGATGCTTCTCAGTGTGGTCCTCAACCTGCTGTGCCACCACGGAAGCCCCACTTTGTATCTTTTGAATTTAACAGCATATGTTTATGGTATTACCCATTTGAAAAATTAATTATATATATATGCAGTTATAGATAAACAGACATATGCACATATGTACATATATATACTCCACACAGAAATCAAAATGAAGTGCCAACTGCAGCAAAAGCTGGCTCCAGGCCCCGACTTGCAGCAAGTGATCAAATGAAAGAATGACAAGGTCTCTATTTCCTCCCATGAAATAGGGACAATAATGCTTCCTTCCTCTCATGGTCTCACGGAGTAAATGAATGAATGTAAGCAAAACCCTCAGATCAGTGCCTGGCACTCAGTAGACATACCAAGGGTTTGAAGGAGAGACCAGAGAGACACCAGCAGGAAGCAACAAGGAAGAGGGAAGCAGGGAGGAAGCAGACTGCGTTGCTGGGAAGGAGAAGCATGTGCAAAGGCCAGAGGGTAGGAAAATGCCCTGGTAGCCCGGAGGGAGGCAGGGGTGGCCTCAGCATAGCCTCCAAGAATGGGGCCAGCAGGAGACATGGCAGGGACCGGGGCCAGTGAGGACCCCACTGCTGCGAGGCACAGACAGCAAATGGAACATTGCAGGCAGGTGATTGCTTAGGGGACAGACTTGCTCAGAGAGCATTCTCTGGCAACTCTGAAGGCAAGCTGGACAGGCAAACACGGGCTGCACTGAGGCCAGTGGGAGGTCGCTGCTATGAGCAGAGATAGAACAGTAAGACTGAAATTTGAGTGGGGGAAGCACAGAGGGAGGATTTAAGAGGCAACAGGAGGCAGAGTTGGAAAGGCTGTTGACATGGAGGGGGCGGGTGAGAGGGAGAATGGACCCACGGCTGACATCCCCAGTTCTGACTTGGTCAACCTGGAGGACCGTGAGGCAACTCGGTGAGAACAAAACTGGTTGGGGTAGGTGGTGAGGGGAAAGTCAAAATTCCAGATTGGTTGAGATACAAATGTCCTTCTGTAACTATATATAGGTGTCTGAACTTCAGATGAAGGACTTGAGCTGAAAATACAGCTGCAGCAGCTACCACACACATTTTTAGCCAGGAAAAAGTTGCTACCAAACAGTCATAGTTTTTCGTCCAGGTAACAAAATTTTCAGAAGGTTGGGCCTCCCTGGTGGCACAAGGGGTAAGTCTCAGCACTATAAAGCTATCCGCATCCACTGTGACACCTCTTGCTGAGTGACAAAAGTCTGGTATGAGGGACACCCCTGAAAAATCAGGAGCTCCAAAGCTGGCCCCTGCCAGATCTCCGCTGTTTTGTCTAATACTACTGTCACCGTCTTGTAAAGGCATATTAAGTGCTAACTGGAAATTTACCCACAGGGTGGTAAGATTGGGAGTTTGATCCCTGGCCAGGGAGCGGACCCACATGGCACAGCAGACCTCTCCTGCCTCACTCGCTGCTCCCCTTAGCAGTGTATTTCAGTTGATCCGCCTGCCCTGCTCCCCACTCTGTCTCTGGTGAATCCTCTCACCTCCCTGGACTCTGGCCTGTACCCCAGCCCTTATTTGCATAAATAATTTTTTTTTTAAAAAAAGGCACTTTGCAGGGGTCTCCCTGGTGGTGCAAGGGGTTGAGCGCCACACCGTGGGGCTTCCGCTGCCACTGTAGTGCAAGTTCAATCCCCAACCAGGGAGGGAACCCACATGGCGCCACAGACCTCTCCTGCCTCACCCACTGCTCCCCTCAGCAGTGTATTCCTGTCGATCTGCCTGTTCTGCTCCCCACTCTGTCTCTGGTGAATCCTCTCACCACCCCCACCCCCATTCATGCCTCTGGCCTGTACTCCAGCTCTTGTATGTATAAATAAAAAAATCTTTTTTTTTTTTTTTTAAAAAGAAGCTTTTCAGAAGGTGTATTACTGTGATGCAGGTAACTCCCATACCTCTTCCTCCCCACTCCCTTCCCTTCTTCATCTCCACTCTCTTCTTATTTCCTGGCCTCTCTTTTACTCTCTCCTTCCTAAAAATGTAAGTCCTCACAAGAGGTTTCCTTAAATGCTCCACATGATGCAACCCATTTCTGACTAGTCCAGCCACTCAGTGTATGTGTCTGTCTTCCCAACATTTCTGTCCCTTTGGCTTCTCTCCTCACACAGGTAACAGCCGCTACTCCACGCCCCAGGAAGCCTCCTGGCACTGTACTTCTCCACGTGGCTGTCCCCACAGCTTGTCCAGGTGTTTCTCAGAAAGGACATTCTGTGGTATTCTCTTCTGCCGAGGGTCTTCAGCAAAAGCAAACCCACTTACACACCACTTACCAAAGGGTTTCACACTAAGGCACCTGAGAACTTGTAAAACAACTTGCACTTTTCACTGATGTAAATATAGACATATGCATCCTGTGTGTACATCAGTATGTGTACATGCATACCTATTTGTACATAAAGCATGTTGAAGCAGATTCCTGGAACCATCTAGCCAGGTGAGGTCTGAGACCAGGATTCAAGAGGGTCAGCTTTGTTACCACTCACTAATGAAAATGATCCCAGACTTCTCTCAGCTTCAGTTTCTTCACCTATAAAATTGGGGTTCTCTGATGGCTCACACTCCCTGACTCCTTCTGGAGCTAAAATGTTGTGAGTCTAGATCTGAGGGAGGATTGAAATTGGTTTCATGACCATCTGGAATAATATTTCAACAATTCAAAACTGCAATTAAACACCCATTGTCCGAAGTTGGTCTATTTCCTTGGCTGGACGATAGAAATACTCCTGTTTTATTATTCACAGAGGTGGTTGCAATGACAACTGCAAGTATCCCAAAGATAGTATGGATAGGCTCTCAGAAGGCAGCAGGGGTGCCATTTTCATGTTTTATACCCTCCCTCTCATGGCCTGAAGAAACCACAGCCAGGGACTCTCTGTGGAGAGAAAATGGCATCCACGCTGAGAACTTAGGATGCAGTCTTTAATATGCAAATTACCAGCTCACCTTTTGCAAACATAAGAAAGTTCAGTGTACCAAGAAGTGGACAAGGTATTTTCCCACTGGTAGAGACTTACAGGACTTACCAGAGCAAGCAAGGAAGATGGATTAAGAGCCCTCAGCAGGTGACGGGTTCTCTCCCCGAAAACCGCCAGGGACTGAGCAAGGGGATGGTCATTATAATGGTCACAAGGAACAGTCACCAAAGTGCCACACGAAGAGAAAAAGCAAGGACAGGCGGCCCTTTGTAACTAGAACCCTTTCTATGGGGTCTGTCAAAATGTGATTTCTCTAGAACCTGTGTGGTTTTAATGAAAAGCAACATGTCAGAGTTTAACTGACTTAAATATTACATCTTTAAATGTATCATGTATGAACCCTTACAGAGTCTAAGAATTAGTTTGAAATGCATTATTTTGAACAGTCATCTCAGCATTATTCTGATTTAGCAATATGCTTTTGGCAGTTCTGTAAAGAATAGTAGGTATCTTCCAACATTTATAGCAGATTTACTGTTAATAATACAGCAATCTAGAAATTAGCTGTCTGATTTACTGGAAACCAGATAAAAATTACTGGTGTTCTGAGGTACGGGGGAAAATACAGTTTCCCGCCTTGAAATTCATATATCTACACATTTAAGTACAAGAAGATAACTTTTTTCTTTCAATTGTTCGCTAAATCCTAATCACTCCAAATCAGAGAAAAATCACACAAATTAAATGATAAACTAAGATAGCTATTTCACCCACTTTTCCACAGTGTCAAGGAGTCTGACAGTTTTTCACACAGCCACGAGCTCTGTAAAAACGGCCCCTTTGATAGAGGCTGATTTGACAGAATCAGCCCAAATGACAAACTCACTGTGGGTTGTAGAGATTCCTGGGCTAGGACGTCCTTTCTATACAGACCCAGTCTAATGCTAAGCTTTCCACAGGATCACTATATAGCACAAAAAAAAAACTGGAAAGTGACTAAGTATCTACCAGTAAGGAAGCAGTGAATAGGTGTAGTACATAAGCACAATGGAGCCTTAACAAAGAAATAGGAAGTTCGGACCTCCTTGGTGGTGCAAGGGGTTAAAGTCTCAGCACTATCTAGGTATCCCCAGCAACAGCAGCCTGAGTCCCATCCCCACCTAGGGAGGAGACCCACATGGCCCAGCAGACCTCTCCTGTCTCCCCCGTTGCTCCCCTCAGTAGTGGATCTACCTGTTCTACTCCCACTCTGTCTCTAGTGAATCCTCTCACCCACTGCATCTCTGGCCTGCACCCCAGTTCTTGGATGCATAGATAAATTTATCTGTACAAGAGCTGGGGTACAGGCCAGAGTCACAGGGGGTGAGGGGATTCACCAGAGACAGAGTGGGGAACAGAACAGGCAGACAGACTGAAACACACTGCTGAGGGGAGCCGCAGGTGAGGCAGGAGAGGTCTGCTGCGCCATGTGGGTCTCCTCCCTGGCCGGGGATTGAACTGTTGCTGCAATGGATGCTTCATAGTGTGGTGCTTAACCCCTTGCGCCACCAGGGAGGCCACAAATAAATCCTTTTTTTAAAAAAAAAGAAACATGAAGTTTGATCCTGCCTTACATGCTCTGAATCCCAAATGTACGTAAGTAAAAAGTACTTAAGCAGAACCGCACATGTGTGTGCCACCTTCCTGCATGAAACGGGGAAAATAAGCAAATACACACACATACTCACACATGAGCAGCTCTACATAAGTACACCTGATGCCTAAGTTTAAATAGACGCACATGCAGAAGAGCCTGCAAACACAGATTCTGGAGAAAGTAGCCAGTGTCTGTGGTAATAGCGAGGAGAGAACTGACTCTGTTAAGACCTTTTAAATTTTGAACCATGTGAAGATGCTAGCTGAACAAACATAACCTAACAGAAATGAATAAATGTGGATAATAATAAATTATTCCCTGGAGCAATACATACACGCCCATATGCATCACTACTGAGTAAGAACTTGAAGGATGTATTTTTTAAACACCTAAACGTTTCAGCCAAGATTAAAAAGTCATCTGAATAAAATGCAGGTGCTCATCCTCTCTTATAAAATAATAACTGACATCTAACAGTTTGGAGGAAAACCAATTAAAGGGACATAAATCATCATTAACCCCTTCCCCAAATGAATGACAAAGAGACACATGTTCTAATTAACACCGACTAACGTCGTGTAAAGAGCAGTCTGCAGTGGAAATGAACAGATGGCAAGCAAGAATATGAGGTATTGGGGAGCAAGAAAAAACTTGATCTGACACCGAAAACTTCTGGCAATGGAAAGAACTGTACCTGAATGAAATGTGCTTTAAAAATTGGGGTGAGCTCCCCTATCCAACTTTCTCTTGTTTTGTTCTGTTATTTTTAGGTGCATGGGGTTTTGCTGGTTACTCGGTTCGGTCCCCACAAGACAAGTCTATTCCAGACCCACCCCACTTTCTACACATGCAAACACACCCACACACCACCGGCAGCCACCTTTTTACAACAGAAAGCTTTCCTAACCCGAGGCAATGAATGGCTCAGTTATTTCAAACCAATCTAGCATTTCAGCTCAGCAAAAGGATTTGGACATCATCTTGGAGTTGGAGGGAACCAGAGCTGACCTGGAGGTTTAGGCTGTAACAACCATCTCTTAGCTTCCTTTGAAACCGGGATTTATGACTGGAGGCAGAGAAGGAAACAAAGATTCCAGGGTTGAAGATCCCTGCTCAGAGCCGCAGGCAGGGACACAGGGCTTCCTGCTTCTCCCTTCTCTTTCCTCCAAGGCAGACCAGAAAGAACCCACTGAGGATGGGTATGGGTCCTGCTTGTTTTCAGGTTCATCCCACTTCGACTCTTGTCTGTGGAAACTCAGATGCCAAAGCCATGGTGGGTCCATCAGCTGAGCCCTCAGTGAAGTGGTATGGGAGTCGGCAGAGGCCGTGACTGGGGAGACAGGACCCCAAGATGCGATGCGACCCTGAATAAAAGCCTGTTCCAGATCCAGAACGGGACCTGGTTTCAGCCAACTCAATACAACAGACACTGCTGTGATGGAAGGTGAGTCGAATATATACACATTTAACATCCACAGACACTTCATATTCTGGTGCTTTGTATTGTCTTCGGTGAACAACAGACATAGTTCTTGTTCTTCATGCAAAAAGTGGAAAAGTGTTCTGTTTGTTGGATGATGGAACTCTGAATAACTACTCCCCCAAAAAGGCAAACTACCCCTCATAAAATCTGACTAGGTGGGCTAACCAGATTATCTATAACTATCATGACAACATTTAGGGCTAAGAATTAAAAATGTAAATGAGTGTACTATCTAAACTTGCAGACTTAAACTGACACTCTAATTCATATGTTTAAAGGGAGTGTGCATGAGTGTGAGTGTGTACACATCTAAATTTAAGTATATATATTTTTATACACAGAAGAGAGCTTACGCTACACTATTATTCGAGGAGTTAGGGTTCAAACTCAATTCCTTTCTCTGTCTGAGACATTAGACTCCTCTGGTTTGAGGATATTTTTAAATATAAAACCTAATTATCCTATCTCACTGCCTACAAATTCAATTTCTATTTCTGAGGCTGCTTCTGTTGTATGTCTCTTGGTAGTCCCTTTGCAGCGCAGCCTGTTTATAATCTAGTCTCAAATCACAGGAAGGATGGGGATCAAATAGAAATTAGCCTCCTAACCTTTTAGGAGGGCACAGTAGCACAGGAATATTTCCAGAGTGCTACGTTCTTTTTAAACATCAAATTCATTTCCTATGAAAGGATAGTTCTTTTTAGGTGGCAAAGGTTATAGACAACATGTAGAATAGAAAGTGGATGCATGAAGTGTGAGGCTGATGCCAGTGTCAGCTTTGGTTAGATTTTTCTGGTTAGATTTCCCGCGAAATTAATCAACCAAGGAACATGGAGGATGCTTCAAGCAAACTTGTCCAGACCTGGCTTGCGTGTTGTATCAGCCTACTGAGAAATTCCAAGGCCATTCTGCACAGAATCACAGCATGTAATATTCAACAAATTTATCCCTTCTGCACCCAACTAACTCCTTCAAAATTGAGTGTCCTCTAAGAATGGAACTTCCATATGATCCAGCAATCCCACTCCTAGGAATATACCCAAAAGACACAAATACACTGATTCAAAAGAATACCTGCACCCCTATGTTTATAGCAGCACTCCTTACAATATAGGTAAGACCTGGAATCAACCTAAATGCCCAAAAACAGATGAGTGGATCGGGAAGCTGTGTACATATACACGATGGAATACTACTCAGCAATCAGAAGTGAAAAACTAGACTCATTCCTAGGAACATGGATGGATCTGGAGGGGCTGATGCTCAGCGAAGCAAGTCAGAAGGCAAAAGAAAAATACCAGATGGGTCCTCCCTTAGGAGGAACATAAGGGAATCAAAGGAGGATCAAGGAAAGGAATAAGAACAATAATAATAACAATAACAGCAATAAAGACACAAAAACCAAAAAGGAGGAGACAAGGACAGACTGGGGACACTTGGTGGGGAGGGGAGGGGGAAGGTTGAGGGAAGATGAGAGCATGGGGGACTGAGGTGATAGTGCACTGGTGAGATGGTGATGGGAATACATGGGGATTACAATTGATGGCAAGTATATGTAAATTTTTTAAAAATATTTTATATTAATAAAAAAAATGATTATAAGAGAAAAAAAATTGAGTGTCCTTCACAAACATGTCAAGAAAAGCAAGTTAACAGCTACAATTTATGCTTACCAGCTGGCTGGTGAAGGTCACAGCAAACCAAAGGAAATGGACAATGATAAAGAATTAAAACAGTTCATGGTTATTAAGAGAAAAAAAAACCTTCAAGTCCTTTCTACTTGCAGTATCAGTTCTATGAGGCTATCTGAAGGGCTTCAGAAAGCCCCTCATCAAAAAAATCTACCATTGGATTGCAAACTCAGCTGCCCTCTGCATTTCAGCCTTTGGCAGGTTCTTTAAGTTCTTGAGAACTTATTTTTCTTATCTGTGCAGTGAGGGAGTTGAATACGGTGATGCTGAGGTTCCTTCCAGCCCTAACCGTCCACAGTTTATGATCAAAGGCTGTGGCAACCCCCTAACGCAGACACCCCCAAAGCCTCCAAAGCCTCTGTCTGACTCATCCCTCGTGGGGCTCTGTCAACACTCTGTTTTCTAGAGACAAACCTGTGATCTCTTTCTGACCTTCCTGATAAAGATGATTTCTGTATCTTGGTTTGATAAAAGCACCTCAATTAGATGAGAAGTAACGAGGGTAAATTGATGGGATGAACTAAGACTGCTGAGATGATAGACTTGAAGAGTGAAGAAAAACACATTTGTGATGAGGAAAAGGGCACTTTGAGAAACTCTCAGGACTTTTTTTCCCCCAAGAAGGGATCGAGGTTCATTTCCACTCCATCAGTCTCTGTTCCTTAGGTTCCTTGTCTCCTCAATTCCCATCGCCCTCAAGATGAGGAAAGTGGGGGCAGTATTTTTCCTGTCTTCCAATTTAGTCAAATTGGGACCAGGCCTTCTGCCTATATCTTCACACACAGATTACTGAGAATTTCTGGTAAACCTCTTGACTAGGTCTTTCTATCATGGGAGTTGACCTTTTGTAAGAGTATTTTCCCACACTTAGGATCCAGAGGTCATGTTTGGATTCTGCTGCTCCCCCACCTTATTTTTGAGGCTTCATGTTTTCTTCAACCTGCAAATGCACTGGCGGCATAGAAGGAGCTGGCAGGGACCTGGGTCAGGAGCTCTACCTCTCCCCAGGGAAAGAAACTTTCAGGCACTTGGCTGAATCCAGGTATATTTGTCAAGCTACTCGGGAAAGCTCAATAAAAGCTTCATTTTGTATTTTTTTTTAAAGATTTATTTACTTGTGCATACAAGAGCTGTGGTAAGGGCGAGAGTCAAGGCAGGTGAGAGGATTCACCAGAGACCGAGAGGGCACAAGCAAAGCGAAGGGCACATTATTCCCTATTGAATTCCTAAGAATTCAGTATTTTTGAAAATTGTGGAGAAAATGCTGTGTTGTCCTATAAAATGGTGTCAGGTTTATCACTTGAGGGAATATCCCACAGATACTGGGGAGTCACAGAGGAGGCAGACCCTTCTTTGTTGTTCATCCCACGCATTTTAGGGTACCCAGCCTGTCTGAACCCCTCTTACCATTAGTGACCACTGATGATTGTGTGACTGAAATAGCCCCCACAGATTTCTTTTCTTTTTTTTAAAAATATTTTATTTTTTTAATACATACAAGAGCTGGGGTACAGGCCAGAGGTTGGGAGGTGAGAGGATTCACCAGAGACAGAGTGGAGAGCAGAACAGGCAGATCAACTGAAACATACTGCTGAGGGGAGCAGTGGGTGAGGCAGAAGAGGTCTGCTGTGCCATGTGGGTCCCCTCCCTGGCCGGCGGCAGGGATCGAACTCGTGCTGCAGCAGCTGAGTTTTGCTTCATAGTGTGTTGCTTCACCCATTGCGCCACCAGGGAGACCCCTCACTTGTGTGATTCTAAGAGAGTCACACAGTTGTTCATTCTTAGATGACATTCAATCAGCAATCTAACTACAATTCCAATCCATGAGATGCAACTCATAGTTACTTTCCATGTGCCTAAGGACCAGTAGTTACCTTAGAAGTTTATCAGTATTGCTACTGCCTCCAATATTCAAAAACTGAAAGAAACATTCAAACACCAAGTTTAGGTTGGTTTAGGTTTCAAAAACTGAAAGAAACATATTCAAACACCATAGGTTAAAGCAATAAAGAAAGGTTGACTTCATTTATTTTTCTTTCTTTCTCTTGAATGGAGGTCCAATTTGGAAGACGTGAGGATGGAATGGGCATCTGATTTTCAAGATGAGCTTGAACACACATCTAAGTTGTATTTCAAATATCACTACAGATTTTAACTCAAAAACAGAGTCCACACTAGGACCTTTCCATAATCTCCTAATGACTCTGAAAGCACAGAATCCTTGTAATCATCCAAAGTAAGGTCACGAATGTCAAAACACAGCTCACGGAAAAATGCTTAATAAATGGGAGTCAAAGCTATAACAATAGCAAGCGTTAGAGTATAGAGAAATTGCCTGGTGCAGGTAGGCTCAATGTCTTATCCTGTTTTAGCTAAACAGTCAGTGATTCCATCCCATTTTGTAAATTACTGAACTGCACCAATTCAAAAATTCTTCTGAAACTCAATTCCCAGGCATTTGGCTTTTGTTCCCGGGATTTCCACTGCTTTAGAGGATCCAGCTTTAATGGGCTCTTTCTGAGAACTCTTCCATTGGTTCTGAGAAGTACTTTTATTGAATGCACCATTTAACTTCATTTTGTAATTAATGAAACTTTCAATATATTCTCCTCCCTTTATTTTTTTTTTTTAATTTTGAGCTATTTTGCTCTTGCCTTTTGGGTAATTAGGAGCAGAAAACTTCTCCCACTAGGAACTCAAGGCAATAAATATGGCAACAAAAACACCAAATGCCAAAACAAATGTCATCTGCACAGTTCTGAAAAGCCTATCTCTCCGAATTAAAAACCGCCCAGGTCACCCCTTACCGAGATCTGGTCACGAGCTATCAAACTTTCTGATTTCAGAGAAATTCAACCACTAACAAGGTTTCTTGAATTTGTAGTCTTTCTTGATAAGAATACTTATTAACCTTTTCCAATCTAGGAACTGCCTCTTCCCTGCCTGTGGCACTAGACAGTTAGGTAATAAAACCAACCACCAATTAAGTTGTTTATTTTCTTAGCCTAAAAATGTTTGTGTGCTTAAGTGGGTGCAAATGTACTGTATCTGCTCTTCTTCTTTTAGAGTTTTAAACAAATAATCACCGGATATTATCATCCACGATCCACCCTCTGCCCATGAGGAACGTATCCCAACCCAGAGAGGGGACAGAAAAGGATGCCTTTCCCAGAGCTGGTTCCTCCAAATGATTTTTCACTGGGTGGTGAAAAACAATTCAATCACCTTCCCAGCCACCCATGGAACAATCCCTGAATTTTCAGTTCAATTATATTCCCAGCAAATCACAGAGCTTTTCTGGTAATGGATCAAACCACACGCTCTACTTCTGAGGAAGCGGAGATGCATTCACATGTGAGACTCAACTGCTCCCACAGGATTCTTTATGCTTCCTACTTTGAGGTAGATCAAGAGCACTTTTAAAATAAACTTGGCATTTGTTTCCTATTCCAATGGAAAATCTGACTTTAGGCTGCAGCAACAACAAAAAAAAGTCTTACTTTTCTTTGTCACCAGAATGCAGCCTTTGTCACCCCAACTGTAGCAGGTCAACGACAGTCAGTGATGCTGTAAGTGATGGGACAAGTGACGTGATGTTGGCAGCCTGGACCTGGGGCAAACATCTGGGGTGCACCTCAAAGGACAGCTCCTGGTTCCCCCAGCCTCCACCCCAGATATGTGATTAGATTGGTCTGAGATGTGGCCTGGGCACTGGGAATTCTTAAACCTTCCCAGAGTGATTTAAACGTGCAGCCTAATGGAGAAGCCCCGTGTATGAGTCTACACAGACTGTTACAACAGAACACCACAGGCTGGGTGGTTCATAAGCAACAGGAATGTACTTCTCAAAGCAAAATGTCCAATGGTGATGGGTGTTCCTCCTGACCCAGAGATGGGCATCTTCTCCCTGCGTCTCCCACAGTGGAGGGGGCATGGGGGCTCTTTTACTAGGTCACTAATCCCAATGCTGAGGGCCCCACCCTCACGACCTAATCACCTCCCAAAGGCCCCACCTCCTAATACCATCACAAGGGGCTTAGGAATTCAACATCTGAACTGGAGGGTGGGGAACACAAACCTTCATTCTATAGCAGCCAAACAGACAGTCAAGATGCCCCAGGCCATTTTACAAGACCCAGTGAAGACCATGGGGTCTCTCTGAGGCTTGGAGCTCTCCAGTGCCATGAAGTGGACCATCAGGCAGGACTGAGTGAGAGAACAGGTGCTACGGGAAGGACGGAGTCCCGTGATCAGCCAGCTTCATCCCACTAAGAACCCTACGAAGCTCTGAAGCTCCGGAACCAATGCGGAATTAGGGGCCTGGGAAAAGAATCACACACGATTCTCCAGGGCACTCATCCAAGGCTGTAGGTGATCACCGCCTCGGCAGAAATACAGTCTTCCCAGGACCTGAGTTGTAGCAAAGCCCTTCAGACTCTTCACAAGGGGGCTGGGCCAGCTGCTCCATGGGAGACCCCACGAGTCTGGCACCTCCACAGCCTCAGCAGTCCTTAAATCACTGGGAACTTGAACGAACTCAGGATTTTGACTCGTTCCATCCATCCCCAAAAAGAATCCTTCAAATCCATGACTCAAGTGCATAACAGTTCAGAACAGAGAACTCTGCTACCCTGGTAATTTGAGCCTCTTACTTTAAAAAACGGCACAGGAGCATCTTGACTGCATTTGGGTCAAGTGTATTTTAGGCTGGGGTGGGGGAGGATTGCCGGACTTTACTCAACTCCCCCTTCCCACTCCCCTCTCCAGGCGGAGGTCAAGCTCATGCAGCTCTGGCTCCAGACTATGGGAACCACAGAGGCTGGTTCCTATCAGGCTCGACTCCAGCGAGCGTAGGTGCCAGGGTAAAATGGGAAGGGCACTGCTGGCCTCGGACTGCAGAGCACGCCAAGGAGGCTGCTCTCACCACCTGGACCCCCACTGCCCTCTTCCAGGGCCACCACGGCCGCTCACCTCCTGCTCCACCACGGAGGCTGGAGAGGGGCTATGTGCAGTGCTAGAGGGAAAGAGGTTGGAACAGGATTTTTAATTTAATTGTGGGACTCCCTGGTGGCACAGGGGTTGAGTGCTGCACTGTGAAGCATCTGCAGCATAGCAGCGCAAGTTCGATCCCCGGCCAGGGAGGGGACCCACATGGCGCAGCAGACCCCTCAGCAGTGTGCTTCAGTCCATCTGTCAGTTGCGCTCCCTGCTGGGCCTCTGGTGAATCCTCTCACTTCCTGTGCCTCTGGCCTGTACCCCAGCTCTTGTATGCATAAATAATTAAATCTATTTTTTTAAAAATAATAGTTTAAATGTCTCACTTGCCCAAGCTCTGTGTACTCTCAGCCTCCCTGGCAAGGAAGGAGGAGTGGCTGTTTTGTGCAAAGATCATCGCCCTGGAGATGGTTTGGATGGGAAGGAAAATGTCCCTGGGCTTTGCCCTGACTGCTGCCTCTCTCTACTGACCCTGGAGGGGAGCCCCACAGTGTGGAGGAGCCCAGCAATGCTCCTCCAGCAGTGCACCCCGAAGACGCACAGCCCAAGCTGGAGCAGCATCTGGACAGGGAGGCAGCTGCCTCATCTTGTGAAAGGAACATAAGCAAATAGAAGACGGGTAATTGCTGGGGCGGTAGTGGCCGGGCGAGTTCTAGAGGCCGCGTGGCCCTCAGATGGAACATGCCAGCCTCGTGCCATGGCTCTTGCACAAGAGTGAGGAGGGAGGGGTGGGGGAGGGGAATGGGGAATGCGCTGCATCTCAGCACAGGCCTGAAGATACTAGACGAGCACTCATTCACCTTCACCTAGCAAGCAGGCTGGTGCTCCCTGCCTGCCTTGTGTTGGCAACTTAAATCTCACAGCACATAAACTAACGAAGGGGATGAGTGCACGTCGTGATGCGTTACAGGGCACCCCCCCACACTCTGCAGCATCAGGCTGTCAGGCCGTCAGGATGGGGTGCCCTTGCTTCTCTGGGTAGATCTGGACTGTCCTTATCTTGCACCGATGAGAGGGAGCCCTGACCACGTGACAGCTGCTTGAGAGCGGACCCCTGCTTTCCTTGCAACTACAGAAACCCGCGAGGTACCCCAGCCCTGGAAGAGGCACACCGCCAGTATCAGAGGGTCACACCATATGAAAGAAATGCCTTGTGCGCCCTTTACTATGCTCGAGGTGGCAGTGATTTCTTAGGTACGAATACCATTAATACCCGTCAAATATAAACGGAGAACCTTCCACACAACTCAACGTGGAGCTGGAGACGTGGATCATTGTGATATCATAGCCGTTGCACTTTCTATACACAGAAAGAGATCAGAGACTAAAGAAAGCTGGTTCTACTGGAAGGGGGTTAGAAGTGGACTTAGCAGAGCGGAGCTCACCGCAGCTGGTCGCTGGGTGACACCCCCCCCGCCCCCCGCAGCAGGTCGGGGGCAGGAAGGAGAGAGGAGAGAGTGATCGTGACCGGTGAGCTGGGAGGAGTCTGGTTCTGCTCAAGAGGCCAATCCAGCAGGTCCATGTCCACCAAAGTAAAGAGTTAGGGCTGGGGGCAACGCAGGTGTTGCTGAGGGGTGCAGCAGAAAAGGAGATGCTGCAGCTGGCACAGAATGGGAGGAGGAGGGTTTGCATTCTCTAGTGCCCACACTCTGCAGGGGTGCAGGGGAGGCCAGTGTGCTACCATAGGGCCCTTCAACATCACCATTGGGGTAAGTATTACTCCCTTTGTAGTCCTGAGCCCCTGGCTCCTTTCAATATGAAGGCCCATTCAAAAGTCATCCCATTGTTGGGGGAAGCCAGAGGCTGCAAGAGCTGTGAGCAATGGTCAAGGACAGTAAAGGGTGCTATGACAGAGATCCTTGCAGATTTGCAAACAAATCTGCTGACTAGAGCTTCCCAGCTCTTAAGACTGAAACATACATTCCTTCTGAACGAATAAGATAAATAAAACAAAAGGTTGTTAGATTATAGGAGAGGCTAGTTATGTGCAGGCGGGGCTTGGTGCACATCAACATGACCTTGTACTTCTGGGCTGTGCTTTTTGTAGCAAATGACATAAGCTTGTTACTTGTTCTCCTGCTCAATAAAAGCTACCTAGAAATTGGGAGGTTTGCTATTTGCCTAGGCGAGCAATAGCTCTCCATCTCCATCCTGACATCTTGTCTGCTGGTCTCATCTCTGCTTCGCCGAACACACATCACAACATCAGCACAGTCGCCTCTGGAGGTTTCAGCGACATCCCACCCAGTCCTTCGGGACCTGAAGGGACACAGGTCTCTAGGGTAGGGTGGTGGGGCACTGAGATGGCACCCAGAGATGGCAGCGCTTTGCACAGAAGCTCTCCCTGCAGGGTCTATGCAGCCGCCTCCCCAGGGCTTGGCTCCTTGAAGCAGCTGCTCCCCTTGCTATTTCTTTCTCCTCTCTCTCATACGGAGGGCCCCAGGGCACCACGGCTCACCTAGAGCAACTCACTGCTTTTCTGGTCTCCCTAGCGGTCCCCCAAATTAACAGGATGATTCAGGAACTCATCTTGTCAGAAAGCATCAGAATTCTCTAGGCTCATCATTTTCTGCTCTTGCCAAAACTAAGGATTTCTCAAGACTTAGGACAGGGTTTTAGCATGCTCGTATGGCACTGGCAGAGAACAGATGGGCTGGGGACAGGTGTCAGGGCTGAGAGCCAGGGAGATGATGCTGGATAAGGCAAGAACTTCAGGGCAGAGAAGCATCAAGGCTGCCCGGAGCAAAGGGTGGAGGAGGACTTACACACAAGAGGCCAACACCAGAGGATTTTTGCAAGGGTCAGAAAACTTTCCTGTGCCCTGGCTATGGAGGTGGTTTTGTCAAAACTCAAAACTGTGCACATAAAGTGAATTGCTTCTGGTGGAGGAACAGGAAGGGGGCAGGAAGGAGAGAGGAGAGAGTGTTAGTGACAGGTGAGCAGGGAGGAGGTGTGGTTCACCACTGAGTAATTTTTCTTTTTTTTTTCAAGATTTATTATTTACACATACAAGAGCTAGGGTACAGGCCAGAGTCACAGGAGGTGAGAGGATTCACCAGAGACAGAACAGGGAGCAGAACAGGTATACGGACAGAAGTACACTGCTGAGGGGAGCAGTGGGAGAGGCGGGAGAGGTCTGCTGCGCCATGTGGGTCCCCTCCCTGGCCAGGGATTGAACTCGCACTGCTGTGCTGCAGATGCTTCACAGTGCAGCGCTCAGCCAGCTGCACCACCAGGGAGGCCCACCTGTAAGTCATTTTAACTAGTTATATAGTGACATTAAGACTGGCTGAGAGATTACAGAATTGTGAAAAAATATTGATAGGTTGTATTACACAGTACAGAATTGGGGGGGGGGTAGGAAAAAAGAAGGGGCTTGGGGTGAGAGAGATTTCAAGCATGGGATTCAGATGTGTGTGGTCCATGTGAGGAAGGAAGCAGAACTATAGCCACAGAGAGTTTTTAAGTTGGAAAAGCTCTTAAGAAACCATCCAGGAAAGCTCTAGCTCACCGATGGATGAGAAAACTGGGTTGAAAATGACTTCAGGATTTGGACTTCGTCTGGCTGGACGGTGATATGAACCAGACAGGGCAGACATGGAACAACAGGCTAAAGAAGGAAGTTGATGAGTTCACTTCTGGATATTTTGAATTTGGAACATTTATGTCACCAAGATTTCTTTTTTTAGTTTTCAGGAATTTGAAAACAAAATTGTTGGGTTTTGGCATCGAGACCAATATCTACCCACAAATACTGTTTATGCTCTGCAGCTATGATACAAAGGACCATGTGCTTCTGGAGTCTGATGTGAAGATGGAATATTCTGGGTGCTGTTGTGTATGATTCAAAATCACAGAGAGAACGACACTGATAGCATAAGCCCCTCTTTGGTGAATGCATTTGCCATGGATAACATGTTTTTAGGCATCTATACACCAAAGTTTTTTTCTTCCTCATCAGCAACATACAGATCAAACATAGAAAAACAGTTGTTTTCCATATTGCTGCCAGCAAGTAATTCATTGTTGCACTTTGCCTTTGTTTTATAATATGTAGCAAATAACTAAGGAAAGTGAGTGCTGAGTTGCTACTGTCTACCACAGCAGTCTGGCCAGTTCAGTGCCACCAGGAGGAAGGCACCAAGGACAAGTTTGTCACGCTTCCAGTGCAATCTGCAAAAGGACTAACGAAACAGTCAAACTGGGGAAAGTGTCTTCAATCTCCTAGCCACCTGGGTATGTAACCAATTTCAAGAACTAGAACTTCAAAGTTGCCAAGTACCAAGGAGACATCCTGCTCTTGACAGCAAAGTTTAATCAGAGGATAACAAAATAGAAAGTTAATAACTTTTAAAATGACAGCTTCCTGTTTCTTCAAAAGCTGAGCAGGGCTGCAAGATGGTGAGTTTTAGGAAGAAGCTAAAATGTAGCCACCTTGGGAAGCAATCTCTAGCACTGCAGTAGGCTCTCCTATATGAATACTGAATGAAAGAAAGAATGGATGAATGAATGAGAACTCTTAGGAAATGGCAAAGCCACTGCATTCATTCAGTTATTCATTCAGCAAATGTCACTGGCACTCACATGCAGGAGACCACTTTCAAAGCTGGTGGCGGATCTACAACACAGAAGACTCAGCCCTTGCCCCAACACATGTGTAAGCCAGTTGAGGACAAAGACAGGCACAGGGCTTCCTTGGTGGCGCAAGGGGTTGAGCACCACACTGTGAAGCATCCGCGGCACAGCAGCGTGAGTTCGATCCCCGGCCAGGGAGGGGACCCACATGGTGCAACAGCCCTCTCCTGCCTCACTGGCTGCTCCCCTCAGCAGTGTACCTCCGTTGATCTGCCTGTTCTGCTCCCTGCTCTATCTCTGGTGAATCCTCTCACCCCCCATGCCTCTGGCCTGTACCCAAGTTCTTGTATGTGTAAATAATAAATGTTTAATAAATAAAAAGAAAGAAAGACAGGCACAGCAGATGTTTGCAAATCACAGTCACGTCAGTGCACAACAATGGAGGGAAGGTTACAGTGGTGTCACCCGCTTGGGGGTACCTTCCTCTAGGAGAACTGAACCTGAAGGAAGGAAGCATTTTGGAAAGCTTGGATGGAAGCAGAACCCTCTGGGATAGAAAAATACCAGGAAAAATAATCACCACAGCAGAGAAGGAGCAGCCAGTCTTGCTAAGGAGTAGCAAGGGGGACTACAGGCAGACAAGGGACCATCAGCCAGGAGTTCGAACAGCAAGCTCACTCCTTTTTTCCTTGCAGGAAAGGAGGAGCCCTCTTTTTTTTTTTCATCAGAAAAAAACCTTTTAATTAAATCTATTTCAAAGCCTAAGGGAAACTGGAGAGCCAGGAGAAACCGGAGCATCCGTGGAAAGGCCAGAGCAGCGTTCATAAGGGTAGTGGCAGCAGCAAGATGAGCTTAGAATGGAGGAAGGCTAGAGCCTCGGTCCCGCACAGAGAGCTGAACAGAAGCAGCGAAGACGCGGAGCCAGGTCAGGGGGTGGCGGTCACGTGACGAGAAACGGTCACATCCAAGCATGTTTTGGAGGGTATGATGGCCATGGGCCTGAATTAACTATTTTAATTACATGTTAAATTTGAGCCACTGATGGAAACCCAGGGGGAAAGGTTCATCAGAAAATAGAATATAGAGCCTCCCTGAGGGCGCAGCAGCGCATTGAGCGCTGCACTGCGAAGCATCCGCGGCACAGAAGCACGAGTTCGATCCCCGGCCGGGGAGGGGACCCACAGGGCGCAGCAGACCTCTCCTGCCTCACCCGCTGCTCCCCTCAGCAGTGGATTTCAGTCAGTCTGCCTGTTCTGCTCCCCACTCTGTCTCTGGTGAATCCTCTCACCTCCCACAACTCTGTACCCCAGCTCTCGTATGCATAAATAAATAAACCTTTAAAAAGAAAACAGAATATAAGCAGCACGGGAGTTTGCAGAAATGCCCACCTGCGAATCAGCTGCACGTAGGTAATAATGAAGCTGTGCGGTTGGAGAAAGTCGTGGGGACTGAAGACAGAGACAGAGCGAGACAGAGAAGACAAAGAGAGACAGAGGAGTTAAGTCTTAGGAAAGCACCTTCCAAAACACTCCCTCAACGGAAAAACGGAAATAAGAATTGGTTCCAATCCTTCTTCACACCTTTGCAAAGCGAAAGAGAATTCCTAAAACTGGTTTTTAACTCGAAATAAAGAAAGCACCCCAACACCTCATTCATAATGCCAGTAATCCTTCACGACAAAGCTCCAACGAAACACCATTGCTGGAATTCAGTTTGCCGAGAACTGATGGAAGGAAGGAAACAGAACCCACTGCGCTGGGCAGATCACCTTTCACACATTTAAATCATGCTTCACTCGGCAGGAAAAAGTACCAGAGGGCTTCTATGTCAGTACTTGTATTCAGCAGAAGGCAATGGAAACCAAAACCTCATTCACTCTATCTGCCGACACCGCAGATATGAAAACAAGAGAAGCTATGAGCCTGTGTAGGAGGAATGTTTCTTTTCTACTCCCACCCTCATCCCATGGTCTCTCTTTCCCAGGTCATTATCAAGACGTTTCAAACGCCTCTGAGCTGCTGATAAAGCTGTTCGCGGACTGTGGCCTCCTCCTCCACAGACCATCGAGCGTCTCAAGACGAGCTTCCCACCTTCATGGAACAAAAGCTACCTTCCGCGCCCACAGCTGTTTTCCACGAACAGAGAGAAGCCAGCCAGCCTAACTGGTCCTTTGAAGGTGCACCATCCTTTTCCTGTGGCCCAGTTTAGCTGCAAACTACAAAGTGCAAAAAAGCAAAAAATGGATAAGGCTTCACAAGAGTCACTTAGTGAGACGCAGCTGATCTTCCAGTATCAGATCTTGAGGCTTGTACAGTTGCTTTTCATTCTTCTTTATTGGTGGAAAGAATGTCTAAATGGTTCCCAAAATGATTTATCATTTTAATGAGGAAGACAGAGGTTCATAGGGTTGTGTTTTTTTTTGTATTTTTTTTTTTTTAAAGTGCACGTCGGGGGCCTCCCTAGTGGCGCAGCGGGTAAAGCACCGCACTGTGAAGCATCCGCAGCACAGCACCATGAGTTCGATCCCCAGCCAGGGAGGGGACCCACATGGCGCGGCAGCCCTCTCCTGCCTCACCCGCTGCTTCCCTCAGCAGTGTGTTTCAGTCAGTCTGCCTGTTCTGCTCCCCACTGTCTCTGGTGAACCATCTCACCTCCTGTGACTCTGGCCTGTACCCCAGCTCTTGTATGCATAAATAAATAAATCTTTTTTTTTAAAGTGCACATTGAAAAAAAATGTGTTTTTAACCATAGATTCATGTTCATGGTCTTCAGGCTCCAGCCTGAAGACGTTCCTGGGACGATCACTCAGTTGGACAGCTGCTGTCACTTCAAGCACCGCAACAACTCTTGAGCACCAGAAACCAATGCTCGTGAGGATCCCGGGCGCAGCCCCCACTGGGCAGCTCTCAGGGTCCCACAAACAGAAGCCCCACCCTCCTCAAGTTTTCAATTTAAAACAAGGAGCCCTGTCCCAACCTGGGACCCCCTGACAGCCAAGAGGGGGTTAAGGGGCTACCTTTGAACTGCTGAGTTCAAAACCTCTTCTGTCACACTTCCAGGCAAGGTCCCAGACTTCCTGTGACTATTTTTGATAAAAAAGAGAAAACCGCAGGAAGGGTTTTTAGATGCGTCCCTTCACACGTCAGAAAGGTGAGGACAACTAGACAGAGACAAACACAGACACCTGCTCTGCCTCGTCTTCTAGTCTCAGCTTCCAAAGCAGAGGAATGAATTTCTGAAAGGGGTGTGGGGGGTGCAAGGGGCCTCCCTGATGGCGCAAGGGGTTGAACACCGCACTGTGGGGCTTCTGCAGCCGCTGCAGCATGAGTTCAATCCCCGGCCAGGGAGGGGACCCACAGGGCGCAGCAGACCTCTCCTGCCTCACCCGCTGCTCCCCTCAGCAGTGGATTTCAGTCAGTCTGCCTGTTCTGCTCCCCGCTCTGTCTCTGGTGAATCCTCTCACCGCCCCATGCCTCTGGCCTGTACCCCGGCTCTTGTATGCATAAATAAATAAAATCTTTAATAAATAAATAAAAGGGGGTACAGGGAAACAGAAGGACCAGAGGAAGGACGTTCAGCTGGAGTCCAGAAGCCACAGGGCATTGGTGCTGCAGGAACTCGCCGGAGAGTAATGCAATCCAAGCGGATGCACCGTGAGGGTGGAAGAGCCTAGTGAGACTTCGGGGGAGACTTACTCGACAAGGATGCTTCTCATGCCTGTGTTTGGAGAGTGGTATACAACGACAGAGGAACCTACCCAACGGCTCACTAACTTTTCAGAAAAAGACTGGAAGGACTGAGGACAAGACCAAAATATAAATCACGCCTGAGGGGTATTACCATAGGTGCCAGTTTGCCCCGGATTGTTCCAGTTTACCCCAAATGCCAGGGGACAATGATGAGGAACACCTCGCTCCGCTCTCACCAGGACTGTAGTTTGGATGATCACTTCTACAGTCATGCCAGATAGGAAAGAATGGCAACCTAACAGATTCAGATGAGCATGGGAGCAAAATCCAAAAGCTTAAAAACAGATCCTTTGTGAATTGTGCAAAATCTGTAGCAAGAAACCGAGACTTTAGATACCGCAATCACACCCACAGTCCTCGGTCGGGATGAATCCCGATAATAATAGTAGGGTCTGCACACAGAAGGGTGATATGGAGCCCCAGGTCTCAACACAGCAGCAGGTGACCTGGCCTTCAGAAGGAGGCAATGACAGAACCGTCCCCACCGCAGGCTTGAATGAACATTGCTCCACCTCCAGACACAGCACAGAGAATCAGCTGAAGAGTCCTTGAATATGCTGGCGATTAGCAGTGTGTGCAGGTCAGGGGAGGGACTGTCAGAAAAGGCTCCTCTGTAGAAGTTTCCACTGAGTGAAGCTTCTTCCCCACCACACCCAGGAAAGCACACAGTAGGTGCTCCTGGGCACGCAGTAGGTCAACAGGCACAAGACAGAGGTTTTCAAGGTCTGGACTGCCTTCTCCTGACAGCATGTCAGTGATGGCGCCCTGGCCCGGGCCTGGGAGGCATCCCGCTGAGCTCTAAGCTTCCCGAGAACACGCCTCCCGTGCACTGAGACAACCTCGGTTCCTGGCCGGACCCTGCTCTCCTCCCTTCACGGCCAAGCCAGGCTCTCGGGAGCATCCCTCAGCCCTGCCCTGCACGACAGTGCATAGCAGAGGGGCTCAAGGCAGGGTTTCATCACATGAAATCAAAACACAGCTCCAAGGGCCCTGCCCAGAACGACATTCTCTCTGATCCACAGAACATCTTAAACCAGAACTTGAACACCAGTGGCCCTCGTACTTCTCTTTTTCGGGGAGGGTGGGGTGCTACAGAGAATAACAATTTTCAGCGTAGGAAAATCCCCCATACGCAAGCTCACACCTGCTTTGTCTGTTCTCCAACCAAGTTAGTCATCACAAACAGGTCTTGACAAAACTCTTGGCCGGTTCAGAGGTGCGAGTGACCAGCAGGAAATGCCCACATAAGTGTTGGTGGTGTGGGGTGCGAGGTGGGTGGTGAGGGGGACCTTCCTAGCAGAGAGGTCCACGGGCTCAAAGAAGAGGCACAGCAAATCTCTCCCGGGAACCCTGGATTTGGGGGATGCTTGCAAATGTGTGTTTGTCCAGCTTGGGAGAAGTGATGCCCATAGAGAAATCACCACGCCACTTCCCCTCAGACAGAAAGAAAACTGGGATCAGCTGGCAGAGCCTGCAACTGGAAAAGTCCCATTTCAAAATCTAAAGAAATATTTCAAAGGGAGAAACCCTTGAACAGATCATGTAAATCTACGCTCCCTCCCGTGTCCCCCAGGACTCCTGCAGAGTCCTGTCCCGTGCAGGTACCAATTATGAAAGTTCACCGTTAGCGCTCTCTTAAGAACGAGCTGCTTACCAGAGATCTTCACATCCACATTCTTTTCCTTTTCTCTGAACTGGCCTCTCCTCCCATGTGGTAGTCTGTGCTTGGAGCTGGCAGACCGGAAGCCTGTCATTCTTAAAACCCGAAGAGAATAATTCAGCGCCTTTTTTGTGATCACAGAGAATGCAATTAATACTCTGGCTGCCTCGGTATGTAGACCAAACCTTCTGCCACAGTGTTGTGTGGTGCTGTTGTCTAGGGCAGCTCTGCCAGTCTTTTCATTCCAGCAGAAAGGACGCCAGGCTTCTCAGCACCGAGCAAAGGATAATGAAGCAAGAGCGGAGGCTGAAGCCCTCTGGGGGAACGGGTGCTACTGGGTGATTCTGCGCAAATCACAAAGCTACCTCAAGATCCCAGGGCCTCCTTCTCCCCACCGCTACTAAAAGTAATTAAAACTCAGACGTGAGAAAGAAAAAGCGAAGGCTCTTCATCTGTGGCAGAGCTTTTTAATTCACAGGAAGTGCAGGGTAGAGAAAGTGTTTGTAGACAGAGAGCAGTGATTTACTAAAGCCTATGACCGGCGCTGGGGAATGACTACCTGCAGGTAAAACGCTCTTCTCAAGATAGGAGAGAGGAAGTAATTATGGCCTCCAGAAAGCATAGGGACAGGGAGGCCAGAGAGCCAAGAAGTAGGAATGCTTTCAGATATGACACTGCAGCGCTGTGAGGTTCTCCTGGACCACAGGGTCAACAGCACGGTCCAGACTGACAGACTATTTTCCATGGACATAGGACCCTGTGTATATCACACGAAGACAGAACTTCAGTAGAATCAAGCTCCAATGCCATCACTAAGATGAGTGATACTATTCTTGCTGATTCTCTGGCCTTCAAAACTCAGAATCACAAGACGTTAGCGACACCCTCTAAACCAACCCTCCCCCCCTCCATACATGGCCCCACGCATCTCTTCCCTTCCTCTCTATCCTTTCTAATCACCATAATAGTAAATTCTAGTCTTGAGTCCTGTGCACCATTTTAACAAATTGTCTAAACTGGGGGGGTTGGGGCAGTCTTGTGGATTGAGCCTTTGGCTTGTGAGATCCAATGCTGAGCCCTGAAATTGGTGTCAAAATTCACCTAAATGGCAAGACACGGGATAGAGGTCCAGAGATTTGGAGAATTGGTTGTTGGAAAGAAGAAACCCCACACACCGGTGCAGGTGTGTTGTAAGCAAACTAACTCTAAAGTCATTCCAGGTGGGGCCTCCCTGGTGGTGCAGTGGGTTAAGCAACACACTATGAAGCAAACTGCAGCCACTGCAGCACGAGTTCGATCCCTGCTGCCGGCCAGGGAGGGG
>JAGFMF010011492.1:8613-77909 GCA_019455555.1 Galemys pyrenaicus | reverse complement strand
TGCTCCCCGCTCTCTGTGGTGAATCCTCTCACCCACCCACACCTCTGGCCTGTACCCCAGTGCTTGTATGCATAAATAAATAAATCTTTAAAAAAAAAATAAAGTCATTCCAGGTACACGCCCTGTCCTTCCACCTGTGGTGACCAAATTCAGTGTCAAGCCCCTTAATAGGTGAGATCCACCAACCTTGATCTGAATACAGTAGCTGACTTCCAAGAGAAGAAAACACACCCATCTCGACACCACGCCTGCCAACCCTCAGCCCCACCCTTGAACTACCAGGTCTAAAAATGCACCATGAGTCAAATCGCCATCGAATCTCAGCTACAACTTTGATTAATGTGCCATGGCAACCAGCTGCAGGATGTGCTCGTGTACCTCTCCACACACAAACAGACACAAATATTTACTTCTAAATAGAACCCTGCTCGTTAATCTTTGATATAGACCACAAGTAAATATTTCCATGAGTAATTTTCAGTACCTTTCTAACAGACATTGCACTAGAAGTCAGAATTTGGAAGCTCCCCCTGCCAGGGTCTTAGAGGAGATGGTGATGGTCTCCCTCTTACAATTCAATATACTCCCCCTGGAAGAACACATGGGAGGCCTTCCCGCATACTTCAGGGGGCCGACAACAGGGTCTACAAGAACTTAGATGTGAACCAACGTCGTAAAAAACTCCACAATGTGCCAAAAATCTGCCTCAACTCTACTCCATCTGGAGAAAAAGGTCTTCTACCCTCCCCTATAGTAAGATCCAAGGATGAGATTAAGAAGGTTCAGTGAACACCATACAACAACGGCCAGGGGTTAGATGAGCGCTCTCCACACAAACCCAATGGGACCCACATATGTAATTCAAAATTTTCTAGTTGTCACATTCAATATATTTGATTAAAACCAATATATCTAAAATATTATCATGTCAACAAGCAATGAGCATAAAAATGATGATGAGATAGTTTGCAATCATCACCTCGTACCAAGTCTTTGAAAGCCGGTGTGCGCTTTGCCTGCCAAGTGTATCTCAACACAGTCAGGCCACAGTTCACGTGGCCTCCGTGGCTAGTGGCGACCACACTGCCCGGGGCAAGGGCAGATATGACACGGCCTCTGGCTTCTCGCTTGGAGAGTACACAGGAAGCTCTCAGAATGTGTGTGGGGTGCCTCAGTGTTTTGATCGGCACTAAGATCACAAAGAGCTTTGGGATAGGAGGCGGAATCGAGAACGGTCACACGCATTCATCTGTTGTCTTTTTCCTGCTCTCAAAACACCCGGGGCGGGCCACCGGGCAAGAGGAGGAGCGTGATAAAATTCCAGGTGTGGGGTCTTCTCATAGGGGGAGCCATTCCTCCCGACTCTCTTTAATCTGCCTGGCGGCCGACTTGTCCCGGTGTCTCAAGTGGCTGCAGCTCAACGCCTAGAGAGATGGCTGAAAACAGAGATGCACTTGTCCCTGGGTCCTGTATGACTGCGAAATCATTTGCATTCTGTTAACCAAATTTGCATAAAATTGGAGCCAAGGCGCTTGGCTGGGTTTCCAGACCACACTTCTTCCCCATGCTGCTACGGCCACCACTATTTATCATCATTTAGAAGAGTGGTAGGAAGAGACAGGCCCCCAATTAGAATCAGCATAAAAATGGAATCCCCTCCCTACACTGACATGAAAATCGGTGTCCTCGGGGTACACCAGTGAAGGAACTCTGAGATGTAATCTGGCTGCTGCATCCTTTGTTGTGACAAGAGTTTATTTTCTTCCACTCTGACCTATGGCAGGAACACGCAGCTCCAGTTGGGTTTGTAATGATCCATGACCACAGGCACACACCTGAATGCTCAGATTCCAGCCCGTGGGCCACCTGGGAAACCAAACTCACCACCCTTCATTCCAGAAAGCCGCAAGCTGCCATCGTAAAAGCAAAGTGTACCCAAAAGGAACATTTCTCCTTATAGCGGAGTTTATGGGGGGGAACACAAGGTGGGAACACCAGGGACACACAGCCAGGTACACACAGCCCTCTCTTCCCTAGGGAAGATGCCCCTACAGATGGCGGATGCACAAAGTAAACAATGCAACAGAGAGTACAGGCAGGGAAGGGAAAACAATTTGATACTCTTTTACATTGTGTTATTTTGTCTCCACTGCCTATCTCTCTCTAGGACTATTTCCCAGACGAATTCCATTTTCATTACAAAACGGGTTCCTTGTGCCAGGGAAGACTGCAGGGCTTGTGTTCTTGCCATTGTTATTTCTGCTAAGGTCAACTCAGATGGTATGTCTATGTGAGATAAATGGTTTCCTAAACAGGCTTCTCTGCATCCTGCAGCAGCTTGGGTTTGCCCTGGTCATCACTTCTGCCCTGATAGAAACAGCTTCCGGGAAACACCAGAAGAGAAGCACCAGCGTGGTGATAAAGCACCCCCAGGACTGTCTGGATTCAAATCCCAGTTCGTCATTAGTCACCTCTCCAAGCCCCCAGGTCCTCATGTACAAGACCAAGATAAAAAGCACCCGCCTGCCAGGACTGTTGTAAGAAATAAAAGCACGTTTGTGGACAACATTGGGAAAGTTTCAGGCATGGAACACCCGCACTATGAACATTTGCCAAGTCTCATATATGCTGCCTAGAACGTGCACACGGCCAACGCTCCCTGTGCCCTGGCAGTTCATACTCACTAGCACCTACTATGTGCTTGCCCTGCGCTAAACACTGAAAATTGAGCAGTAGCCAAATCGCATCCGTAGTCCGCAATCCCCATGCCCTCCCTGATTCCACCTTTGAACGCCTTTCACTGTCCTCCTCCCCAGTGGAAAGAGGGGGCAGGAGTGCAGGAAGGTGCTCTGTCCCCTGCCATCGTGGATACATGCCCCCTCTTTCCCCTCCAGCACCCCCTCCAGCACCAACATACGGCTGCCAGCAGGATTCCCCTCCACAAAAAATGGGCTCGTCATTCCCAAACCACCACTGGTTCTCCACTGCACGAAGATCACGTCTCAGCTCCTTGAGGAGACACTCAGGACTACTGAGTCAGCCTCGGCCGTGCCTCCTCCTCCACCACCAGCATCCCACCCGCAACCCTGGTATTCCGGTCACACTAACTCTGGCACCATCCCCAAGCCAGTCCCACCTTCATTCTGTTTATCTGCACATGGTATGAGTCTCATTCTCAGGGCAAGTACTTACTCATCCTTCTAGACCCACAGCTCCCTTGTGATGCCCGCTTTAACCTTCTCAGCAAAACTCACTGGACTGTAATACTTCTGTATGTACATCTGTCCCCCAGGGAATGCCCTCCACAAGGCCAAAGACCACGTCCAGCGGGCATGGAGAACGACGCATGCAGAGGGCTACCCTGGCTGCAAACTGGAGACATGAGGCCAATGCCCAAAGGGAAGTCTTTGCAAGGCCTCCCCCTTCCACTAGCCCCTGGGGCCCTGCAGTAGGCACGACCAGCTGTCCTAGAAGGTGAGTAGTGCCACTTGGGCATGGGGGTGGCACAGCAGAAACTCCCCCAGAAATAACCTGAGTCAAGAAATATCTAGGGCCCCCGTGGTGGCACAGTGGGCTAAGCAACACATTATAAAGCAAACCACAGCCATAGCAGCGCAAGTTCAATCCCTGCTGCCAGCCAGGGAGGGGACCCACATGGCACAGCAGACCTCTCCTGCCTCGCCCGCTGCTCCCCTCAGCAGTGTGTTTTAGTCGATCTGTCTGTTCTGCTCCCCACTCTGTCTCTAATGGATCCTCTCACTCCTGTACCCCAGCTCTTGGATGCATAAATAAATGTTTAAAAAAAAAAAAAAGAAATATCTACCTGAGTCAAGCTCTTCTCAATTCTCTAAAAAGTGAGGTAGATCAGGAAAAGGAAACGGTCAAGGAAGCAAGTACCCCAGAGGTCTCTTAGCCCATTTTATTTTTTTTTTTTTACATTGCACTGCTTTCTTCCTCTTGTTCACCACATTCTGGAATGAATCACTGCGCTTAAGTGGATTTTTCAGATGACTGAAGCTTAAACTTTTAAAAAATCCTAACCATTTGGAATGAAGATATTTCTGAAACTTATTACCCACTTTTCCTGAACTCGTTGACTCTTCCTATGGAAAATAACCCCGTCTTGATGACTCAGCAGCATCCTCAGGGGGAACGAGGGCTGCCCACGCCCCCACCAGCCACGACTGCAAGTCCCACGCGGTCTTCCTCGTGGCCGCCCCACGCAGCAGCCTCCCACAGCTGTGCTTTGTACATCCTGAGCTGATGTTAATATCATTTTTATCTTCTTTATTGTCAGACTCTTTAAAGAATTTTTTTATAAACTCCGTACTAATTTGCTGTATTTGCTGTTTCTATCTTGTGAGAAAGTATACTTCTGAAAAAAATGGGGTGGAAAATTATTCAGCCTTAAAAAGGCATGAAATTCTAACACGTGCTACAGTATGCATGAATCTTGACAACATTAAAAGAAGCCAAGACACAGAAGGTCAACTATTAGATGATTCCATTTCAAATAGGTATGAGAACAGTTAAATTGATAGAGACAGAAAAGATACCATGGGCTGGGGGGAGGGAGGAAGAGAGAGTTATCTAATGGCAAGAGTTCAGTTTGGGGTGATGTGAAAAAGTCTGGACATGGATGGGAATTAGGTGTTTAATGCCATGGAAATTAAAAATGATTGAAATGGTAAATTTTTTGGTATGTATATTTTACCACTAAGTCTATGTTTGTGTGTATGTGTGTATTATAGTTGTTTTGTTTGCTTTTTTTAAGCAAACCTGCTATGAACTCTGGTCAAGCTCTTCCAGGCGATGTGTGTGAACTCTGTGACATCCTTCTGCATGGCAGGGGTTGAAACTTCTCGCTAGTTCTAAGTAGTGTTTGGAGTCATGATAAGGGCTAAACAGTGATCTCTGGAGGTGCTAACAATCCTGCAGTCACAAAGGCCTCTCCTTCACAAGTGACAACCTTGGTGACATGGGCGCTTTTCATGGGTCATGAGGCTGTGGGGTAGCAGGAAGAGAAAAGGCAAAGCCTTCACTTCCTTGCACTGGAAACCCATGTCCTGGCGCAGAATCCCAGTCTAACCCTCCCATGTCCTGAGATCTGTCCCTGTGGCTAAGAGGTCACATATAAAACTGTTGCAGAACAAAAATGAACAAAGATCCTCATGATCCCAAGTCACTGGGATTATAAGGATTTGTAAAAATACATAAGGCAGCCTTTTAAATATTATGCGGTTGGGTTATAGCTTATAAATTAAGCACTGTAGGTTATATTGGACCGATATTTTTCAAGCAGTCTGGTTCATAAAAGAGAGAGGAAATCACTGGTGGCATGTTCTGTTCAACCAGTGCAGCCTGGGCTTGGGCCCTGGTGCTGAGTGCTGTCTCGCTTAATGAAAGGTCACTATTGTCCCTCTGTCTGAATAAGAATTTCCCTTCCTATTTTGCTTCCTTATGAAAGGCCATGAAGCTCTAAATACCATGAAGCTCTATTCCAAAAGTTCTAACATGTTGGGCAGAGAAGAAATGCTGCATTTTATTTCTTTTTATTTATATATGCTTTATGAAACTCTGCAAAGATTTTGTTCTTCTGAATTCAAGTGACTTTTCTGCACATGAACTTAATTAGCAAAATGTTGAATCTGTATGTGTTTAATAACACAGAGAGGTATATAAAATAAGAAAGCAAGGTAAAAGAGAGAGATGAGTTTAATAAGGAAGCTCGTTAAGAGTCTCCTACTAGTTAGAATTTAGCGTTTAAGTTTCTTTTAAGAAAGTAGTTTGCTGGCCCATGCTGAAGTTCCCTGAGCTCTGCAGACCAACACGGCAGCATCCTGTTCAAATGTTATTATGCAAACACTCTGCTGTTCTAGGCCAAATGTATCCAAATTAAACTGAGGGGGATGGAAATAACTAGTTCTTCCTTCATAGCCCCGCTGCTGAAGGTGGGTTTGTTTATGAGTAGAATAAAATTTACAGCTAAATATAAAAACAGATACATCATCATCTTGTAAACTGGAGTAACATGTCATTCCACCTCTGGACTTCGGAAAAAACACTAAGTCATGCCTAAAATAAGAACAGCGAAAGCTGAGGCTCCCACCAGAGGTGAAACCGCAGACGTCTCCCGCCTTTCTATGAAGGCATCAGGGCAGGTTACAATTGGCTGGTAAGATCAGCCCCCTTGAACCAGGAAAACACCATGGCTTTGCTAGTCCAACACAGGCTGACCCTGGAAGGGTTTCTGAATCAGGTGTCTTGTCCTGGTATGAAGCTGTGATTATTAGTCATCTTTCAACAGTCGTTTATGGACTATTGGAATCAAAGAGGAGAAAGATGAAAAGGCAATTTCAATCTCTCTCTCTCTCTCTCATCAAAGAGGAGAAAGATGGAAAGGAAATCTCAATCTCTCTCGATTTCTCTCTGCCCATGAAAGAACTTTTTTAAAATCAATGTTGTGAAAGATTTTACCTCCTAATTACCAAAATAAAGACGAATGCCTTCCTAAAGACACAAAAGCAAGCCAAAAGTCAAAGCCAATTGTTATTTTTTTAATGTTTCTTAAACTTAAATTTCTTCAAGTTTTCAGTAGATAGCTATCACCACATGGACTGCCTAAAAAGGTCCTGGCTTTGCCTTTTACCAGTTACTTGCCTTTTCAGAGCTTGTTTCCTCAGCTATAATTCCACTTCTTACCCTCTGGGGGAGGTGATGGAGATTAAATAATCTATCCACTGAATGTCTTAACACCAGGGTCTGACACACCTGGGAATCAGTAAAGGCTACTTTCCTGCTCTTGACTTTCAGTGACTGAGGCCAATGACCAATGTTGCAATTAATTAAGTGGGAGAAATGGAAGAACCAGTAGGGATGAGAGGGAAATGCTTCAAACATCACAGCCAAAAAAATACAGAAGTCTTCTTTATTTTCACATATGTGTGGGGAACCACTTAAAACTGATACATGGCTTTCAATGAGTCATAATAGACATTAATTTTAAGGTAGAACATTATGTTGTGAGCTGCTAATAAAGTTCATTTAACCACCTGTGTGTCAACTGCAACACCACTGGCATCACCTCAAGACTGACAGGAGACATTGCTATTGTCCCATCAGCCAATGTCTGTGTGGCAAGGTCCTGCTTTTCTTACACTGAAATATACTGTGGGCTTCCCTGGTGGCACAGCTTCATGCTGCACCATGAAGCATCTGCGGCACAGCAGCACAAGTTCGATCCCCGGTCAGGGAGGGGACCCACATGGCGCAGCAGCCCTCTCCTGCCTCGCCCGCTGCTCCCCTCAGCAGTGTGTTTCAGTCCATCTGCCTGTTCTGCTCCTGGCTCTGTCTCTGATGAATCTTCTCACCCCGTGCCTCTGGCCTGTACCCCAGTTCTTATATGCATAAATAAATAAATCTTTTATATATATATATATATATTTTTTTTTTTTTTGCTATTTCCCTGTCTACTGTTCTGACTTCCTGACAGTAGTGAATTTGCCAAAGGTCTGAGAAACTGTCTTTGCCATGTTCTCCGTTACAGTGTGCCCGCAAATGAAGACGAACTCACATGACCACCATCCTTTAAACAATGCTAAAATCCTGCCGATAAGGCGCCACATATTTATCAATAACATTCAAGAAACACTCACCAAATTTTTCTGGTTATCTAAAGAAAGGAGCCCAGCCTTAAAAGTCAACAATACCGGGCCTCCCTGGTGGCACAGTGGGTTAAGCAACGCACTATGAAGCAAACCGTAGCCACTGCAGCACGAGTTCGATCCCTGCCACCGGCTGGGGAGGGGACCCACATGGCGCAGCAGACCTCTCCTGCCTCGCCCGCTGCTCCCCTCTGCAGTGTATCTCAGTGCATCTGCCTGTTCTGCTCCCTGCTCTGTCTCTGGTGAATCCTCTCACCGCTCTGGACTCTGGCCTGTACCCCAGCTCTTGTGTGCATAAATAAATAAATCTTTAAAAAAAAAGTCAACAATACCACGGATGGCTACCAGAAACGACCGTCCGTGTTCATGCAACTGCCCCTGCCGGGGCTGGAGGGACCACCTGCCAGAACCCTCCTGGACTGCGCTCACGTCTCACAGCGCAGTCCCGCGGGGGAGGCCCGAGCACCTCCGCCTGGCTCGCAAGCACACCCCGGGCGTTGAGCGCATGCGTGGGCCCCACACGGGAAACATCCGCATCTGAATCCGAAACCGAGAGGAAAGCTCACCTGAAACAGAACACTACATTTTAATTTTCCTGAAGATTGTCGAGATAACAGGTATTCAAGGATATACTTTACCGTTCTTGAAAATTAGATATACTTGATTAAGTTTCAATGGAGGAGTTTGGTCTCCTGGTGAAAACAGACCCAGTGTAATGAATATCTGCTAGACATCAAGTCTGGGGAAGAATCTCTGATCTCCGTCCATATTAGCTCTCAAGGAGCCGAAGTCTTCTCCTTCACATGGGAATAAAATAATAAAAAGAGTGTGGGGGCCTCCCTGGTGGTGCAAGGGGTTGAGTGCCGCACTGTGGGGCTTCTGCAGCCACTGCAGTGCGAGTTCGATCCCCGGCCAGGGAGGGGACCCACGTGGCGCAGCAGACCTCTCCTGCCTTACCAGCTGCTCCCCTCAGTAGTGTACTTCAGTCGCTCTGCCTGTTCTGTTCCCCGCTTTGTCTCTGGTGAGTCCTCTCACCCCCCATGCCCTGGCCTGTACCCCAATTCTTGTATGCATAAATAAATAAAATCTTTTAAAAAAATAAGAGTGTGGGATGAGGAGGTCAGAGAGAAGTAGGAAGATCACACCTACCTCGCCTCAGGTTGTCATGTAGATTGAATGGACCAACAGATAAGGAATTCTTCCAGAAACTCAAAAATCTTCCAACAGGAATTTAATTTTTTTCCTTTAATTTTTCTACCTCAACAAAAATGCTACGAAAACTGCCTTTCATAATTCAACTCTTTCTTCAAATGTACTTTTCGTTCACTATCGTTAATGAAGATTCATTGCAATGTGAATTTTGACAAGATCAGGAGGTATTAATTCATTTAAGAACATGAAAACCAGAAATAAAATAGTCACATATGACCAGAACAATGACCACATTTTCAAAGTGATTACAGGAACGACCACAGAGTGAAGGAGGAACGAGCGATGTTTGGAAGCATTCGGTGAATCGGTCCATCGCCCAAAAAAATCTCTCTATTCTAGCCCCTAATTACTCAGCAAAGCTGTCAACATCTCGCCCTTCCCACCATGCTCTAGGTCAGCCAGGCTCATTTACCTACTGCTCAGTTACCGAGCTAGTCTCCAACAGTCGTTAATTCTTCCCCAGTTTCACTGATTGAATGAAGAGGCGTCAGAGAGATCTTTCTGGAATGAACTCCTCTCTGGTGGTACATCTCCAGCATCACCCTTCCCATCCACCCACCAGTCTCCCCACTCCTTAGTTCTCACAACTCACCACATACGCTTTTGCCTCTGGCCTTTGTTCTGGCAGCAGCTGGCCTCATTCTCCCCCCTTCACTAGGTTAACCCCAGCTCCTCCAGAGATGCCAGTCCTGGTACCGCTGATTTCCTCTCTCCCAGCATTTCCCAAGCTCTGCCACTGCTGCTGTTTAATCATCTCCACCCAGACTACAAACCATTTCTATTCAGTTTGCACTTCCCCAAGGCCTGGCCCAAGATGTGTGCTCAATTTAAAAAAAACAAACAAACAAACTATAGAACAAGTGAATAGATCCATCTTCTGTCTGCTTGAATGGTACAACCCAGGGAGGGCGAGGAAGCCAGTGATTCACTAGAATCAGAGACACGAGTGGGCTCTAAGACTCAGAACCAGGAACTCCTTCCAGCACCCAGCTGAGCCAAACAGGTAGGGAGCTTGCAGGAAGAGTCAGGTGTCTCAGGTCCTATCAAATTCCCCCAGGTCTCCATATTGTAAAACCACTAATTGACCCACTGGTCACGCCTTTCAATATTCCTCACGAAATGTATTCTTAAATTCCATGTGACATTTACTTTCTTTGGTTAATTTTTAATTGAGTCAAATATTAAAGGCTCACATTAACCAGGCAAAGCATGTTTAGCTGCTGATCTGCAGTGACAGCTTGTGTTATTCTCACACACAGGCCAAGCATGAAATAGAAAACTAATAACCCCTTCACTGTATTCTCAAAGTATCATTTATGGGAAAGAAAACTACATTCAAAGGAAACTTGTGCAATGTCTGTCATTTTTCCCCGGAGCCGCAAGCTGTTACAAAGCAGGGAAGTTCATTTTCTCACGGATACCGACAAGCTCGAGAATCCACTGTCACTGGATGTATTCATTAAGAAGGAATCTGGCACCAGCACAGGGTACGGGTACTTTGGAAAACAGGCCAGTTATCTGGGTGTCCTTTATAATGTGAAGTTTCTGAATCCACTCACAGATAAGCCACTTACAGAGGGTCTGGCAGTGGTAACGTACAGCGCAGATGGTCACTGAAGAAATGAGAGGGAGGATGGGCGAGGGAATGAATTTGCTTGTGGTTTCATTCATGGGGACAAAGCTGTAAGCTGACACATCCCTCTTTTGAAAAAGCCCCTGGAGAAGTATGGTCAAGCTTCATTACAAGTAAACAAATCACACAATCTTGCTGAAACAGATGACAAATAATGAGCAATATTGCCTGGAGTATGCTTCATGCCAAGGCAAAAGGAATCTCAAAATACAAATTCCACCAAGCTCTTCAAGCCACAGAAAGACTCCGCTTCTTCAGAACAGGGGCACTCAGCCCAAAGCTGGCGGCCAGTGGCTTCCTCCACGACCCGCCCTGGTGGTCTCCTTGTTGTTCAGCTCTGGAGAAGTGAAATCGCATGCCTCCCACCTCTGGGGGCCGCTGAGCAACGCTGACATCCACCTTCAATGGGTCCCTTGTTATTATGGGAGCAGAATCAACGGCTCATTGATCTTTGACTTCTCTGTGGTACTTCTTTTATAGATGAGCCACAACACTGATGAGAGGGCCAAGTTGCCTGGTTGCCACTGTGAAAACCTTGGGTATGCTCTGACATCTTGTACGAGAGTGTGGGGGCCTCTCTGGTGGCCTAGAATTAAGTCTCAGCGCTATCACTGCTCCGGCTTGAGTTCAGTGCCTGGCCAGAGCTAACCCATACATTGGTGCAGAAGACCTCTTCTGTCTTGCCTGCTGCTCCCCTCAGCAGTGGATGTCAGTCGATCTGCCTGTTCTGCGCCCCACTCTGTCTCTGGTGAATCCTCCCAACCCCCCACACTTCAGGCCTGCACCCCAGCTCTTGTATGCATATCTTTAAAAAAATCTTAAAAAAAAATAAATCTTTAAAAAAAAATAAATCTTTAAAAAAAAAAAAAAGAAAAAGTGAGTGATAAATGTCAGACTTCAAGACCCTGTGAAGTCTGGACTGCACTTGAGATACGAATACAAGGGCTGAGCAGCCTGCACATGTATGTAGCATGTGTGGGCATGGTAATGTAGGTGGTACACATGTCAATGAGGATGGTAAAAGGAAAACACTTCCTAGGTATTTCCCTTTCTTCATTGATGAAACTATTAACAGGTCTGTGGGATGGGACATTTGGAATACACACCCCCTCTATAAATAAAGGGACCAGAAGAACCATGAGTTGCCCCAGATGAGTCAGACATTTAATATGCCGCTGACATAATCGTTTATCTAGATTATTCGACAAATAACCATGTGTTAGTACTATCTACTAAGGTAGGTATCAGGATAAATTCAACAGGAGGAATATTTGATTACATGAGGAATTTCCAGGAGAGAGAAGATCCTTATTTTATAGGACCTGGAGCCACAAGTGGGAGATACTGTTGGATACGGAACAACACTCACTGGACTAAGTTGAATTAATTTTCAAGGAGGCAAACTGGAGGCACACAGGTAAGCTTTGAACTGTGACACCCCAAGTTAATCACCTTAATTCATCCACAAGAGTCTAGAAGGGACTTCTGGGGCAAGGCGGTGTCTGAAAGGCAGTAACCAAAGACAAAATTAGGACTGAAGCTAAGGCCACTGTTAGAAATGAAAGAAAGAAATAGGAACTCAACATGGTTTGGGGGGAAGGGGGAAAGGCATACTGCCTTCTAGCCCTAACGTCTTCCTTGCTCCTGCTCCTTATGATGAACTGGTTCTTCCAACTAGCTACCCTACTGGAAGCTCAAGTTGAAAATACCCAAAATTCATTTCATTACATTTCCCCCACCAAATAGTAACTGTTCTCATCTTTCCTTCTCTTAAGAACAGTATCTGGTCTTTTTTTTTTTTAAGCAGTTGGGTTTCTACCTTGAATCCCCTGCTTCTTGCCCTCCCTCATTCCTCATATTCAGTCAGTTCATCTTTCATGCTGATGCACCATCTGTGCTGATGCATCACCTCTGCCCCATCTTTTGCATTCCCTCCTCCACCATCACCCTTCAGACCTCCTACCTGGTCTGTCCAACCTCAATCATCACCAGCCCACACCTCCCGTCTTTCAACAGATTTTTGAGTTTGCACTTGGACCCACTCTTACCTCGTGAGAGATGTCAATCCCCCAGTAATTCAGATTCCATAATTCCCCAAATAGACCTCACATATTCTGCCTCTTTGATTCCTCTAGTTCTAGTTCTAGCTCTTCCCTCCTCTCCTACCTGTTCTCCAAAGGGCATCTGAGGAAGTAGTCATCGGCATTTATCTCCTGCATCAAACTCTTGCAGATCTCTTCCAGACTGGATCTTCTCCATCCAGAAAGGAGAATCAGGGTTACAGAAATCATATCCTCACCTTAGCCTCACTAACAATTGACTAGTCTCTTAAAGGCAAAGGTCACCTTACACATATTTTTTTAGTCAACTAAAATAGTGTAGGACTTTGCACATACTAGGTCCTCAACGAATGTTTTACAATGAAGAAAAGTTAATGTGAATGCTGTACTATATAATCCTTCCATTTCCATCACTGGTTTGTGAACAACTGCTCACTTTCCTTGATTAAGACTGCTTCAAATGATTTTCTTTTTATACTGTCACTTAAATGTTTAGTAAGTAGCTCTGCTTCATCGTCCTTATAACTGTTATAAAACAGCTGAAAACCACCTCTAAAAAGGTTTCAAGTGTTTATTTAAAAAAAAAAAAAGATGCTGGCAGGAATCTAGAAAGGAAATGTAAGACGTCATCTTAAAATTTTAGACTCACAAGTGCCAACATTGGCATCCTTTATAAACTTGCCTTTTATTTGAGAGTTAAAAAGTCAATATCTAAAACTGATGATATCATTAGTCGTTAATTTTCCTCCTACCCTAATTGTAAAGAGATGATATACAGAGCAAATGGGTACTAAGTTGAGAACTAAGGGTTCCTCTCCTACCCTCTTCCAGAATTTTAATGCAGCCAACTGGACTATTTGGCTACAACTCAAGTTCAGAGTTAATACATAGACATAACAGGAGAAAACTTAGTTATCTGCAAAAAGAGTTGGGAAAAGGCAAACCTGCAACACTGACCTCTTGCTTGGTGCCCCCAAGCATTAAAGGTTGTAAACACTCTGTGCTCTTTCTCAGCTTAGGAAAAGACAGTTGAAAGTAGAGGAATACAGTAATTGGAACTGTCATGAGAAAGATGTATTGGTCTCAATGGAAAAATCTCCCTGGAAAAATTAAAGCTTCACTTGACACGGTGGGTCCTTGGGTTGTTTTCAGGAGACAATAAAGAGGAGACGAGAGTCGGTCATAAGCTTCTGACTCATTACATGGAAACCCCAGAGAGCCAATGAGCTGATTATTAACTAAAAATGGAATATGTCTCTTCCCTTGGAATCCTGAAGGCAAAACAAGGAGCAGCGTGCAAACACAAATTTTCCAAATAAAGGATTTCCCAGCCAAGCATGCGCTGATGGACGTGTAGGAAAGGTGCATGCCACAGAGAACCTTCTCATCGGGTCTGGTCATCGCCCAGGATAATCACCCAATGAGCTCTCAGTCTATTGCTACAAAAGGCCACACAGCATGTTAGGGAGATTCCCTTGCTGATATGTTTAAAGGGCATTGGGGAAGTAGTCATCAGAATAAGCTATTTTAGTTAGTTGGGTCAAAACTCTAAAGCTAAAGTAGAACCTCCACCCAAATCTCCCACTGCAGAGATGAGAGCAAGTAAAATCACTGCCAGCACATCCTCTTTGGCCCCCCACACACCAGGCTGAAATTTATGGTCTCCTGAGGGAAAGCACAGTGCACATGGGGCTGTCCTGCTACCTGCAGCAAGGCTGAGGGCAAGCCCCTAATCTGCTCCCCCAGGCCGGTTTCTAAGCATAATCCTATTTCCTTCAGCTAAGAGGAGCTGCCTCATAAAGGTCTCCCTGTGATTGGTTGATGGGGCAGAGAAGGGACAGGGGTGGGGCTCGGGGTGGGTCCTGATGAGAACGCCTGAAAGGCTTTGGAGAGATGGGAATAACCATTCAATCATCATTCTCGCTGAAGGAGGACAGCTGGGTTTATTTGGCAAATAAAGAGCAGAGAAAGAGTGTTGGCAGGAAAGAATTGAGCAGATAGCAGAGCAAGAGGCGACCTCCAAAAATAGTCTGAAACATGAAAATGGCTTTGTTGTCATTTCAGAAGTTTTACAACCTCCACCTAAAGAACGAGGACCACGAGTTCGAGCCCTGGGCCGGTAAACACCTGCTCTGTGGGGACAGAGGCGACGCGAACCAGGCTGTCTGCAAACAGCGCTGTCCCAGTGCAGCCTCTTAAGAACACAACGGTACTACCACCTAAAACCACACCAAAACAAAAAGCTTTTTTTCTCTCCCAAAGAGGCTCTGTTCTGGTTCAAAATCGACTTGTCTTTTTCTGCCTACAGGGACCATTTCAGAAAGACGCTTCTTCAAATCCACCTCTTCGAATCATCACCATCGGAGTCTTGATTGTTTTTGACTTAAAAAGAAGCCTTTCAATACTAATTTAGAAACTGCAGGCTAGTGTTTATTAAGTCTTCTTAATAAGTAGAAAAAGGGCTTCATGGGTAAATATTTAACAAGGGAACTCCCCATGCCTTTCAGTTCTCTTAAGGGATTTTTAAAAATGATCTGCATGTCTCACCCCACCCCCCTGAAGTGGGCCATATGGTTAGAAATAAGTTTTCTAGACGAAGATTCAAGAACGTGCAAAATTACATATACTTAGTTCTTTTCTTTCTCCTTCTAAAGCTGAGTGTCGGTCACGTTTATCAGCGTGGGAGCTCTGACATGGATCAGCCACGCACAGCACCAGCCTGAGAGGTTGTTCAGGCCAGGGGAAAAGCTTTCCTGTGCCCACAACCTCACCCTTGGCGGACACAGCTAAGATCTGCAATCGTGTCTATCACTCCAATGACCATGTCAGTCATGGTATGCCACTCCCATCGACACATCAAACATAGATTTTGTTTGAGTCAAACCATGAGGTAAGAAAGAGAACCTGGGCAGCAAAGGGAGTTCATGGAGTGATCTCCTGTACGTGGTTAGGGGAAAGGGTGACCAGATTTTGAGGTGGCCGCTTTACCTGCATAAGGTGATATTGGGTTGCTTTAAAAAGGTTGAACGGAACCTTTGAATTTCAAACACGATGTATTTCTGGAGGGGAAAAAAACCTTTCCACTAGTCCACTACAAAGACGGTGTTGTTTTTCTAACACAGATGTACTTGTGCGGAAATGCTGCTTTGCTCTATTATTGCAAAGACACAATGACCTCAAATATAGGTGTGGGGTGTGTTGAGTGGGAGAGACCCTATGAACAGCACCCACAAACCTGCTGTATGAGTGTGCTATGTTTGGCTATGACTATGGGAGTAAACTGGGAAAAACTAGGAGTTTGGCTATAAGAAAATCTGTGGTTTTCGTTATCTGGTATTGCAGGGTGTTCTAATGACATGAAACGCGCCTGACATGTAGCAGTTCCATTGAGGATTGTTAAAAAGATCGATCAGTTCTCACTAGCCAGCACAGATGCCCCAAAGAAAATCAGGTTTCAACAGACATTAAATAACAACCATGGCCCTGAGACAGAAAAGAGAACCGAGTCAAGTACAACGTTTTATCAAGGTCCAGAGCTGAAATCACTCAACAACACATGACTGCAATGCTGGGAGAGATGATTTTTTTTTAACAAACTAAATAATTGAAAGGGGCCATGTGACTCTTAGCAAGCAGAAAGATGCACTTTCCCAAGGAAAGTTCATCACTAAATATATTATTGAAGACTCGATCGTCTTCAGGCTATTTTTAATCCTGTCACTTTGCTGCCCACGCTGGCCATGAACAGCTGATCCTTATGCAGTCGAAGGGATGATGCCCTTTCTCAAGTATCTGGTGTACTCACTAGACCCTGGGACTGCTTTTCGGTTAATCAAATGTTTTGCTGGAGGGGGACAGGACAATGTACTATGTGCAGGAAAGAGAAACTACCCACTGACCAGCTAATAAAAAGGAAGCTAACCTCTGCTGGATGTGGAGAAGTAAGTTCCTCTCTTCCTAAACCACAAAGACCAAAAGACAAAAAAGAGTTGGACCACCATCTTATCACCAGAATGAAGTCAGACAATCAATCTCCTGCTGGACACATCTCATTCTGTCTCCACATTCTCTAAGACTGAAACTGAACATTGTCACATTTCTGTGTCCGCAGAGTTCTAGCAATTTTCACTCTCCACCAACCTGCCCAGATCCCGAACCTTTGCCCACAAGCGCTGCTTTGTCTTGAAAGCAGTCTTACGGTCACTACACTCATCTCCAGAATTCAAACTGTGTTTAAGGGGGTAAAATAATAACCCAGAGAGCTGTTAAAAGAGCTGAAGCTCCCACCTTCACGGGGAGTGAACAAGCTTCCTGACTTTAACTGGGTCAATGCAGAGCCCCTGTGAAAACAGCCCAGAGAAGACGGGGCTTATATTCATGTATCTCCCAGCTCTATCGCCTGAGGGTCTTCTTCTGAGGGTCAGATCACTCAAGGGCACTGCTGGGAAATAGACAATATTCTAGATAATGCCATGAAGCTGTGGGGCCACTACAAAGGGCCCACCAAGGTTGGCGTTTTTCCTAAAAAGAGGTCTCTAGGAATCAAAGGAGATGGTAGCCAGCATCTCTCAGTCAAGTGCACACGAACACCTGCAGACCAAACGGGAGAGTCACAGTGCCTGACTCAGAAGCTCTGGGGAGGAGCCTGAGAATCTGCATCTCTGAGAAGCTCCCGGTGATGCTGGAGCTGCAGGTCTGGGAGCAGCAGGGTCTCAGCCACTTCACAACCCTCCCTCTCCGCTCTCGTGGTCCTGCCTCTCTCCCGTTGCCACACATGCGTTATTCAGCCTCAGGAATAAAGCCACACGCCACTCAGCACCCAATTTCTTCTTTAGTCTTTATTTAATTTGTAGACTTCTGGAACCATCTCTGAGACGCCTATTATTCCAAGGGCCTACTTTTTCCAAGTTATGAACCGTAGAAGGCAAATAGCTTCTTCAGCCTCAGAAGATTGTGATTTTGCAGCAGAAGCAGCAAAAGAAATAAGATGAAAAAGTGACTTCAAGTTCAAAGCTCCCATTAGTATACATTCAGGAGTGAGCTTATCCACTGCATCCTCAAAACAGTACAAGTTGTCATCAAATGTGACAAGAACATGTGACCTCTCTAACCTTGTGGTTAGCAGCACTTCACATGGTCAGACACAGTGGGGTATTAAAATTGCACCAGTGACTGGGGTAAGTTTTCAGAGAAAACCTGTGTGTACGCCAAATGCCTAAAACACACAGGTAGATTAAACACGATGCATACTCAAAATGATAGGCAAATCAAATGTAACTCAAATACCTACAGTTTCATTCCAAGTGTCCTCTTAGGACCACATTTCCTGTGGAATACATCCCCCTATTCCTTTGTTTTCCTCCATGGATAGCCATCTATAGTTGTTCTAGAAACGAATACACATTTTACCATCGGCCATTTCTGCTTCCACATGATTTATTTTTACTAGAAGAGGTTTTGTCAAAAAAATGTTATCAAGTTCTACAGTATGTCATTGTGGTTTAGCATCATAAAATGTAGCCTCTACATTTATCAACCTCACATACCTGTTGACCACAAAGAAAGGCTCCACTATGAAAACTGTTCTGAAGGGTGGGAAAAGCAAGCCTGCACTTAAAAAGGAACCTCGTGTGTATATGGATGTCGATATACTACATCTCAAAACAGGATCAAGGTCACACCTTAATTTCTATCATATACATTTCTCTGCTTCCCATCTTTCTATGAAATTACTTGGTGCACAGGAGTTACCCTCTTGTTCTTTCAACGAGAAAGGGAAAATCTAGAGACTTTTTTTTCTCAGAAAAATATGAAAAAGTGAAACACTTAAATCAGTTTTAATTTGGTTTTAAAATGATCCTTTCGGAGTCTGGAAGTCCCTACCTCTTTGGTTCTGGTGGTTTAAAATAAAACCACCTACTTAACCAAATATTTAACAAAAATACTCTTCACTCTTTTGTAAATTCTTCCTAAACATTTGATCATATGGGGTCTCAAAAAACAAACCATTCACAGAGCATTTGAATTTTAGACACTTTGGCCTACTAGGATCATATATTCACGGCAGTCCACTTTTCTAGGCCTTTTCCCTTGTTGGCCCTTAATATCAGCATACTTTATATACCACAGTCAACTGCATAACATGTTTTTTGATATCTATCCACTTGTCGTCATTTCTGCGCTTTCTGCTCCTGGGAGATCCTTTAGAATAATGTTAATAATTCTCTCCAGACACTATAAATGAAAGCACTGAACTGCATCCTTTTTCTCCTTCTGCTTCAAACAAAAACACTAGACCAAAATGAGTCCTCTTTCACCTTTGCACCCCTGAGGGACCTCGGTCAGAAGATGTGTGTGTTACCATTCTCAATCACGGTCCTGGCACCTCCCCTGGACAACACTGGGCCAAACAGAACCCCACGGCCATGTGACCAATGCTCTGCCTAGCCCAGTACCAGGAAAGAATCCTCTATTTCATGCAAGTTCTTTAAACGTTCCGGCATCAATTACTCCAGGGCACACGCAAATCCACAGTCCAGAATCAGTTCTCTACTTTCTACAGATACCGCAGATTCAACTTTTTTTTTTTTTCAGCAAAGGAGGCCACAAAATGGTGCAGATTGGAGGTAGTAAAAAAGTAACAGATGCTCAAGTTCCAGCAAACTTTAAAACCAGACACCAGATACAGAAGCAGAACCGGGAGTAGGCAATGCATGCCACTCCTGCCACCAAGGAGCTCCCAGCAAGCAGCCTGGGCTGAATAGTCTTCAAGACCCTGGGTCACAATCCCCAGGATTTCTGCCAAGTCAAATCACTTCTTTACCAACACAGTTAGCTGTCCAGGGAAAAGGACGACCTTGATTTTCCTCTTTGGCTAAACTTTACCACGTGAGGTGCAAAACACCCTGGTTCTCTCTGTTCTTCCAACTGGGTGGTTCTTAAATTGTAGTACAAAGAATCCCCAGGACCCAACCCTGGGCCCAGGGGGATGGTAATCCTTGAAATTTTTGATGTCAACAGCTACTCAGGTAACGGTGATGCTGGGGATCCCTGGACCACCAGTTTGAGAAACCCCCAGGGTACCATTTATCCCAGGTGCTACTGGGGAGCAAATGCTGGCTATTTGACCCTCAATGGCCGGCAAGGAAGAAAACTATTTCCGGCGGCAGGAATGAACCACTGCCATAGGACTGACTGTCTGGAGGCGCTCTGCACCCAAAGAGGGAGGAACCAACACCCCTGACTCTATTTCCCTGGCTCAGCAGCCTCCCCTGGACCCACATGCCCCTCTCCAACCCCACCACCGCAGCTGGCCCGGAAACGCCCAGCCCAGACTGTCCCTTGCCCGCACATGCACCTACCCAGCCTCCGTTATCCTGGATCCAGGTGTGCAGGTGCCGGTTCAGGTACTCGGTCATCCACAGGGCGATGCTGTCGACCAGCGGGGACATCTCCCGGTTGACGCTCTCCACGCACATGACCCCACCGAACTCAAAGAAGGCCACAATTCTCCCCCAGTTCACCCCATCCCTGAAGAGCTCCTCCACCACCGTGGCAAAGCGTCCCCTCGCGGTGAAGGGCGTCAGGTGCAGCTGGCTGGACATCTCGGCGAAGTCGCGGTGGTAGCGACGGGAGAAGTCATCGCCCGCCTGGCGCAGGGTCAGGTGAACCAGAGGTGGCACCGGGCTGAGCGCGGGCCCCGCGGGGGCAGCCGGGGGCGGCGGCGGTGAGGTCCGGGCGAGCGTGTGCGGGCGCCCCGGCTGGGAGGAGAAGATGCCCGCTGCGGGGGCGGCCCCAGGGGACGCGGCGCCCCCATCTCCGGCATCCCACTCGTAGCCCCTCTGCGACAGCTTATAGTGGATATACTTCATCACTATCTCGCGGTTATCGTACCCTGTTCTGCCAGCGTGCGCCATCCTGCCCCGGGAAGAGCAGCCGGGTACCAAGAGCACCTCTCGCCCCCGCTCCCGCCCTACGGCCCCGAAAGAGAAAAGAATGGTTATAATCCAGCTATTTTATTGGATGTGCTTTGCATTCTTGGATGAGGGGGTGTCTTCAGTCACGCGGAACACTCGATTCTGGTGTTTCCCTCTTGGCATGAGATGCAGGAAATTTTTATTTAAATTCCTTGCGGATCTTTATTTCATGAGGCACATTATTATTAAGTACTGTTAATATCACTCTACTTCCTCCGTGATGCTGAAAGGTTAGAAGAAAAAAAAAAAAAACAGCAGTAAGTCAACATCAGGTGCATTTTCCCTTACAGAATGGGGGGGAAGCAAGATACACACACTACAAGTTAACACGATTTAAGAGAATGCATTAGACCGCCTGGAAATAGAACTTATTCGAATGCACTTAAAGTTAAAGCCAATGTTTCCACTGAAAGTTACATTAAACCGATTTCCTGTGTAAAGAACTTACTTGTATTTTTTAGGGACATCATGATCCTCGGTCCAATTTCCTTTTTTTTTTTTTTTTGGAAAACAAAACAAATGCATAAGGCAGAAATTCCACCAATCTTCAGAACTCCGGTTATAGCGGCTTTGAAACTTCCAAATGAGTCGGGAGGCGCGGGGGGGTAAAAATAAGGAGAATTCCCAGGTTACCGGCCAGACTTCTCCTCACAGAAATGTCAATCCGTAGGAACCCCGAGCGGAGACCTCAAGAGCACGAGGGGGGAAAGGCAGCGGCGGCAGCAGATGAATTACAATGTTCAGTCCAGTATTTGCAGAAGTCCTCTGATTTTCGCTCTCTCGGCAATTTACACACGCACGCACACGCGCGGGCACAGACATGGGTCTGTCCACGGGACCGCTTCACGCCTCCACGGGAGCGAGACAGGGAACGCGGGCCGGGCACCCAGCCGGGGACGGGGACAGGAATCCTCTTCGGCTCAAACTCCGAACGGCAAATGCCTTTTCCGAAAAGCTGCTGGATAAATGAAGGCAGGACGCGCCCGGCCCGCGGGTGCAGAGCGCGAGAAGCCCGCGCTGTGTGTGGTGCGGCGAGGGGTGGGGAGAAGGCGGTGGTGGGGGAGGGTTTTATTTTTTCCCTCTTTTCCTAAAAAGGATGACGGCTACGAAGTTCTCCCCCCTGGACCCCCTCTTCCGCTGCACCCCACCGGCGCACCCCGCCTCCGGGCTGCACCCTTTCTCCTCCTCCGGCTCCTGCGCCGCGGCGCTGGCGGCCGCCGCCTCCCCCGCGCTCCCGCCGCGCAGCCCGCTCCGGGCGATGACGGCCGCGCCGGCGGGGAGGGCCCGGCGCCCGGCACCTTCGCTGGCAGCGGCGGCGGCTGGGGGGAAACCGAGAGCGGCGGGCGCGAGCGCGCGGGCGGGCGGGCGCGGGCGCGGGCGCGGGGGCGGGGAGGAAGGGGGCGGGCGCGGGCCGGGGGGGCCGGCCTCTTACTTCATTCTCCTCTAACCGCCTGGTTTCCTGTCGTACGTCACACGGTTCATTCAAAAAAAGAAGAAAGAAAGAGCCCTCCTCGGAGCCGCCCCGCCGCCCCCTCCGCCCCGCTCCCCTTCCCCGGTTAAAGGCGCCGCGGCCGGGCCGGGAGTGGCGCGCCCGGCCGGGGACACATGGCGCGCGGGGCCGGCGCTGGGGCGGGCGCGCCCGGACGGTCCCCCGCCCGCCGGGCCCGGGCGGTGGGTGGCGCGCTCGGCGCAGGCCTCCCGCGCGGCTGCGGCGCGGTGGGTGTGCGAGGGGCCTCCTCCGGCCTGCGGCGGGCCCGGCGCGCGCGCGGGGGCCGCCCGGGGAGGCGCGCGCTGCGGGGCGGGCGGCCGCATGGTGGGCGCCCCCGAAAGCCAGCGCCGGCGGAGCGTCGGGAGCCGCTTTGATCTCGCCTAACCCCCGGAGTGAGTGCGTGTGCGTGCCTGTGCACCCCAAGGTGGTGTGAATGGCGTTCCTCCTTTCTGGCCAAGTGTGTATGCGTGTGTGTGTTCCTTTCTACCCCCAAAGATGTGTGTGTGTGTTGTGTGGTGTGTGCGTTCCTTCTTTCTAGTCGCCTGTGCGCGCGCGCGCGCGTGTGTGTGTGCGCGCGCGCACATCGTGTTACCAGCGCCTGGCCACCAGGGAGAGGACCGAGGCCAGTGCTCACCCTGACTGTGGGACCTCACCCCAAGCGTGGTGTTTACTTTCAAGTTGCTGGCTAGGTGTCCACGGCAGAGGACTTCGGAGAGAGACAGCAGCCGTGCCCAAGGCCAGCCCTAGCGCTCAGCGGGCCTGTAGAGGGGCGACTGTGGGGGATGTCAGAGGCTTTTCAGCGGTTGAGTAAATGTTTTTCCTCTGCTGCTAACAATTTCGGCATCTGGGATGGGGCTGGACGCTGTGGAGGGCTCCAGGCAACGCTCAGGCCCCGGTCCTAATAGCAGGGTGGGTCCGCTTCTAGGGCCTCCAGGGTCACCTGGCAGCCTGTCCTAGCCAGCTGTGCCATCTCAAGTTAAAGATCTGTGCGCTTACACACCCACACTCTGCACATACATGTGTACCCGCAAGCACACTTTTTTAATTCATCAGCATGAATACCCCCTAGGAGGAAAGCACAAGAGGGCAAACACATTGCATGTGTTGAACTATTTTTATCTCTAAGAGTCTTTGACAAACAAAGAGCCCAGAAAAAAAATGTTTTCTAAAAGCACAGCCGCTTACTTAATAGGGTTCAAGTACAAATATATAGATGACACTGGATTATCGAGGTCATAAAAACACGATGAAAGAATCCCACAGCGTGTGCCAATATGTTCCGACCCTATCTATAGTCTGTGCCCTTCCTACTCTAAAAATCAAAGCGAAATAAGCACACCCAATTGTTTTTATTTCTCATATATGGCTCCCTATCACCCAACATGCCTAGCTCTTGCTAGGGGATGGACGCCTGGTGCAAATTTCTTAGGGAGGCAAGAGAGCGGGAAGATGTTGCTTCCACCTTCTCACAGCTGTGACAGGGCCCCCTTTTATCTGTGGTCGTGGCAGGTGTGGATCTGGCCTCAAGATCGATACTGCGTCTAGACTGATCTGGGATATATGTTCTCCCAGGCAGAACAGACACCAAGCCAGAGCGCTATGGTGTAGGGATCTTCTCAGAACCTTGTCCTAAGCCCCCAAAATCACTTAAGAGGAATCGAAAGCCTTGGTGCTTTTGAGACCCAGCCTGTGAGTGAGGAAATGAGAGAACAGAGCTGGAAAAGAGATTGTACTTCTGCAAAGGGGGTGGTTAGAAAGAAACGGATCCCCCATGCCCAAAGCAGAAAAGCTTCCTTATTTCCCCCTTCCCTTGCTCCCATAGCGTCTCACTTCACTTCATGCATGGATTCCTTATGGGCATCTTCACTAGAACCAAACTGTCAGGACGGGTCTGCATTACAGTCCTGGAAATGTTTTGGATACGGTTTCAGTTGAAAGAGTGAAACCTTTCCTTCATTCCGATTCCATGTCAGATTCCATGTGAGATGTGGGAAAGCTTCGTGGAAGTATGTGAACTATTTGCCTCTGGGCTTCTGTGAGGTCGGGGCAGGAACCTGGCCTGAGTCAGGAGTTCTGGGGACCTCACAGCAGCCTTCAAGGTGTGCACTGTGGGCTTTCCATACCCGACAGGGCTCCCATCTCTCAGAGTCAATGGATGCCCCTTGGCCAAGTTTGTTTGGCTGGATTCTAGAAGGGTGGCACCAGGAAAAGAACAAGGCTGCAGGGACTAAGGAGAATATTGACTCTGAAAGGCCTGTGTTTTCCTTCTTTATTCGCCAATCTGCCAAACAAAAAGCTTTTTATTGCTAGTTTTCGCCACCTACTGGTTGACGTTTAACAGTATAATTCAGAAAGTTCTCTTCCTCCATCGCTCAATATAAATGTTCCTGAAGTTTATAAATATCAAAAAGAACATTCTAATCTGCATATGCTAATGTCTAATATAGGTATGTATCAAGTCTTCCTGACTTATTAAGCTTTTCTTATTTGAATTAAATAAAGACATCATTAACTGAGAGGGATCTGACAACTAATAAGTCAAATGAAAGAGTTAAAATTAGAAACATGACCCTAAACCATTTAGGTAAACAGATGTGGAAATAAATCCACAAACAAAACTACCTCTATAGACAGAAGCAAACAAGTTGCCCACATAAACCGCTTAAGAGACTAATGAACTTAAGAAAAAGTTATAAAATGAGCTTAAAAAATGACATGACAGACCTAGATATGCTATCAAACACTAATTTCAATTTTGAGTATTTTCTTTATTTTATCAAAATATAATTTTATCTAACCTTATATAAACTTATCTAAAAACATGAATGACTTAAGCATCTTACACTTTATAAACTCGTAGTATCTAGTACCATGCGCTTTCAGATCACTTCATACTTTCCTTGGCAAACACATCATCATTAAATACTAACTCCCGGTTACTTAATCTTTTACGATTCAGTCTTTTTGATGCAAAAGAGAGATGCATCCAAGTGATCTTTTGAGTGCTCTCAAACCATCCTTGTCACCAGCAGGAAATTCTTTTGCCAAATCTACATCAACAAGCCTTGGTCTAACTTAGAAACCTGATAAACTTATGGAGTGTCCTAAACCTCAAAAATGTTTACATTAAGCAACAGTCTTTGAAAGGAGGCAGTGAGCTGCAGATAAATCATTCTGTAGTGCAAGTTTATAGGCTAATAATGTTTACTTTTAGTTAACAGAGGGCAATTCACTGGTGGAAATTTTTTCCTTTCAAATTAATGCTTTGACATTTAAAGTAAAAATAAACTAAGAGGAGGAACTAATATTTTCTAATGCTGTTCTCATTGGACTGAAACTGCAGGAACAGACCCAAACAATCACAGTATTGAAGGGGAAAAGACAAAGAATTTACATTTCAGGGGCAACAACATTTATTCTCTTGCACACCTGAGCAGTCTGTATCTCCCAGGTATTAGTTGCTGATGAACACACTTACAAAGATCAAGATGAATATGTTTGTTTGCATGAACTGCTATGACAAAATACCACTAACTGGGTGCCTTGAAACAGAAAGTTTCAAGTTCCCCCACAGCTCCGGAGACTGGAAGTCCAAAGTCAGGATGTCCACAGGGCCACCGCCCCCACCCCCATCCCCGACAGCTCCAGGAAGAACCTCTCCCTGCTCTTCCCGCTCCTGGTAGTGGCCATCCATCCTCATTAGCAGCTGCGTCTCTCCACTGTCTCTGTGGTCACGTGTTCTCCGTTTGTGTCTGTGTGTCTTCTTCTCTTCTTATAAGGTCGCCAGTCATGTTGGACTAGGGCTACCCTAATGATGTCATCTTCACGCAATCCTGTCTATAAAGACCCTATTTCCGAATAAGGTAATATTCATGGCTACCAGGACTTGGACTTCCACATCTTTTGAGGGTCATCATTCAACCCTTGATAGTATGTATGGTGTCTTTTGAACAGATGGGCCTTACTTACTCCAAGACCCAAAGGTTCAGCACTCACTGAATTTCAAGGGCAGCTTGATCTTTCTAAAGCTCCAATCCAGCCATTTCATTTTTTTTTTTATTTATTTCTTCATGCACACAAGAGCTGGGGTACAGGCCTGAGGAGCAGGGGGTGAGAGGATTCACCAGAGACAGAGTGGGGAGCAGAACAGGCAGATCCACTGAAACATACTGCTGAGGGGAGCAGCAGGTGAGGCAGGAGAGGTCTGCTGAGCCATGTGGGTCCCCTCCCTGGCCAGGGGTTGAACTCACGCTTCTATGCTGCGGATGCTTCACTGCACAGCCCGCTGCGCTTCCAGGGAGGCCCCATTTCATATTTTTGTCCAAAGATCTCTAAAAGCTGGGGCCTCTCTGGTGGCTCAGGGGGTTGAACACTGCACTGTGGGGCTTCCACAGTCACTGCAGCATGAGTTCAATCCCCAGCCAGGGAGGAGACCCACATGGCACAGCAAGCAGACCTCTCCTGCCTCGCCTGCTGCTCCCCTCAGCAGTGTATTTCAGTCGATCTGCATGTTCTGCTCTCTGCTCTGTCTCCGGTGAATCCTCTCACCCTAGCACCTCCAGCCTGCCTGTACCCCAGCTCTTGTATGCATAAAAAAATTTTTTAAAAAAAGTTCTCCAAAGGCTAACATCTCACCTCTCCGCATAGTGTGTCAAGGCCCAAGCTCACCACTGGGGACCCACCTTGCCCTTCCACTGTCCCATCTTAGGGTTTCTGGAATATCCCACATTGCTTTTGCCTTTGCCCATCTGCTTTCCTCCCTGAAATACACCCAACCTTGGTATGGCAATTTCATACCCATCCCTCAAATTTCACCTCAGTACTTCTCCCTGGGGGAGATCATCCTTGGCTGTCCTAGATTCCATCTGTGCCGTGCAATTCAGCACAGGGGTTCAGAGCCTAACAGTCAGAAAACCAGGATCCAAAGTCTGGTTCCATCATTTAGTAGCTGTGCCCTTGGACCAGCTTAACCTCCCTTTGTCACCACTTCATTTTTAACATGGGACTGTGAACAGCACTAGTTAGCTCACTAAGGTTGGGACTCAGAGGACCTCTCACACACTCAGTGTGATTCAGATGTGAAGTGCTTACAACTGACCATGGGCTCTGGTTATGTTTTCAACATCAGCTCTAATACCTTAATCACAGCCACTGTTGGGGACAGTGTAATGTCTGGCATGTTTCTCTCTTTAGACTTGAAACAGTTGGAGGGCAGGAACGGTGTTTTTCCTTTCTCCATTTCCAGCCTAAAATAGTGCATGGCATTCAAACACTTGGCATAAAATTCAGGTGCCCCAACAAAGGAATGGGGAGCATTTCCTCTTTTTCCAGGAAGAACTGTAAGAGGGATGCAGGCAGGGCCTCCCTGGTGGCGCAGTGGGTTAAGCAACACTCTATGAAGCAAATCACAGTCACTGCAGCACAAGTTCGACTCCTGCCGCCGGCCAGGAAGGGGACCCACAAGGCACTGTAGACCTCTCCTGCCTTGCCGGCGGCTCCCCTCTGCAGTGTTTCGGTTAATCTGCCTGTTCTGCTCCCCACTCTGTCTTTGGTGAATCCTCTGACCTCCCACGACTCTAGCCTGTACCCCAGACCTTGTATGCATAAATAAATAAATCTTTAAAAAAAAAAAAAAGAGGGATGCAGCAGAGGATGGGAAGGAAATAAGAACTGAAATCACTAGGAGAGAGGGACAGATTGTTTCTGGAGGACTATATTCCTGGTACCTAGATCCCCATCTCGGAAGGCAATAAAATCGTGTTGAATGAGACAGTGGAGGAATAAATCAGGAATGGAACTGACATCAACTTCATCTGAAGACCCAAATATAAAAATTATCAAGCACTATCAAGTCACTGATGTTGACTGCTTTGCAAACCATGAAGGTGTCCAAGGAACTGCCTTTCAATGTGACCAAACTTTTCTATTTAAAAGCTGAGACCTGGGAAGGCGTGTTCTTTTACTTGCAGGTTTCTATGCCCTTCAGAGTCTCAGAGATCTGTCTTGGTGAGAATACAATTTAAAATATGGGAAATCTATTTGTACATGAAACGCTTAAGGGATTTTTGAAATTCCACATTTCTCACCCCTTTACTTACATGTCCCACAAACACAGAAAACTCGAAACAAGAGTTCAGGACGCCAAAGACAATCTGAAAATATTATTTCCTAGAAAATGACAGAAAATAAGCCTTATGAAGTGTGTAGAATGCAAGGTTGGGGTAACCTTATGGAGGGTCTGTGTTTTGCTTAGGTATCTCTTTAAAAATGCAGATTGCTAGAAAATAAGTTTTCAAATTTGTAAAGCTTGTTCCCCATTTATTTTTTGTCATGATTCAGAAATACAAGATATGAAAATTAGGTTACAATTCTGCCACAAAAGCATCTAAAGTAGCCAACACAAGTTCTGATGTATATCAAAATAGCCATGTGCACACTCAGCAATTTAAAAATGCCATTAGAACTGTCATATCAGTCAAGGGTAAAATTATAATAGCTATTATCTCCTCTTAAAGTATCAAATCTGTTGTCACGACGTTGAACTAAATCTGAACAGCAAGATTCAGTCCAGAAAATGGCAGTCTGTGGTTAGTGGGTACTTTATAAAGCTGAGTTACTAAAACTAAAGGACATGAGAGTCATACAAAGCATCTTATGTCAGAAAGCATGAATATTTAAAAGTGTCCTCAATTGAGTAAGACATGTTTAAATTAGAACATGATGTAATAAAATTAAATCTGCTGATGATATAACTCAGTAAAAAAATTATAATGGCACTGCCTTCCTTTAGAAAGTCAAAGACATACAATTCTTTGAATTGAAGCAACTATTACGAAAATGCTTGTCATCTAAATATTAGAAACAGTCTTTCAAAGTCCCACTTCCAAGAATCAACACTACATGGTTTTCCAGATCCAGATAAAGATTTTTAACCAAACATATGTACATATTATTGGAAATAGGCCATCATTAACAGCATTTTAAATTTCTTCTCTTTTCAGCTGTAAAAATTAAATTAAATAAAAAAAAAAAACACAGAAGAGAACAATCCCTTTGATTTTATTTACGTAAAAACATGAGGATGGTGTTTTTGCCTTTTTAAATGATAAAGAGTTCTTGAGCATGTTTTGGAATTTCTATGGCTGAGTGACAGTAAACATTTTTAAATAAATAAACTCACAAACACATAAGGAAATGGTACAACCAAACCTAGCAGAGGCAGACACTTCAAGACTGAAACTCGCATAATAAGCTATTGCTGGTCACTTAGAGAGCCAACACTCAACAGAATAATAAGCTTTTCCTGCCACAGGTAATATTTACCCACTTTTAGGTATTAGTAGAAAGTGCTAGATCAATGAAATCCCTTTTTTAAAAAAAGCCAATATCTTCCCTAATAATCCAACTTGGGGCTTCTTTTTTACTTCCTCTGAGCAAAAAAAACAATTCAGTATAAAAAAGGTTTCATAGGAATTGAGCCCCCCAAGATAAAAAATAGAATCTACCTTGTACTATTTCATGTTTGGGATGAAGTAAGATCATTACATGAAGCTGCTTAACCGTCCACAATCCCTACCCAAACTCTGCAGGACATAAGTATTTCAGAATTCATCACCTCTGGGTTTTTAAAAAGCTAACATGGCCCATACTTTGGCTATTACAAAACAGCTACAGTCCTGGGTAATCCTATAACCAAACCCATTGGCAGTTAGCTCTTCAGGCAAAACCAATCAGCTACCGATGAAGTGGCATGAAGAAAAATCCTAATAACTTCACATCAGTGCAAGTCAGGCTTTGTTTCCAAATGAACATGGCGCCAAATTAGAAAGTGAGGGGATAAAAAACGTAGTTTTCAAATGTTTAGGGGAAAGGGACCACAAAGCTTTGACATCCCTGACAAGCCCTTCTGTTTGCCCGGGCAGTAGATTACCTGGAGGTGGCAGCACTGTCTGAGGACTCTTTGAGAAACCAGCATGGAGAAGACCTGCGTTAAGAGTCTCATCGAAGGAGACGCCATCTTGGATTTATTTTTATATAGACTAGCGGTAGCCGTCGCCAACATTCAAGCAACACTTGAGAAAAGAGTAAGATTGAGAAACATCTAGACAGTGATGTAACTGTTTTCTACAACTTAGGGAACTGCAGCCATCACTCCGTGTTAGAGACTGAGACCCCATGTGGCAGGCAAACACCAGCCAGGCAAGACTCAAGATTCCAGAGACCACAGTGGCGTCGACCCACCCCATAAACTGCCACGTCACTTTGACATGAAGGAAGCGCTTCTTGTCTTTATGTGTTGAAAATGTGCCACTCTCAGATCTTGATTAGAAAGACACCAGGGGTTTAAAATCATGAGACAGACACCTTACTTCTTAAAAATGAAGTCGTTTTTAAAGCCAAGAGGTTCAAACCTCAAGAGCAAAATGGTTTGGTATCGTTTTTAGGTCTTTACTCTTTTGTAGAGCTTCTTAAACAATAGAAAAGTTCCTTTTTCAAAAGCGGTGTTGTTTTTTCTCACCAAAGCGAGCTGGAATGTGCTGTTGTGTATGGGGAGAAGGGCTGTGGCTGTAAGGGCACCCCTCTTAAGGCCCAGGGGCCCAGGGTCAAAGAGGACCAGAGGCAGCTGACTGGCTAGAACTCCTCATAGGCACTTACTGTGGAAACCCACGAAACGAACCTCACCCTGTAATCTGGAAACACTCGTGGGGCCAAGAGGACTTCCCCACTGTGCTGGGGCAGCAGCACCCAGAGAATGTCCCGGATAGGTGGGGGAGTCACAGAAAGAACAGAGGGGATGGGGGGAATAACCATTTCATCTCAAAAAATGAGTATCTTCAAAATGGACCTGGTTGCCCTACATTTTTCTCACTGAGTAAAATTTAAACAGACTCTTCAATCTTTCCTAAAAAGCTACATATATGCTACGAGGTCACACTTTAAAGTTTTTCATTTGTTTAATTAATTCATGAATTAATTTAAAAAGTCAAAAAGGCTGAATGGGTATTATTTTCTTTCCTTTTTTTTTTTTTATACAAAAATATCATAGCAGATAAGCAAAATTAGGATGGAAGACATGAGGGAAAAAACCAGAGATGCTATTATGGAATGCAGGGAGGGAGCGAAGCTCATCATGGCCATGGAAGAAAATTGTAAACTTTGAAGCTTCTAAGATTTTATTTCTCTTCAGAAAACATTTTAGGAGGCTACCTTTCCCCATGGATGAAAAATAAAAAGTGCCCTAGCATTTGTGTCTAAAGCAGACAAGAAAGCATTATTCTCTTTTCCTACTGGTAAAGGTGCCACTCTCTCGCCCTCCACTGCTTGCCTCTCTCATCCCCCTGGTAGTTTTCTGGGATCAAAGAGAGAGAGAAGACAGGAGGGCCCTCCAGAGCCAGAGATGTTGTTTTGCATTCAGGCTCACTGGCATTGTATAAAACTCATCTGGAATAAAATACACCATGTTAAACAAACAAACAAAAAAAGCCCAGAAACCCATAAACTGCCTTCCATGGAAGGTTAAAAAAAAAAAATCCTCAAAACCTTCTGTGAGTCATAAAGTACATTTCTGCACTTGATCTCTGGGGAGAAGTGGGGGGAGATACAGGAATAAATAGCAAAAATTTAAACGACTCTGGAATTCTGCTCTCCACCCTGCTCACAAACCATCGCCACCTCTCCACCTCAGAGCCAGAGAAACCAAGGTTCTCGCAGGCCGTGTATGCATAGTATGAGTAACAGTGTGTGGAAGTGAGCCCGTCCCCCCGCTGTAGCCAGGTCTCTGCAGAGACTGGTCCCATCTCACGTATTCAAAAGTAACACGGAAGTGTCTGTAGGTCAAAAAACTGGGTCCCAGGTAGCAGCAAGCTGTTCAAATTATTTTGAAACAGTCTTTCTCCAAGGGATAAGAATTAGGCCGTTTTGTCTGCAATTTCGGATTTTGCTCTCTGCATCATGCAGCGACGAACTATGCTGTCGAAGCTTCCAAGGTAAAAGAGAGCGATGGTGCGGAAGAGGCCCATGGTGACCACCTGCAAGACAGACAGTGACCTTTGAGCTCATCCGCCAACACGAGAGTTCCTTTCAGGGGCCTCCCTGGTGGCCCAGCGGGTTGAGCGCCGCACTGTGAAGCATCCGCGGCACAGCATTGAGTTCAATCCCCAGCCAGGGAGCGGACCCACATGGCACAGCAGACCTCTCCTGCCTCGCCTGCTGCTCCCCTCAGCAGTGTGTTTCAGTGGATCTGCCTGTTCTGCTCCCCACTCTGTCTCTGGTGAATCCTCTCACCTCCTGTGACTCTGGCCTGTACCCCAGTTCTTGTGTGCATAAATAAATAAATCTTTTAAAAAAATAATTTCAAGGGATTTGCGGATACATCTATACAGACAGCTTCTGAGGCAAACTGCTAATCAGCTCTGACGATGTGTGCAAGGGAAACTGTCACCATAACACCGAGACGGCACCTGTCTCTCTGTCCGTCACACACAGCCCAGACGGGGAGGCTAAGAGTCTGTCCAACTCATCCATTCAAATGACACATGCAACAAGATAGGCATTCTTTTTTTTTTTCTGTATAGAAGAATTGGGGTGCAGGCCAAAGGTGTAGGGGGCAAGGAGATCCATCAGAAAGAGTGGGGAGCAGAACAGGCAGATTCAGTGAAACACACTGCTGAGCGGAGCAGCAGGCGAGGCAGGAGAGGTCTGCTGCGCCACGTGGGTCAGCTCCCTGGCCGGGGATCGAACACAGGCCACGGTGGTGACAGTGCTGAGACTCAACCCCCAGGTCACCGGGGAGACCCAGGTAGATGAGGACACAGCAGGAGAGAAGCTCTGCTCTGCATCTCAAGGACAGAAACACCACCGAGGCTCTTAGCTGACCAGGAACAAGATCAGATCCTGCAACAGCTGCTAAGAAGACGGACGGTCCCCACTCAGCTCCTTCGACTGACTAATGTTTTGACTTTACAATGGTGCAAGAGGAACACTCATTCAGTGACAACTGAACTTCAGATTTTGAAAGCTGAGTTTCCCAGACTAGTTTCGCTGATGCTGGACAGAGACTGCACAGCAGCCCCGACCAGTGGGCCCCTGGGTGGGGAAACCACCCCATGCTGCAGACCGGCTCCACTCTCAGCTCAGTAGCTGGCCAATGACTTGGCGAGTCAACACCAGCACAAAATGGATTTTGTGTGAGAGGCTGCTGCCCGGCAGCAGTATGCTTTGGGGGGGGCCAGGCTAAGCCAGGGTGCTGGAAGGTTAGGTGTGCCCCTGCACTTCCCGGTTAGGGTATTTTCAACCCCCGGTGGATTCACTGGGAAAGCAGCCACCCACAGTCAGGAACACAGGTGCTATCATAAGACACTGTCCTGCCCAACCTGAGCTTGTCCGTAACTGGGAGGACCATCAACTGGACAAGGGGTTGACTGTTTCTGGGTAAAGATGGTGATGAAACATGTCCATTAACTTCCACTTTTTCTGCTAAAAGACCCACTGAAACAGGGGCCTCCGTGGTGGCGCAGTGGGTTGAGCACCTCACTGTGAAGCATCTGCAGCCACTGCAGCACAAGTTCGATCTCCGGCCAGGGAGGGGACCCACATGGCGCAGCAGACCTCTCCTGTCTCCCCGCTGCTCCCGTCAGCTGTGCATTTCAGTCCATCTGTCTGTTCTGCTCCCCACTCTGTCTCTGGTGAATCCTCTCACCCCTGCGCTTCTGGTCTGTACCCCAGCTCTTGTGTGCATAAATAATAAAATCTTTTAAAAAAAAAAAAAGGCATGAAAACTACAAGAGAAACATTTTCAAACATGCATGATCTCAAAAAACGTGTCTCCGTGCACCACTCCTTCAGGAAGCTGCGGCAAAGCGAGGGGACAAGTGAGAAGGACCATATCCCGTGACACAGGAGCAGGGGACTCGATAACACAGAGGCAGCGGCACCCCCAGAGGCAAGCTGGGGCCGGGCCGGCCGGGCCCTGACAAGGCAGCTGCCTGACGGGAAGGCAGGAGGCTCTGGGGGAATTCCCCGCAGAAGGTGCGGCTGACAGTGTCCAGTGTCTCGGAGCGGAGATGAAGGCGGGCATTATTAATAATACATGGAATAGGTCAGTAATAGTTTCAGGGAAAATAAGAGGGTGTACAAGAAGGAAATATTAATTATGTGCATTACATCGTTCAGCGGAACAGCAACGGAAGAGCCACATAACGATCTGCCCAGCTATGGACCTCGTCCAAGCCACAGCACAACTAAGAAGGGAGAGAGGAGGGAGGGAGGGAGGCAGGCGGGATGCGGGGTTGGGCAGGAGCTGAACCTACATCTCTTACAGGCGCTGTCAACCCCTGACCCCCAACCCGGGGAGCCAGCAAGGAGCCTTCTCAGTCACCCAGGGACTGGAGGTGGCAGGAAGAGGACGCTGAGAGCAGAGCGCACGGCTGCTTCCGAGCAGGGTGGGACAGGAACGCGGCGCGTGCAGCTGCTGTTTGTGATACTGGGCTTGGAGACCAGTCGTGTCTCTGAAATGTATGCAAGGAGAAATGAGAACTGGAGCAGTCAAAGGGAAGGGGGAAAAGACGAAACTCTGGAGGCCACAGAGAGATGAGTGGCTGCCGGGGGCTTGGGAGGAGGGGAAGGGTGAACAGGTGAGCACAGGTGAATTTGGAGGCGGTGGACATTCTGGGGCACAAGGTACAGGTGGGCACATGCTGCTATACCTTCGTCAAAACCCCCAGGACGATGACCACCACCAAGGTGAAGCCTCATGCAAACCTCAAGGAGTCACGGGGTCTCCACACTGGCTCATCCATTGTGAGACAAGGGGCCATGAGAAGGCGAGGTGCTAACAAGAAGGGGGTGTACATTATGGGGGGATATCTGTAACCCTAAAGCCACTTAAAAAAACAAGCAGGGCCTCCCTGGTGGCACAGCGGGTTGAGCACCACTCTGTGAAGCATCCGCCACACTGTAGCATGAGTTCGATCCCCGGCCAGGGAGGGGACCCCCATGGCTCAGCAGACCTCTCCTGCCTCGCCCGCTGCTCCCCTCAGCAGTGTGTTTCAGTCCATCTGCCTGTTCTGCTCCCCACTCTGTCTCTGGTGACTCCTCTCACCTCCCGCGACTCTGGCTGTACTTAGCTCTTGTATGCATAAACATAAATCTTTAAACACACACACACACCCCTCCCCTTATTTAAAAATATAGAAATAAAAGCAAAAGGACGGGGGAAAGCCTCAAGAGAAAGCAATTATAATGCAGCTCAGTGAAGAGCCAACACCGGATTAGTCCAAGGCATTAACTCAGCCTTGGCATTTTCTGGAAAAAGCAACACACACGGTGAGAGCTAAAGGAAGCATAGAAACTGGTCAGAGGAATGACGGGGCCAGAGGTACACCAGCAGCTGCAGAGGGCAGAGGGGGAGAGCTAAGTCGGGGCTGGCTTACCTGCTGGAGCCCCTCGGTGATAGAAGTTACTGGAGCCATCCCACAGGTCAGAGCTGAGAGCATGTACCCATCCGAGCCAATGGAACTGTTGAAATTTCCTTGCTGAACAGAAGGAAGATAAAAGAAAGAGGCAAAGGCAATCACGTGCTGTCGTGGCAACACCCCAAAGAGCGCAGATACTTTAGGGGGGTCAGCAGCTCTAGAGCTCACCAGCGAGCATGGTCCTATGGCACAGGCTGAAAGGACAGATGCTAAATGTGGACCCCAGAGGGTGGCTGTATCTGCTCCTAAGGTTAAGAACAGTCATTGGCGGCCTCCCTGGTGGTGCAAGGGGTTCTGTAGCTGCTGCAGCGCGAGTTCAATCCCTGGCCAGGGAGGGGACCCACATGGTGCAGCAGACCTCTCCTGCCTCAACCGCTGCTCCCCTCATCAGTGTATTTTGGTCCATCTGCCTGTTCTGCTCCCCACTCTGTCTCTGGTGGATCCTCTAACCACCACCCCTGCCCCCCACCTCTGGCCTGTACCCTGGCTCTTGTATGCATAAATAAATCTTTAAAAAAAAAAAAACTATCATTGGTTTTCAGGAGCCTCCAACTTAAAGGAGATCAAGAGCATCTAAGGAAAAAAAGTAAAAGCAAGCGTAAGACACAATGCATCTAACTGACTTAAAAACAGGCGTTCATGTTTTAGGATCAGCCCCGGGACAAATGTCTTTCCATAAACAACCCTCCCACCACTCATACAGAAAACAAATCTAGGATTTTACTTACTATGGCATCTTTAACAATTTGTTTGGCCACCTGTTCTGGTTTGCAAATAGACGTGGTCTCAGAAATAAGACGAGTCTCCAAAGGCTAAAAGTGGAAAAACACGGATCGGTACCATCATTCATTGTTACATTTAAAAATAAATAACTCTGACAGCTCCCTCTCGGTTTATAAACAATTCCAGTTTTCTGTTTTTGAGGGGATACCCATTTTCGGAATCCATCTGGATTCTAGGTCCTAGGCTGCCTGGTGACTGTGTAAAATGCAGCCCAGCAGCTGACCTGAGAGGCTCTGGCCACTCACTGCAAGACGTGGCCCTACCTGGTCTCGGCTCCAGGCAGGCCCACAGGGTACAGTGAGAACACCACATGCCCTAGCCGAATCCTCTACGCTGAAGAGTCACGTACCTGGGTGCTTGCAGACCCCACAGCCCAGCCCGCACCTGCTGAGCGAGCCTGTACTTACGGCCAGGATCTCAGAAGGGCCCACAGAGGAGAGAGATGGAAGAGGAGATGCTGAGTGGGCCTGGCCCAGCTGCATGCCTGCTGCGGGCCGAAGCGTCAGAAGCCCAAATCTGGACCTTCAAAAGTTGTCAGCGGTCCCTCTCAGTGGTCACTTAGCTCAAAAGCCTCCCCCAATTCTGAAGTGGCAATCATTTCTCCCATCTCTGACCATTCCTGCCTGTTTGCCTATTTGCATTTTATTTCCTATTTGCTTTTTTTTTTCCCCTTGCTATTTGCATTTTTCTCCTAAGGTCTTGGCAGGTGGGGTCGTTTTTCATTTACTTTTGCATCACACGTGCTCCAAAATTCCTTAAGGTGGAGTTTCAATGAGGAGTTTCAAAACGAAAGTTTTCAACGGCACAAAACTGTACATTTGATCCACCGTGTAGACTTGAAAAAGTTAAAGTGAAATAAAAACCAGAATGAGCTTTCTTAAAATAGAAAAGTGGTGCACTTCATAAAAGTCAGATTGTTCTTGATGAACCTGAATTACGAGAAAGGCCCTTTCAAAGGTGCCACCACTTAAGTCTTCCCAAACACCAGCTGGCGCAGCCAGATGTGGCCAGACACAGATTAGATTCCAAAGCCCCTGGGCGCCCCCTATGGGGCACCCAGAGCAAGGCCACCTTCTGTTTACTGGAAGAGTCTGCCCCATACTTGACTGGAGGAAAAAAACCCAACTCAACAACCAAATGCAGTCTCTTCAGGGAAATCACCCCCCTTTGTCAGCTCTGGCTTCCAACGAAAGGTCAGCTTAGCAAATGTTGCAAATCTGCTTACCAGATCCCCACTTATTCCAAGGCAGGACATTTGGCTTAAATTTATTTCTTTGAAACAGCAGTAATTTTAAAAGAGGTCCAAAGAAAAACGGGTAGGGGGTAAAACTTCCAAGTCACACGCATCTCTCTGCAAACATCCAGCCCGTGGCGAATGAAGTGCCGATTCTTCTACCACCATGATTCACAATCACCAGACGATACCGTCAGAAGAAAAGCAATCAAAGCCCATGCTGGGGGAATAAGTTTTGCCCCTTCCTTTCTCCCCAGCTTCTGTGTCCGTCTGCTCAGATGCTACTCGTGTCAAGGCAGAGGGGGCTCCTTTGAGCACAGTGCAAAGTCTGTGTTTGACTCCAGATGACTGCCAGCCCCCCGATATGTAATGTTGAAGGGCCGGTGGAGACAAGACCAAGGAGCAAAGTGAAGCCAGAAGGGGACGGCGAAGGACCGGGCAGTGCTCCTGGAGACCGAGAGGGCCAGGGACATCCTGCAGTGAAGGTCCGTGCAAAGATGCAAGCACGAGCTCGATGCAAGCACGAGCTCGAGCAGATAGGACAGGACTGAGCAGCAGACGTGTGGGCAGGTGGCCACAGGGGACTTTGAGACATTGGGGCTCCGGATTCTGTTCTAGGCCACTTTTTTTTTTTTTTTTTTTTTTTTTTTTGCTGTTTGTTTTTTACTTTCGTTTTGAAAGTNGGTTTCTGTTCTAGGCCACTTTTTTTTTTTTTTTTTTTTTTTTTTTTGCTGTTTGTTTTTTACTTTCGTTTTGAAAGTCCTCCTTGAAACCCCTTATGGAATTTTTGAACATGGGTGCGCACATCACCAGCAAGAAGATACAAATGTAAATGAAAAAAAGCCCCTGCCCATGAAGATCTAAGGAAATAAAATGCAAATAGTAAAAAGAGTGGTATTCCCCACAGCGGGACACAGCCACTACCAATTCATTTTAAATTCGCTAAAACTGAACACACTTAAATAGCCCACGTCTCAGGCCCACTATCAAATTTCCAGTGTGATCACCACAATGGAGAGTGCAGACACTCGACAACATTCTACTGCTGGGCGTTGGTTTTGGGTCTATGGGGGTGTTTATGTTTTACACAAAAGGCTTTTGACCAGGTGAGTGGCACGACCTGACTTAGGCTTTTAAAGGATCACTAGCTACTTGAGGAAGAACAGACAATCCAAGGTTGTGAAACAAAAACAGGTCACTTTGAAAGCTTCAGCTGTGGTTCAGGTAAAAACACCAACGGCACTTGCCAAGAGGTAGGAATAACATGGTCAGTTAAAGATATGAAAGGTTGGCCCTGAAATGTGTTCTGACAGTGGCACCAGGAAGAGCTGGTGCCGGCCAGCTGTGTGGTGTGAGGCACGGGATCAGGGCCGGCTTTGAAGCTGGCTGCCAGGAGTGCCCCTTATGCCACCCAGTGGAGACAACGAGTGCATCAGCATCCAGGTACTTAAGTTCAAGGGAAAGAACATTATTTTTAAAGAACATCATGGGACTAATTAAAAACAGAGGCAGCACTATTCATCAAAAAAGAAACCGAAACACAAAAAACCTCATTAATTAAATAAGGTTTCAAAGCATGTTCTTTGAACACAGGGCTGCATTCTCCAAGATTGCAAGTGCAAATTCCAGAACGTTTAGAGACCTCCAGTGAGTACATAAATTGAAAGGAACTCAGTTTTCTGGCATATGAAAAAGATGGTGGGCTGGTAGCTGGCAAAACAAAATCAGAAGAGGGATTCACCCCTGGAAATGGGGTGCAGAGGAATGCTCACCTTTGTTTTGTTTTCTTCTGCAAAACCAGGGGTGTCGGTGTCTGGCGGGTAGGCGACTGTGATGTAGACATTATATGGCTTCACCTGCATTTCAGAAACAACACGTGCCCCTTCAGGAACAGATGAATTCCGCACCCACCTTACCAACTTGCACTGGCTGCTGGGTATCCCCTCACAGATACTGCCCTGATTTTCTCAAGATGGTGGTGGGGGCAGGGGGCGCGTGGGGGGCTCCCTGTTGGCGTAATGGGTTAAGCAACACACTATGAACCGCAGCCACTGCAGCACGAGTTCAATCCCTGCCGCCAGCCGGGGAGGGGACCCACATGGCGCAGCAGACCTCTCCTGCCTTGCCCGCTGCTCCCCTCAGCAGTGTACTTCAGTCCATCTGCCTGTTCTGCTCCCCAATCTGTGTCTAGTGGATCCGCTCACCCACACACACACACCTCTGGCCTGTACCCCAGTGCTTGCATGCATGAATAAATAAATATTAAAAAGCAAAAGAAAAAGAGGTGACAGGGCCAAGATGAATTATCATTGATTGAGTTGGCAAACTCCTGTCCACAAAGATTATTTAAAAGTAAGGCAAAGTTCACGCCAACCTCTACTCCAGAAAACAGCTGGCCCTAAGAATGAAATTCCCCCCTTCTGTGTTTCTCCTACTCCCACTGACCAGGTGGAGACCCTGAGAACTGTCCAGGAGAAAAGCAGAGGGGGCTGAGGGCCTGTGCCCCATCTCCCACCTGCTGCACCCTTGCTAGGTATTCTAGGCAAAGGGGGGGTTACTCCCCCCCACTGAGATTGCGCAAAAGCTTTTCTGATGATTTCAGCCAGAGGGTATTAAGATTGCCCAACACCCTTCCTCACTGCCCTAGCTGTGTTTCCCCAAAGCCAGGCATAGAATTACACTGTGCACCAAGGAAGTCTGTTTGTTCTGGAATTCCCTAAGGGACCAGTGGCTTTCCCTGAGGGGTCAGGAATGACACTTTCCATAAAACCCACAAACAGGATTCTGCCCCTGGGAGGAAACACCCAATCAAGCAGGGAACAACAGCCCCTGCAGACAAACTCAATCCTTATTTGCATGGGGAAACTCCCTCCCAGCTTCTCTTCACATCTCCCCTCTCTGGAACTCCACCTGCTTCTCCAAGAATAAGGACACATTCTCAGACCTGTTCAACTCACCACCAGCCCCCACACTTAACTATCCTACCATAAACACACCCCCAAGAATTCCAGAAAATTCACCTGCTGCTCAGCCCAGATATACCACCTTTCCCCAGGCCCCTGTGCTGGAGCAGCTCTGCTCCCTGCTTCTAATTCCTGTCCTAATTCCTTACAACACTAAATAGTTCATACCCTCACAATCCAGGTGTGAGCTAAGATATGGAAACAACCTAAATGCACCCAAACAGACAAATGAATGAAGAAGATGTGGTATGTTTGTCCAGTGGAATATTACTCAGCAATCAAAAAGGATAAACTCATGCCATTTGGGCCACATGTATGAAGCTGGGAGGAATTATGCTCAGTGAAATAAGAGAGAAGGAGAAAGAAAAATATCAGATGGTCTCACTTATAGGGGGAATACAGGGAAACCAAACAAAGGAACAGGAAAAAGACAAAACTTACAGGTAAACCATAGATCTGAGGCATTCAGCAGAAGAGGAAGAGGGGGTCAAAATAGGACAGAGAAGGGCATAAGATGGTCACAGATGTTATGGTGATGGAAAAATGATGGGGAGTACACATGAAGGGAAAAATCAAACACTGTCCAAAAATGAACAATTAAAAAAAAGATTAAGATTTTAATTCCTTTTAAAAAAATCCAGCTGTCAACCTGTATCCCCAAATCACATACAGAGCTGTAGACCAACATTCCCTCAATTAAAAAAAAGTAATGCAGTAAGATAAAGGGAAAAGAATCTCTGCCATGGCTTCAGTTGGCTATTGGCTCCCTGTTCAGACTCCATGAAAAGTGTCCTGGGAGTCGGAAGTGACAGGCAGTGGGGGATGCCAAGGGCTAACCACAACTCCTGCTCCCTCACCCACAGCCAAGCAGTCCTGGGCACCCTCTGGTCACACGGCCTTCTCTCCCCACTTCCCTCTGGGATGAACAGTTGTGCCCTGGAGGTGGTGGTGGTGGGGGGTATCTGTGTAAGAGGCACCCATACAGAGGTTCTGGAAGGCGCAGGCTGGCTGGGGCTGGCATGAGAGCTCCCTGGCCTCAGCAGCCATGGCACATAGCTCCAAGGCCCAGCCCTGCTCATAAGCAGCCTGGACTGGGGCCAGGCAGGGACAGTGATGAGCAAGGACTTTCTTTTCCACTGTTTTTGAGATGGTCACTTGAAAAACTGTCCCCCCGGGGCCTCCCTGGTGGCGCAAAAGGTTCAGCACCGCACCGTGGGACTTCCACAGCCACTGCAACATGAGTTCGATCCCCGGCCAGGGAGGAGACCCACATGGCGCAGCAGACCTCTCCTGCCTCACCCGCTGCTCCCCTCAGCAGTGTGTTTCAGTCCATCTACCTGTTCTGCTCCCTACTCTGTCTCTGGTGAGTCCTCTCACCTCCTGTGCCTCTGGCCTATACCCCAGCTCTTGTATGCATAAATAAATAAATTTAAAAGACACCAAAACTGTCCCCCACAGCCTTGCCCTCTGTTAGGTAGACCAGAGAAAACAGCACCAAGAAAAGCCTAAGTGGACAGCCCGTGCAAAGCCTGCAGCAGGCTCCTCAGACATGGTTTCTGGGCCACACCTCTTCCCCAGACCCCCAGTAAGTGAAGACTCAGAACAATTTTCTCCTGGGCTGAGAACACAGGTAGTGGGGGTTGGGAGAAACCAGACCAGTCCCTTTCTAGGTGCTGGTAGCCTCTGGACAATCATGAACCCAAAGATCTATCTCAACCTACGTTCAGATGCCTCCAGGTGAGCAGCATAAGCCTAACCTGTTTGTCCAAAGACACTCACTCAGCGACTACCGTGTGCAGTGCTGTCCTAAGAATAAACCTGCAGAAGTGAATGAAACAGAATCCCTGCCCTCCTGAAGTTTTGGAAACTCTCGGCCAAATAATTTGCTGCGATCTAAATACACTGACATAGGGGACTCCCTGGTGGCGCAAGGACTTAATCAGCACACTGTGAAGCATCTGCAGCTACTGCAGCATGAGTTCGAGACCAGACCAGGGAGGGGACCCACATGGCGCAACAGACCTCTCCTGCCTCGCCCACTGCTCCCCTCAGCAGTGTTCAGGCAACCTGCCTGTTCTGCTCCCCACTCTGTTCACTCCCCACTCTGTCCCTGGTGAATCCTCTCACCCCCCACACCTCTGGCCTGTACTCCAGTTCTTGTAAACATACATAAATAAATCTTTAAAAAAAATTGTACTGACCTCTATCTACTCCTTCCTTTAAGCTACTAATCCCACAACACCAGCAGAAAAGCAAGTGAGGTTAGTTTGGCTTTGCTTGTTCTCCCAAGACAACCGACTCCAGACAGCCCCCACTCTTCCCAAGGATGTGTGAGCCAGGGCGTCACTGCCGGCCTCCTGCCCTGCTGCCCCTCCATCACCCTGGGGGTCCCATTCTCGGCCCGCGCCCTCCTGGTGTCCTTCTCTCCTTCACCTGGTCTCACCCGCAATCAAGAAGAAGACCCCTGGCTTATGAACTGATTTGTTACCTAAGTAACCCCACTCTAGCTGTGTTTTCTTCACCCACTAACACAAATACGGGAGGGGGCTGGAGAGAGCAGAACTGTTGACAGAACGCTCCAGAATTTAAGCTCTTTCAGACCAAACTGGAAAAGATGGAGGGGGAGCAAGATCAGGACTGGAGGCGTGGAAAGGGGACCACCTAATTTTCTTTTACGTGGTCTGTGCTACCGAGTCTTTAGCAATAACCCACCTCAAGAGTCCACTTTCCAAAATGATTAACCTAAACAAATCTTTAATGATATAGTTGTACCTAAACAGACTCAGCTGGGAAAAAAAGACCAGAAAATGCCAACAAAGCATCCCTTCAGAATTGCTCATTGTACATAAACCATGTCTAGGGTCCAGCTTTTAGTCTGGGGGCAATGGGTGGAGAAGAAAGGAAGACTTAAGAGCTAATTAAACCAAAAAAGGATTACTAGAGGAACTTAGTGGTTAAGCAATTCTATTAGGTTTCATTCACTGAAAACAATCACTTTGACCAAACAGACTGGATTATCCGGGTTTCAGAAACACAACACTCTAAGCTTGGAGGTAAACAATGAAGGTGGCTTTTACCAAGAACCAACTAGACTTTGGTTACTGAGTTTATGTGCTCCCACGCCTATTTTTCATGGTCCATGTTAATTTCAGTTTTTGTTCACATGGGGACTTTTTTTTTTAAGATTTATTTAACTGTATTTGACATCATTTGTAGTCCCCCTGGAGTTCCCACCCCCATGTCACCCCTATACCGTCACCTTAGTCCCTTGTGCTCTTCCTGCCCTCATCCAGGTCACCACCCCACCCTCCCCACAATGACCCTTTGGTTTGTCCTTGACCTTTTGTTCTTGTTGTGTTTTCTGTTTGTTTGTTTGCTTGTTTTAGGCTATATTGCTCATTTCCTTGGGCTCTCCCTTTTTTTTTTTTTTTTTTGTAGTTGTTGCTCCTTTACATTCCTCCTAAAAGTGAAGCCATCGATATTTTTCTCTTGCTTTCTGATTTATTTCATTGAGTGTAATTCCTTCTAGCTCCATCCATGTTTCTACAAATGACTCTAGCTAATGGACACCAGACTGGGGCGACGTGTGGCCGGCCTGCCAGCCCGGGTCGGCTTCCTTCGGGTCTCTGCACCAGAGGCACCTTCCGTCCCCTTCTCTGCTAACGTCTCCTTCCACCCACGTGGCACCAGGCCACCCAGCTCACACTCCGCGCCCTCCATCAGTGGACTCTGAAGTGGTCGTGCAGGGTCAGACGGACAGAGAAAAAAAGCCCTAACAAGCAGGTTTTTCCTTCCTCAAGCACCCTCGACAGCCCAGGTTGTTAAGGCCAAAGTACAGGCAGATGGCAACCGGCCAGGGACTGGGCACCTTCCGACCTGAATTAAGGCCACACCGTGGGCGGTGCAAGGGAGCAAGTGAACGAACTGGCTGACAACGGAGTTCTCGGAACTATACAGTGGCGTGACAAAATCTGCCTCCCGTCTCTCAAGAGTTGTTACAGTGGGCCTCCCTGGTGGCGCAGTGGGTTAAGCAACGCACTATGAAGCAAACTGCAAACTGCAGCAAGATTTCGATCTCTGCTGCCGTCCAGGGAGGGGACCCACATGGCGCAGCAGACCTCTCCTGCCTAGCCCACTGCTCCCCTCAACAGTGTGTTTCAGTCCATCTGCCTGTTCTGCTCCCAACTCTGTCTCCGGTGAATTCTCTCACCTCCCACACCTCTGGCCTGTACCCCAGCTCTTGTATGCATAAATAAATAAATCTTAAAAAAAAACTATCATCATACCAAGAAAAATGTAAACTCATAGGTTGGGCCAATTCACTTTCACTGATGTCGAATCTCAAATCTCTGATTTAATACAACACAAGTAAAGGAGGTACCGGCAAAGGCAACGTATACGGTCGAGTGGAGAGCAAGGAACATAAAAGTGAACAGAGCTTTACCTCCATCTGCAGCGCTTCGGCCAGTCCCCTGATGGCAAACTTGGAGGACGAGTAGGCTGTGAAACCGAACAGCCCCAGCTGCCCCGCCTGGGAGGACACGAAGACGATCCTGCCGACCCGGCGCTCCTTCATGGTGGTGATCACAGCCCGGCTAGGGTACACGCTGCCCAAGTAGTTGATGCTCATCAGTCTCTGCGGGGAAGAGAGGCCACGGGAGTGAGCGAGACCCAGCCCGAGGCTACACTCATGGGGATTCTGCATCCAGACCCGAGTTTTTCCAAAGAATCCCCGACTGCACGTTCCATGGTTCTGCGGGACTGAGTGACCACGTGATCCCAGCAGCGCCGTGATGAAGCCTCTGTGTCTTTTTTTTTTTTAATGCATTTTATTTATTTATGTACACAAGAGCTGGGGTATAGGCTAGAGGTGCGGGAGGTCAGAGGACTCACCGGAGACAGAGTGGGGAGCAGAACAGGTAGATGGACTGAAACACACTGCTGGGGGGAGCAGCGGGCGAGGCAGGAGAGGTCTGCTGTGCCATGTGGGTCCCCTCCCTGGCTGGGGATCGAACTCGCGCTGCTGTGGCGCAGTGCTTCACATTGCAGTGCTCAACCCGCTGCACCACCAGGGAGGCCCTCTTCCACGACACATTAACTTTAGCCTACCGTAACTTTTTCACTTTAGACACTTTTTACTGTTTTTGAGCCTCTGACTCTTTCGTAACGACACGCAGCTTAAAGCACAAACACATACAGCTTTATAAAAATACTTTGTTCATATCCTTATAGTCTGTAAGTGCTTTCTATTAAAATTATTAGATATTACTTTTAGTTTATGTTCTGTATGTTAAAAGCAAAACAAAAACAAACTAAGACACCAACACAGACACACGAGCCGAGGCCCACACAGGGGACCAATAATAATACCACTGCGTCCGCCTCCACACCTCCTCCCACTGGGGGGATGACCTGCATGGAGGGCTCAGCTCCACGAGAGATGCCTTCTTCTGGAAAGTGTCCCGAAGGACCTGCCTGAGTTCACTGTTTCAGAAGCATATTCATGATGATCTTCTTGGCTAGATCCTCTTTTTTCTTTTTTTTAAGGTTTTGCATACAAGGACAAGTACAAGTCAGAGGCGCAGGGGGTGAGAGGATTCACCAGAGAGAGTGGGGAGCAGAACAGGCAGATGGACTGAACTACACTGCTGAGGGGAGCAGTGGGCAAGGCAGGAGAGGTCTGCTGCGCCCTGTGGGTCCCCTCCCTGGCTGGGGATCGAACTCTCGCTGCAGTGGCTGCAGAAGCCCCACAGTGTGGCACTCAGCCCCTTGCACCACCAGGGACTCCCTCATCTTTTATTATCACACATTTGCTTGTAAGCCACGAGCCTCCATTTTTTAACATCTCCTCTGTTAAAAAAAAAATAAAAACCTTCTGCTGTTTGGGCCACATTTCCAGACTTTTCAAGGGGGGCCTGCAAAGACTCCTGCTAGCCCCCTTACTGTGAATTTTCCTTGGGGTTCTTTCCCTTCTCCTGCATCTACCGTGGCTCTCGCCTCCTCTTCAGCAATGCCTTCCTGTTCCAGGCCTGCTGATCCACCGTCTGTTCCTCAGGAGCCGCTGCGAGGCTCCCCTCCGTGTCCTCCTCAGCACAGCGGGTGGACGGTGCTGGCCATCTCAGCCAGGAATGCTCCGCATCCGCCCCACCCTCAGCAAACCCATGGACGCTACGGACAAACACGTAGAGTGTCTCTCCAGGTGTCCTTCCTACCCTCCCTCCCCGGTGGGCGCACCCAAGTCCAAGCAAAGCCACGATGACGTCAGCCTTCCAGAACTGCATCGGGTCATCCGCAGCTGCAGCAGGAGGGCCGGCACTCGGCCTCAGGTCTGCCCTGGGAAGGTGCACTCCCTCCTTAAAAGGCTCATCATCGCTGTTTTTTTTGCACAATTGCTTTTTTAAAATTTTGTATGTATTTTACATCATTCTTCATTTTTTACAGTGTATACTTTCTCCTCTCAGGAGAAATCCCCATCACCAGCTCCCCCGTGCACCGTCCCCACAGTCCCTTGTGCCATTTTGTTCCTACTCCCTCCTCCTCCCCTGGGGAATGGCTCAGATTTATAAATGTTTGTTGATTTTGATTTTTAACTTGTGATGATTTTTCCCCTTAGTCCCTTATTTGTTTCCTCTATATTCCTCTCATCATCACTTTTAACAAGGAAGATGCAAGTCAAAACCGCAGGGAGGTGTAATCTCAGCCCGAGAGAAAGGGGCTCATTTAAAAGAGCTCCAGGAACAAAGTGCTGGAGCAGATGTGAAAAAGAGGGGCCCAGACACCAGGCTGGCTGGAAAGTAAACTGGAGCAGCCTTTGGCCAAAGTGGTCTGCACGAACCTTAGAAAACTTAAAATGTATAAGAATAAGCTGTAAGATACACTAAGAACCACCATCCCTGCCAAAGCATTCCCTCCGCAGAAAAACACACATGACAGAGTCTATCTAAGCTGCTAAAAAAAAAAAATCAGGTCTCCAAGTTTAATTCAAAGCATCGATGTTGTTGCCATTGAAACTGATGTTTCCATTAAAAAAATAAAAGTAGGGCCTCCCTGGTGGCGCAGTGGGTTAAGCAACGCACTATGAAGCAAACCATAGTCACTGTAGCACAAGTTCGATCCCTGCCGCCGGCCAGGGAGGGGACCCACATGGCATAGCAGACCTCTCCTCCCTCACCCGCTGCTCCCCTCAGCAGTGTGTTTCAGTCCATCTGCCTGTTCTGCTCCCCACTCTGTCTCTGGTGAATCCTCTCACCGCCCTGGACACTGGCCTGTACCCCAGCTCTTGTATGCATAAATAAATAAATCTTAAAAAAATAAAAGTAGGGCCTCCCTGGTGGCACAGAGGGTTGAGCGTTGCACTGTGGGGTTTCTGTAGCCACTGCAGCACGAGTTCATTCTCCGGCCAGGGAGGGGACCCACATGGCGCAGCAGACCTCTCCTGTCTCCCTGCTGCTCCCCTCAGCACTTCAGTAGATTTGTCTGTTCTGCTCCCCACACTGTGTCTGGTGACTCCTCTCACCTTCTGCGCCTCTGGCCTGTATCCCTGCTCTTATATGCATAAATAAATAAATATTTAACGATAAATAAATGAATAATAAACCTAAAAATGGATGTTTTGGGACATCTGAGGACTATGCAACCATGTACTCTAAAATGTTTCTGCCCCGTGATGCATAACCTGCTTACGTAGGTTACAACAACCTACGTCCCCACTGACAGGACTGGAGGGGTGGGGGGCGCAGGTGTATCTGTCCACACGACGCAATGTGACTCGGCCACGCAAAGGTGAGATGTTGCCATTACAAGATGGCAGGAGCTGAGGGCATGACCCGTAGCAAACCAATCAGAAAGATAGACAAATACTGGACAAGTTCACATATTTGAGCAAGATGAAAACTCAAAGTAGATGAACTGATAAAGCAAAATAATTATAAAGTGAAGTGAGGCTTCTGGGTTTAAGATGGGGAGAAGAAGCTGTCAAAGGGGTAAGTGGTGAAAAGAAATATTTTGAAATTAAGCATTAGGATCCCAGATACTTGACACCTGACCCCTTCCCATGAACAATGGGCCGAACACACAGCCTCCAGGGACACGGGCGCCCACCTGCTCTCCCCTAGCCCCAAAGGAGCAGGACGGAAGAGGAGGCTCTGACCTCAGCCTGACTGGGGACCAGAGCTGTGGGTCTTTTCCTCGCTTTCCCGTCCCTACCCTCTCCTGCATCTTCTCTTCACTTGAAAGGTCTTTGTGTTCTCCTGCGCACCTTTGGGTCCTGGAACCCCAGAAGACTCAGTGGACAGGTGATCCTCTCCAGGGAACCTGGGAATGGGGTAAGAGGGGGTCTCCAACAGGTCCTGCATCCACTGCTTCCTTATAGAGCAGGAAAGTGCTGGGTTTTCCTGATTACTTTCCATGATGTCAGCGGCACCTACCACAGGACTTATATATTTAAAAAGCTGCCATAACTCCTTATCCACTGGTTGACTCACAGAGGGAGTGTTTAGAGGGAGGAACATCTCTTTCAAATTGGGATGAGGCTCACCAGTAAAAAAGCTGTCCAAGGGCATTAGCAATCACCAGTGTCATCAGTAACAAGCACTATTTCCTGCTCTTCTCCATTTTGCTGGCCTTGCAGTCCAGGGGGTGTCTAGGAAGAAGCAGGTCCCCCACCAGCTGTGCGGACCGACACACCTGAGCGCCTCGGGTCTCACTGTACCAGAGCATTTGTAGCCCGCAGTTTTCATTTGTAACCTGCAACATGGCGCCTGAGCCAGACTGTTCTCCTTAAAAGTTTTCAAACCAGGCATTCAGGGGGCCTCCCTGGTGGTGCAAGGGGTTTAGTCACAGGACTATGAAGCTGTCTGCAGCCACTGAAGCATGAGTTCGATCCCCTGCCAGGGAGGGGACCCACATGGCGCAGCAGACCTCTCCTGTGTCCCTGCTGCTCCCCTCAGCACTTCAGTAGATTCGGCTGTTCTGCTCCCCACTCTGTCTCTGGTGAAACCTCTCACCCCTCCCCTACACCTCTGGCCTTGTATGCATAAATAAATAAATCTTTTAAAAAAAATCTTGCAAAAGCATTAGCTTGATTTTCCTGTAAAACCAACAACTACTTAGAACTTTGACTCAACCATGAAATGCTCACACACTAGAACACTAAGTAACTTTTAGAAAGGATGATCAGAAATACCAGGAGCAACAGGGAGAAATATTTATCTGGAAATCTAGAAAAAGCAGAGAACAAACTGTATTTATACTATGGCTGAACTATTTAACAAATATTAAAGTACATGTGCCCAGGTGCAAAAGCCAGAAACAGAAAAAAACTGTAAGTGGTCAGGCTAGGCACGGCCATTTATTCTCAAATGTCTGCTTATCTCATTGTATTCTCTTGATAATAAAAATGCCCTAAAACTGTGAGTCAGGATGGCATGCCAAATCCACAGGTTGACCTCAGCTCCCTGCAGAGACCCCTCAGTAAAGAGCAGGGATTTCCTTAAGTCAACAACCCACAAGCACAAAGAAAATAGCAGCATGGACGTTCTGGAAGTTGAAGAACAGCGATAATGCTCAGAAAAGCTGAATGCTAAGCAAGGGGCAGAGAAAGTAAAACGCAGGGTTATACCACAGAGAGCCCAAAAAGTTCAAGGAGCGCCCAGAACCTCTGGGGGCAGTAGGGTGCATGGGCTAATGGCAGGGCTGCTGACTACAAGTTTGTTTTAAACAGAAACACCTCCACAGTTATCAGCCGGTTTCGACACCCCCCTCTTCAATAACTGCTAGAAAGCGTGAAGACAAAAGCAACAAGACTTGAGCAGCATGTGGGTCGGCGAGATATAACGGCATAGGGAGGACGCTCCAGCCCAAACAGCAGCTTTTCAGTGCAGTGGGCTGGTTCCAAGACAGACAGTGGTCTGGGCCATCAACCAGATCTCAATATAGAGTTCAAGGGCTTCAGCCCCACCAAGTGTGCCCGCTAACTACAGTGGTAGTATACTGGGAATCAGGGGCTTCCCTGGTGGTGCAATGGGTTAAGCAATGCACTACGAAGCACGAGTTCAATCCCTGCTGCCAGTCAGGGGGTGACCCACATGGCACAGCAGACCTCTCCTGCCTCGCCCACTGCTGCCCTCAGCAGTGTATTTCAATCACTCTGCCTGTTCTGCTCCCTGCTTTGTCTCTGGTGAATCCTCTCACTGCCCCCACAACTCTGGCCTGTACCCCAGTTCTTGTACACATAAATAAATAAATCTTTAAAAAAATTCAAATGGACTTCTCTGCATTAGCAATGAACACTGAGAACTTAAAATTTAAAAAAATAATTTACACTAGCATCAAAAAATATGAAAAAAGGGCTGGCTCTCTTACCCCTCCCAGGTACTATATACCTGGAGTCTTTATTCTTTATCCTTTTTTCCCTCAATAAACTTTTCTTTCCAAAACAAAAGAAGAAAATGTAAAAAAAAAAAAAAAAAAAGGATGTGTGAGCCCCACACACCAAAAACTACAAAACACTGGCTGAGGGAAATTAACAGCTAAATAAATGGAGACAGATTTCTATAGCATCCCTGTCACCCCCATTGAAACTGTAAATGCCTTTCACAAATATTGATGGGAAGATACAGGACAGGCTCCGTGAGCCATAAAGAAAAGCATACTAAAGGAAGGTTAAGAGCAGTGTGCGAGGGCCTCCCTGGTGGCGCAGTGGGTTAAGCAACGCACTATGAAGCAAACCATAGTCACTGCAGCACGAGTTCGATCCCTGCTGCCGGCCAGGGAGGGGACCCACATGGTGCAACAGACCTCTCCTGCCTCGCCCGCTGCTCCCCTCAGCAGTATACTTCTGTTGATCTGCCTGTTCTGCTCCCCGCTCTCTGTGGTGAATACTCTCACCAACCCCGACACCTCTGGCATGTACCCCAGTGCTTGAATGCATAAATACATCTTTAAAAAAAGAGAGAGAGAGCAGCGTGTGATGCCCCATGTCCACCTCCAGTTGCACGGACTCAGCTCTCTGCACACAGCATCCTCGTGACGTTTATTACAGTGAAAGGACACAGGGCCGAGCACCAGGTCCATGTCCAGAGGGAGCCAAGCGCTGGATGCCCACGCCCTCCCCTCCCACAGTCAGGCAGGAAGTGCTGGCCACGGCCAAGCCCTGCAGGCTGCATCTTAACACACATGAACTCTGCTACAAGGGAAACTAAGAACAGAGCAATAAAGACACGTAACTGAAAGAAAGTCCATTTTAGGTAGACCTGAGGTCTCAGAGACTGTGTCCACGTGGCAGTGGGTCCTCCCCGGGCGTGCCGGTGACCGGCCCATAGTTCAGCGGGCTGGAGACCCAGTTTCCAGACACGGGAGGCGCAGTGGGAAGGAAAGCTGAGAATGGGCCGATGGAAAAAAGAATGGTTTGCCTAAGACGACGCTGCCAGGAAACTGGTAGATGAAAGTGTTAGTGCTGAGACTGAAGCAGAGTTAGTCTCATGCCGAAGTCCAGCTTTTTCTCCCCTGTGCCTCACTGCTAGGGACAGGGCGACCAAACGGCCCTATAGGCGGGCCCAGCTGTGCAGGGCTGCTAGCCCGGGGCAAAGGTAACAAACTGAGACTGTTCTGATTACACACACACACACACGCTTTTTTAAAGATTTATTTATCGATGCACACAAGAGCTGGGGTACAGGCCAGAGGCGTGGGAGGTGAGAGAATTCACCAGACACAGAGCAAGGAGCAGAACACGCAGATGGACTGAAACACACTGCTGAGGGGAGCCACGGGCGAGGCAGGAGAGGTCTGCTGCGCCATGTGGGCCCCGTCTCTGGCTGGGGATCGAACTCATGCTGCAGGGCCAAGGATGCTTCATAGTGCGGCACTCAACCTGTTGCGCCACTAGGGAGGCCCCATATATATATGTATTTAATGAAAGAGAGGAATGGCGTGAATGAGAGACTGAAGGTTGAAGGCAAAGTGAGTCTCTTAAAAACATTAGAAGTGCACTTCTTTCATATTTCGACATGCTTCATTTCATCATTTTTCTACCTCTTCCTTCACCTCACATGTATTCACCTGCTGTTACACGCTTAGTTCCCGCTGTCCGTGCTCACAGTATTTGCCCCACCAATCACTCAATCACCTCTGTGCTTGCACCAGACACACAAAGGTAAGCAACCCCTACTCTTTGCACCCCTGAACACACACACCCTGTTCCCCAAGGTCCGCAATTACTTATCAAACCATGCAACCACTTATATCTCACCCCTCTTTGTCCTCCACTTTCGATACAGGTGAGTCCATCATTCACACACACACACACACACACACACACACACACACACAGAGCTACTCCTCTGCCACCCCATAAATCTTTTATACATTCCATGCCTAGAATGCTACTCTTTTCCCCAGTTGATTCTTTACACAAATTGCCTCCTTCCGTTACTTAGAGACGGACAGGTAAACACGACGCCCCTTTATGATAAATGAATACGATAAATGGCTATGATAAAGGATCTGCAGGTACTCAAGGCCCAGGGAAGTCTCTACTCTTCCACTGACTATTCCACCCTCCCCTGGCTTGACCTTAAATCAGAGCCGAGGGCATTTTCCCACCATCTTCCAAAAGCAAAAGACAGAAACATGGGTCCCGCAGTGTCCTAGTCCACCACAGAGGAATGTAGCTGAACTTCGCAGAGGAAACGCTGGAAGCTGTGACTACCATGAAGACTCAATCGACCATGAAGAAGAAGATGGTGTGGGCCTCCCTGGTGGTGCGGTGGGTTGAGCAACACACGATGAAGCAAACCGCAGCCACTGCAGCACGAGTTCGATCCCTGCTGCCAGCCAGGGAGGGGACCCACATGGCGAGGCAGACCTCTCCTGCCTCGCCCGCTGCTCCCCTCAGCAGTGTATTTCAGTTGATCTGCCTGTTCTGCTCCCAGCTCTCTGTGGTGAATCCTCTCACCACCACCCCAACACCTCTGGCCTGTACCCCAGTGCTTGTATGCATAAATAAATAAATCTTTAAATAAATAAATAAATAAATAATAAATGCCTGCACAACATCCTATAGAGGGGATACATGACCATTTACTTAAACATCTTCTATTTTTTTTAAAAGATTTATTTATTTATACATATAAGAGCTGGGGTACAGGCCAGAGGCGTGGGAGGTGAGAGGATTCACCAGAGACAGAGTGGGGAGCAGAACAGGCAGATCCACTGAGGTACACTGCTGAGGGGAGCAGCGAGCGAGGCAGGAGAGGTCTGCTATGCCATGTGGGTCACCCCCCTGGCTCGCGGCATGGATCGAACTCTGCTGCAGTGGCTGCAGTTTGCTTCATAGTGCGATGCTTAACCCACTGTGCCACGGGGGAGGCCCGACGCATCTTCTATTGAAGAGAATTACTGTGTTTGGCTGTGATGGACAGCTCACACAGGCAGTCACGAGATGCTCAAGGACATTTTGTTTTTGTTTTTTTTCTTTCCTTTTTTTAATTTTTCCTTTATTCATATATATTTGACATCAATTGTAATCCCCACGTATTCTCCATCACCATATCACCAGTGCCGAGGATATTTTGATCCCAAAAGCCCATCACCGACTTCCCACTGGGCTATGCCCGGGTAGAGGTGGCTTCTCCAGACTTCCCAGAAGACACAACCACCCAAGGCCATTTCCCTTTCTTTAGGGCTGAAATGACTAAGAGCAGTTCCATAGCAGACTTGTGTAACAACATAAATGTGATTTATATTGAACAAAAAAACTCTGACTTTCTTAGTTTTTTGTTGTTAAAAATACTAACATTGACGTGAAAACCCAGCATGCCCTACTGACAAAAGCTCTTGAATTTATGACCTCCATGGTGTATCACATCTCAGTATCTGCCAGACTGGAGCTCACTACCATTTTCTTAAATTGATGGGCCACTGGTTTATGACACTAGGTGTTATGAGTACAGCTTCACACTCGTGAATATATCTCCCACACCAAGCCCACCAGCAAAGGCCTCATCAGGAAGACAAGAAAGATCAAGTGCCAGAGGGACCAGCTCCAAGTCCAGAGGGAGCACCGGGATCCCTGCACTCTGGTAAGGGGGTGACAAAGGGCACCCCCTGTTCATCGGTGGTGGGAAAGGAGGTCTCTATGGAGAACAGTGCGGAGGGTGCTCAAAAGATTAAAAATGGAAATATCATATGATCCAGCAACTCCATTTCTAAGAATCTATGCAAAGAAGATGGAAACAGGGCCTCCCTGGTGGCACGGCGGGTTGGGCATCGCACTGTGAAGCATCCACAGCACAGCAGGGCGGGTTCGATCCCCGGCCAGGGAGGGAATCCACATGGCGCAGCAGACCTCTCCTGCCTCATTGGCTGCTCCCCTCAGCAGTGTGTTTCAGTCCATCTGCCTGTTCTGCTCCCCGCTCTGTCTCTGGTGAATCCTCTCACTCTCCCCCAAACCTTTGGCCTGTGTCCCAGCTCTTGTATGCATAAATAAATAATAAAGTCTATAAAAAAAAATGTATAAAAGTCCCAACATTTAAAAAAAAAAAAGAAGATGGAAACACTAATATAATATATACAGGCCACCAACGGTCACTGAAGCACCACTGGCTCCCATTTTACAGCTGGAGAAATCAAGGCCCAGAGGCTGGTATAAACTCCTAGGCTGAATGGCCACAGCACTGGCACCAAAACCTTGTCTACATAAACGCGTTCATGAACAGGCTCATTCTACCGTTAATGTTATGTTCACCCAAGCGCCTTCCTGGTGGCACAGCAGGTTGAGCGTCGCACTGTGAAGCATATATGGCACAGCAGCGCGAGTTTGATCCCCGGCCAGGGAGGAGACCCACAGGGCGCAGCAGACCTCTCCTGACTCGCCCGCTGCTCCCCTCAGCAGTGTGTTTCAGTCCATCTGTCCGTTCTGCTCCCCACTCTGATTCTGGTGACTCTTCTTACCTCCCACGCCTCTGGCCTGTACCCCAGCTCTGATATGCATAAATAAACAAATCTTCAAAATAAAAAATTTGTTATGCTCCCCCAATGAACAAATCCAAATATTCACTTACTTCAAAAGTACTAACTTCAAGGTCTTCAAATTTTCCAGAAACTGACATTCCTGCACAGTTCACAAGCATGTCCACAGGGCCTAGCTTCTCCTGTGCCTGGAAAAATTGATCAGAGGAGACATTAAGAGAGAGAGCGAAGAAAACTCACCCAGTAGCAAAGGAATGCCAGTCAATGGAATACAATGGTTAAAAACCAATCAAACAGGAGAGGAGCTACCCGCCGCCAGCCCAGCTCTCACCTGTTTTATGACATTCTCCACTTGGCTGTAGTCTTCCGATATGTCCACTGATATACACAGCACCACCTGGGGGACAGAGAAGTGATTGAAGTCCGGGACTTTCACAAAAGACTTTTTTTTTTAAATTAAAGTCCACTGTTTCCCACGGATAAAGAGTCTGAATTTAGATGTACAGATTAGTTTTTAAAATCTAAAGACAGAAACAAAATAAAATGTAAGGACCGAGCAATTAGTAGAGTCTTGTTTTTTGACAGTTTTCACAGGAAGCTCGTTTAAGCCAAGTCAAAGGAACATTTTAGACATGTTGAGCAAAGAGTAGAGACTGTAAGTTATAAGAGGAGTGTACAGTATGGAGATTGTGGCTAATGATACTGTGTTGTATGCTTGAAATTTGCGAAGGGAGTTGGATCCTATGTGAACAGAAACGGTAACTGGGTGAGGTGACAGGTGTGCTAATCTCTTGACTGCGGCAAACATTTCACAGTACACACAGATACCAGCCCATCACCTGGACAGCCAGAACAGATATAATTTCCATTTGTCAATTATACCTCCATAAAGCTGCAGTAAGAAACTGGGGTCTCCCTGGTGGTGCAATGGGTTGAGCAACACACTGTGAAGCATCTGCAGCCACTGCAGCCCGAGTTCCATCCCCAGCCAGGGAGGGGACCCACATGGCACAGCAGACCTCTCCTGCCTCGCCCGCTGCTCTCCTCAGCAGGGTGTTTCAGTAGATCTGCCTGTTCTGCTCCCCACTCTGTCTCTGGTGACTCCTCTCACCTTCACACACCTCTGGCCTGTACCCAAGTTCTTGTATGCATAAATAAATAAATCTTTAAAAAGAAAAAGAAAACAAAAATGCTCCTTCGGAAATGTCCCTGATCTGTTAGGACAGAAAGAAGATCAGGGATTGTCAGTGCGTGGGCAGAGGGTGGGGGGAGGACGGATGGACTGAGGTGGGGCAAAGGCTCCCCAGGGTGAGGGAAAGGGCTCCCCCAGGTGTTGTTTCTGGATTTGGGTGGTGGTTTCACCATCTGTCACATCTGTCAGAGCCACTGAACTGTAAGCTTAAATGGCTATGGTTTACTGCACTTTGATTACATCTCAAGTTGTTGTTAAAAAGAATAATAACAAACCTAATAAACACAATTAAAAACTACTCCCAGTGGAGGCCACTGAGCTGTGAGTGTCCTCCTGAGATTCGGTATCAGCAGGAGGGTGGAGTGCTGAGATAAGCCAGCAGCAGGACTGGCAGAGCGGCCGGGGAGCACCTCTGCCCTGAGCCAGGAGACAGTATCTCACAAGGCCAGGGGTTAATCTGAGGTGGGAACTGCACCATCAGCCAAAGTTCATTCCGTCTCTCTGAGGTTTGCCGTCTCTCTGAGGTTTGCTGGTCGTCCCCAATTCTGGACCCAGAGTTCACTCACTGATTCTCCAGATGAAGGGTCACCAACTCCAGCCCAGAGCCCAGCCAGCAGGCACCTGGCCAAACTCAGGAGTTTATGGCGCAGAGCAGATAGGGGTAGGAAAGGGGTGGGCACAGCGTGTGCTTCATCCTCAAAAACCATTACATTTAGTCTTGGAAAAGGAAAGAAGGAAGAGGGCCTCCCTGATGGTGCAATGGGGTAAGCAAGGCACTTGAAGCAAACTGAAGCCACTGCAGCACGAGTTCGATCCCTACCTCTGGCCAGGGAGGGGATCCACATGGCACAGCACACCTCTCCTGCCTCACCTGCTGCTCCCCTCAGCAGTGCGTTTCAGTCAGTCTGCCTGTTCTGCTCCCCACTCTGTCTCTGGTGAATCCTCTCACCTCCCTGGACTCTGGCCTGTACCCCAGTTCTTCTATACATAAATAAATATATCTTTAAAAAAAAAAGAAAGGGAAGGAAAGAGAAAAAATAGTAGAAAACAGCTATTTGAGGGCTTATTTTAAGAGATATTTATGAAATAGAACAGAATTATCTTAATTTTTCTTTTGGGGTAACAGTCTCAAATCCAGAGCTTGGGCCTCTGTCACAGAAATGTTCTGGGTTCCAAGGGAAGCTGCTGAAGGAAACAGAAAGGTCTTCATTTCTCAGTGTTTACACCAATTCGTCCCTCTTGGGGCTGGCCCCCAAGTGAAGGGGTGGGCAGGATGTGTGTGTACAAAGCCACATGAGAAATGAAGCCGCAGCATGGGAGGTCAAAGGTGACATAAAAAGAGCTCATTGCCTAGAAAATTGACGTACAAGGCAGAAAGCTTTATTCGAGGCAAGAAAGAAGCCCATCTAAAAGATCGACATTCCTGTCAAAAGGAAACCACCCCATTCAAACACAACCGGACACATCCAGAGTGGACAGGTTACCTGTGATTTTTATCCTCACCTCATCATACAGAAAACATTTTTCAAAGGGAGTAGGGATGATTCATTTTTGAACATGCCCTTATATAAGGCATTAAATCATTTACTGTAAATTAAATCTATACCAGGGACAAGTGAAATTTCAAACAAGTCAACAAATTATCAGGAAAAAAAAAATGCCACAGGGCCCAGCCCAGGCAATGTGGAACCACCAGGATCAAGCTCCTTCTTGCCTAGTCCCAGCCCAGATTATCTTCCCCTCCCGAGATGCAGAAGAAGTTAAGATCTTTCCCCATGATCTAAAGCCTTTCCACAGATAAGAGGGGGTGGGTGGTGATAGAGCCCCATGAGATGGAGCTGGTGGCGAATGACAATGGACTCAGGAGCCAGCATTTGACTCTGGTTTTCGACCAGAAGTTTCACAAACTGGCAGCTCGCCAGTGTTTGTAAATCTCAGAGAACTGAATGCATGGCAGAAACTCCCACACATATGCCAGGAAATGCAGATGGAACTGTTCCCTGAAGTACAGAACCAACAGCCACAACACAGAACTGAGGGAGACACTCTGAGGTGCCAACAGGATACCACAGAAGCTTAACAAAAGGAGGCAGATTTATTTTTATTGACTTGGAAACATCCCTAACATAATCCTGAGGGGAGAAAAAGAGGCAATTTAGACTATGATGAAATACTGCTTCAAACCCACAGGAAAGGTGAAAATTAAAAAGTCTGCCAATACCAAGTGTTGGCAAGGATGGGGGTAAAAGCCAAGCCACCCTGGGGGGTGAGTACCCACTTTGATAAGGTGGGAGTTTCAAGCACTCTCGCCTCAGAATTTCACTTCCTGGTGCATTATTCCATTCTTGTCTATGGGCACAGTGACAAACTTTACTAACCGAAAAAAAAAAAGGCAAAATAAACACACACAAAAACCTAAAACCACCTGTTTCCACTTATAATAGAATTGATGAGCAAAAGGAAGTCACATATAGAAGAGAATACTATGCAGCAGCAAAAAAATAACCTTTATGCAGCAACATGGAGGTATTTTTAAAAGAGATTAAAGAAATCAAATTGCAGCAGAAAGGACAGAGACACATGACACGGGAATGGATGGGGGGCTCTATGGGAAGAGATGGGGGGCAGAGAAGGGGAGTGACTGCCACCAGCTGTGAGCATCCTTTATGAGATGACGAAGTGTTTTAAAACTGATGCTGGGCATAGCTGTGCAACTCTGGATATACTGAAAACCACAGAATCATATACTAAAAACCACACAGTGGACTGATTACATTATATTGAATTATATCTCAATAAAGCTGTTCAAAAAAATGATGTCACAAAGTTTAAGAAACAGCAAAGAATACGGTATTTGGGGCCACATGCATGTTTACAATCAAATTATAAAGAAGAGCAGAGACAAGATGTGGTGCCAGCAAGGGCACAGAGCAACTTCCTGATGATTCTGGGCAGACAGGTCAAGAAGGAGTACTGGAGCCCTCAGTGGCTTTTTCAGACTTTTATTACATCATTACATGAGAGGTGACCACATGGCGGGCAGGGGGGATGGGGGGTCAGGAGGTTGGCAGGCCTCCTAGTCCCTGCCCACCTTCACTCTCTGGGCTCTCTGGGTTCTCTAGCCTCTCTCTCTCTTCTTTCTCTTTCTTCTCTCTCTGTTTGTCTTCTGCTCTGCTGATGTCCTCATGACACCGCCCTTATACACCCATGTCTAAACTTGCACGTGCCCACCTAAGCACGCGTGCAGGACCACAGGTGTCCATCATCCCACCAATGGTGGGAGGGCAGAAAAGCCTGATGTTTTTCCACTTACCCTACACAAGATTATCAGAAAAATCAGCCTGGGGGCTGCCTCTAGGGTGAGACATGAGATGGGGGTAATGGGGCCCACAGAGGGGGACCTGGGAAAGCCTCTTGCTAAGCTGGGTGATAAATATGCAAATATTAATTTGTTATTACACTTTGTACTGAAATACACACTAAATATAGATACCATTTTGTTCATCAAAAACTTCTATAACAAAAGGAAGAGTTTAATACCACACTGCCTTTGAGTGTCTGTATAAAACTAATTTAAAGAAATCAGTCAAGTCATCTTCTACTAAAGCATTCTTTCATTCGATTACTGGTGTATGAGTGTCTCTATATATTTTTGTATAAACCTGAACTCCTAGACCAGTCAAACAATTTTACCATCTTGAAAATAGTCTAATATGTATTGTAATTAGGAAAATCCCACATGCTTTCAATGAAGGAGTCACAGCTGAAGTATTTTTTTTCCTTAATACAAATATGCTGATTAGCAAGGAAAATAAATTCTGAAAAGACAGTGACTTTACCTGTTTATCATTAATAGAGTGTTTTTCAATTTCTTTCTTGGCCTGAAGCAGCTTCTCCTAAAAACAACAGGGAACAATTAGTTCTGGGGATTGTCTATTTGACTGCTTGTTTGTTTAAAAGGCAAGAGAAAGAGTTATTTGCAAAAGTATTTATTAAATTCTAGAACACACAACACACACAGGACAGCATCTCTGCTGCATAGCTACAGGCCACAGTCTATGAGAGAAAGAAGTTTGAAAGCATGATAAGTTATAACTAAGAGGCAGCAAGATTTTAAATCCACTGCAGAAAAAGATAAAGTGAACTTCAAATTTCAGCTGCCGGTACCGATTGCTCGTGATCATATCATCAGTTCTTTTTGGTTTTCTCTTTTCTGTTGCTTTTTATTTCTTTATATTTTTTGTATTTTTTCTTTATAGTTTTTCTCCTATACCTCATCCACTCTAACAAATGCTCTGATCAGACATTTAACTGTAACACAAAACTACAGCCATATGAACATGTAACGCTTCCCAAACTTAAAGACACATGAATTCCATGCCAAGAATGCTTTTCACTGAGCTCTTCAGACAGCTTCCTCCTCTACTGTAAAGGCAAGTCTAGCAGAAATCACTGTTTAGGCAGACTGGGTGAGCCTGGGCCTGACTACTTCCAATAATTAAGACAAGCAAACCCTCCCAGGAATTGAATAATCCCACCCCCCCCCCCCAGGTCTCCATTTTGCTTGTCTTGCTCATTTTCAATATTTTGATTTACTATAAAAGTTGTAATTTAAATGCATCCTAATGGGAGANAATAATCCCCCCCCCCCCCCCCAGGTCTCCATTTTGCTTGTCTTGCTCATTTTCAATATTTTGATTTACTATAAAAGTTGTAATTTAAATGCATCCTAATGGGAGAAGACATAGGGGGAGGGGAGGAAGGACTCCTCCAGGGGGAGAAGGGTCAGTTTTCCAAACCAGAATGTGTCTGTAATAAAATAACACTATTTTTAGTAGCAGACACACAACCTGACTTTGTCAAAACTGGAACTATAAAGTTCTATCAGAAAATAAAGACTTTCTTGAGGCCAGAGGGTCATCCGCTCATACTCCTGCCTTCACTCAAGGAACACAGAAGAGCTCCTGAGCACCGGAGCCTCTCCCCAGATTCTCTGATCTGTCTCATGGCAAACACGGGCACTGCTTCGATCACACAAGGTGCCATTTTTCTGAAGTTTTCGTTCACATAAGGTGGCGGCAATGCCGAAGCAAGTTAGCCGGTGGAGAAGCCATGGTATAAAGGATACTAAGTGAATTATGCCTTTCTTGATTTTTGAAAGAAACTATGGACACCTAAAGCTGACTCTGCGTCATTATTTAAGCACCTGCCCCCTGCTCCCCACTCCCCAAGCCTTTCCCACCAGAACCTGTTCAGCTATGCAAGCCCCAGGCCAGCCCCCACATTAGTGCCTTCTCTTGCACAGGTGGGTCCCGAGTTCCCCAGCAATGACACCCACACGAAAACAACTTCAGCTGTAACATAACCCTGAAACACAAGAAAAAGTATCTTGCGTCGACAGGACCCAGAAAAAGACACGTTTTGCAAAACTGCTGCAGACAATGGATTCTGCTCTGGGATCCAAGTTGCACTAAGATGTGCAAAAATCTACACATCTTTCGGGATAGGTATCCTTCCACCCCAGCAATGCCAGCACCTGGCATTGCAGGCACCTCGCCAGCTGCCCAAGGTCAGGTGAGCAACTTAACTCTGTCTTCACCTCACCCACCAAGAGCTGCAGGGCGTACGTGCCACCTAAGAGTCGCTGGCACTAACTATATATTTGCAGAGCTGACCTGACTTTCACCAAGAAGTCTCTGCCTTCATTGTGAGCAATAAGCAGTGAGTGATTGGGGAACTGCACCCCTAAACCAGAGATGTGAGTCACTTCCAGCACGGGTACGGAAGTCTGGACAGTCTCTCTGACCTTTAAGGGAATGAGGGAGTGGCAACATGCTAGACAACTTACCTCGTTTCGGGCCACCAGAGTGATGAACGCTCCCTGTTTGTAGCACTCGATGGCAACGCACTTGCCGATGCCACTGGAGCCTCCAGTGACCTGAACGAAACATAAGAGAATCGTCTCTGGGCTCAAAGTGTCCTTCTCTGGGAAGGAAGTTCGTTTCCTCTACAAACCTATCCACAAGAACGGCATTTTCAGCTACAAGTACTAGCTTCTGCAGCCAGAAGACTACAGAATAGCACAAATGCCAGAAGTTATGACCCTGCTGGGCCCTCTGCTCAGGCTGTTTTCAGACTGAACTATAAACTGCACTTCAATTTTTCTTAGTTTGTGGGAAGTGCCTTGTTAATCTAGCTGAAAACTAATACATTGGTCTACCTCTAAGTGAAAATCCAAACAAGTCTTCCTTGCTGCACACCTCTTACCCACAACCAGCTCTACAGGAGATCAAGTCACCAGCATCTACCTTGATATTTTAAATCACTGCTTATTATAAAAGGAACTTATTATAAAAGGAGCCCATGGAAATGCTGGAGAACAAAGCTTCTCTTCTGGCCCTCCCCAGCAATAGCTCACATACCCTGACATCTTGGAGTTACACACTCCCTCCAACCTTGGCCCCTCCAACCTCTTGTACATTCCACTTGCCCTGCCAGGAGTGCCTGCCCATTTTTTCATGGAGCTAGTGCCTACTCAACCATGCTCAGCTCAATCATCGCTTCCTCAGGAAAATCTTGACGGCCTCTGCCCCAAACTCAACCCACTTTTCAGCCCTGCATCCTTTCATTCTTTACTGGATGACACTCACCTAATCAAACCACCATGCATTTATCTGCATGCTTACATGATTTACAACCACTCTATCACTGTCCTATAAAGTGCATCAATTCAGGGCCTCCCTGGTGGCGCAAGGGGTTTGGCACTGCACTGTGGGGCTTCTGTAGCCACAGCAGCGGGAGTTTGATCCCTGGCCAGGGAGGGGACCCACATGGCACAGCACACCTCTCCTGCTTTGCCCGCTGCTCCCCTCAGCAGTGTGCTTCAGTGGATCTGCCTGTTCTGCTCCCCACTCTGTCTCTGGTGAATCCTCTCACACACACCTCTTACCCCGCTCCCCATCCCACACCTCTGGCCTGTACCCCAGCTCTTGTGTGCATAAGTAAATAAAAAAACCTTTAAAAAAATTTTAAAAAAAATCAACTCTATTTTTTGCTTTCCACTCTATTCCAAGCACTTAGCACAGTCCTGGCATACAGGAAGGTTTCAGTGTATATTTAAATTAATAAGACAAATGCAACATTATCTTTCTAGTCATTTTCCCTATGCAAACTATATGACATAGCCTAGAACTGTCAGGGGAGGGAGGAGAAGGGGGAATTGTGGGAGAAATAGCCTTCCTCACATGGTAATATATACTACTTATAAAAATGATTCCATAATCTCTTATGTCAAAAAAACTAAAACACTTTGCAATAGTGCATTAAATAGCTCTATCAAAACTTAGTGAAACATTTTCCTATAGTCATTTAGATCATGCTAAATATTTTACTGTTAGACCATACATCATTGTGTAACATATCTAACCCCATCCCATGGTTTTAAGAGCATCATGATTTTTTTTTTTTTTTTTTTTTGCGCACAGAAGAACTGGGGTGCAAGCCAGAGGTGGGAGGCAGGGTGTCAGAGGATTCACCAGTATAGTGTATCAATCTCCAGGGATCTCTAAGGCATCCGATTTCTCTTTATTTTCAAGGTCCCACCCTTAAAGAAAACTCTGGTTGATAATGAACCAGTTACCTCCAGAAAGTTACAATAAAAACATACCAGTGCCTAGGTGAATAGCTGCCATGGAGGCAGTCTTTGTTATCTGGGTATTTCCCGAGTTGAACAGATTTATTCATTTCCACCAAATATTCCAATTCTATAGCAACAAGCAGGATCCCTTACATGTCCCTTGCTATTTCATGATCTTGTTCTTCCTGCTTAGATGTCCCCACACCCCCACTGCATGTGCACTTAAATCCTACCTGTACTACAGAGGCCAATTCTAACATCTCCTCTGCCAAAAAGCATCTTCTAACTCTTCTAACTCACTTAGTCCTGTCCTTTTCATGTCACCTTCCAGCTCATGCATGTATTAGCTTCCTTGCAGGCCGTAAGTTCTTTGGGAATAAGTACCAAACTCAACTCATCACACTCATTTCCAGCACAGTACCTTGCATTAAGTAGTAGCTACATAAACATTTTCCTATGTTAGTTTGCAAAATGATGCCATTTCTCAAAAAAAAAAAAAAAAATGCCTCTTACCCGCCCCCCAAACCCTTCTAAGTAAAAATCCCTATTTATATTAATAGAAGCAGAAGTTGTGAAGTTACTTTGAAAACATATGCCCTAAAGTGCTATGTAGCTAAAGTAGCTATTGTTATTATTGCTATCCTTTCCTATACATCCCTAAGCCAGCTGTGTAAATTACTGCTCAGCAAAGAACAAGGTTCAACCCAATCACTTATAAACTGTCTCCATAAGAACAAGAATAAGACCTCACTGTGAGTCCATGGTTCAAGGAAAACTAACCTTCTAGTCAAATCAACTAATTCTTAAGCGTCTAAGAATATTTTAAGTCGATTTTAGGCTATGTTATTCTTGAAGTAGAAGAAAATATTACAGATTCCAAGGTAGTCTGACAGTTCATACATGAACCTAGATTGGGAACACTAAAGGCAGCAGGTTTCTCATCTTTATCACTCCCTCTTGCCAACATTGTTTACACGTTGTATCTCATTAATCACATCACACACCTCTTAGTGAAGGCAAGAGAGAGGGTGGTTTGTGGCAAGGAGAATAACTCCCAGTCATCTCCAAAAGGGGGAGGACTTGATTTTCCAGTTCTCATCAAGTAAATTAGTTTTTTTTTTTTAAAAAGTAGTTAATTTAAATAAATATGCACCCCGTTAGACCTGTTAGACTTGATACCATTGTGAATTAGGAGATAACACTATATTTGTTCCTTAAAAATACGATAATGACCAAAGTCTGCTTTGCTAAGTAAGCAGTCTAAACACCACCCATTCAGTTCAAAGAAAGTCTCAAGATAGGTGATTACACCTGCACTCCTCTTACAACATTAAAAAAGCAGACAGATGGTGACATCATGAATTATTCATGACATCCTCACATTATTTATAGTGGTGTATTAAAACGGGGTGATGAAAATAAGGAGTTAGTTCTTCTTGGTTGATGGCAAGAGACCTGTCTTATTATTATCTCCCCTCTGGTCTACAGCATGATGGGGCTAAAAATTGATGTTAAGTAAAACTTCCCAAGAAATACGGAATCAAAATTTTCATGACACTTTTCCAAGTCATGCTCCGCAAACATAAATCTGCAAGAATCTGGCTTTCAGAGCCAGGGTTTGGTGTCAGAAGTTTACTTATCAATGTGACACTTTCAGAATTTAGCCTGATGGTAAAGGGTTGCTTCTCTATCTCTTTATAAATGAGTTTACACTCACCTCCTCATCTACCTTCCGCGACAGGAGCAACAGGAGTTGGAAACAGAGTAAGTCTCACAAAGGAGACATTAAAGAAAAAAAGTGTGGCATTCACAACCTGTCGTCCTGAAGCGCACTAAAAGAAATGACCATCTATCCCATCACAGCTCACCGGGAGGCAAAGACCCAGCAGATTCGCTTCCCCCTTACCCTCTAGCACCTGGAGGATTTGTGCAACCCGCTGCATAACTAAGTCTACCTATAACCTCCGGCCTCGGTGTGCCTCGGAGTTGTGTATCCAACTGAGAACACGGATCAGAGACCAGGCTAAAGAACCGGACGCAGGTGAGGACCGTGTTCTCTCTGTCCAGAAAGGCACCGCGTCTGAGGAAAGGACATTTTTCAAGAAACCAGCTTCCACTAAGAAACAGCCAAAGCCATCCGCATCCCTGCGTCCCTGGAGCACTAGCCAGGTCTCCGACACGACGGCAGAGGACTGCACTGAAACAGCAATCGGCCAAGCTCAGGCTGGGCTCAGTGGGGCCAGCAGTGTAGACGGGACAGACGCGCCCCAGCCGCGCCAGCCAGGGCTACCCCGCGGTTCGGAGCAACGCCCCCCACCCCCAGGTGAGTCACTTCCTGGACTCCTTGGCAACTGCTCCCTCGGGCACCCACAGAGGTCACCCTCCAGTTCTCGGCCGCCTCGGCGGGTCCCCCTCCCCAGCTGCCCGCCTCCCCGCGACCCGTCGGGACCGCGCGCCTGGCCCTGCGCGGCCCCCGACCGCGGTGTCCTTGGCACCGAAGTTTCTCAGCCTCTCAGTTCCCCGGGCGACTGCGCGGTAAAACGGACAACACAAACATCCGCGTCCCGGAGAGGCCCGGGGGACCCGCGAGCGGCTCGCGAGCCCTCGGCGCGCCGGGACCGGGCTCGCCCGCGCCGTCCCCCCCGGGAGGAGCCAGCGGCGCGGAGGGCGGGTCCCCGCGGCCCTGCAAGGGGCTGCCGGCGGCGCGGCGACAGGTGACCCTCTTCCGGGCACGGGGACGCCGGCCCGGGCTCCCGCGGCCGAGCGGGCCGGGCGGCGCGGCGCAGCAACAGGAGGCCACTCACCACCACATGCGCCCCGGGCAGCGCGAGCGGTTTGGGGCTGATGAGCGGGGACACCATGTAGAGCAGCAGCACGAACGCCACGAGGAAGGCGGCCGCCAGCAGCAGCATCGCTGGCGGGGCCCGGCCGGGCGGGCGGCGCAGGCTCAGGCGCGCGGGGCTCGGCGGCGCCTGCGATCACGCGCGGCCGCGCGCAGCAGGAGCCGGGCTGTTGGGGTCCGCGGCGCGGGGCGGGGCGGCCGGAGGGGAAGAGGAGGAGCCGGCCGCGGGCGCGACGGCGGGCGGCGCTTGCAGAGGGCGGGGAGGCCGCGCGGGGCCGCGGGCTCCCGCGGGGGGCCGGGCACCCCGGTGGCGGGGGTGGCGGGGTGGGGGTCTGCCACCTCTCCCGGGGGGTGCGCCCCTCGAGCGCGCCAGGGGCGGGCCCCCCCGTGATCGCGCTGCCCGGGCTGGGTGGCGCTGCTGCTGGCGCGAGGGTGCTGCTTAGGACCGCGGAGAGAAGATTCCCGGCCGCCCGGCCGCGCGTCTGGGGTCGGAGCCGCTCGGCGACTCCGGGTTCCGCTCTCGCTTCCAGGCCCTGGGCGGCTGAGCTTCCTGCGCCCCGGCTTTCGGGTCGCCCCCGACCTGGTTGCAGTGTGGGAGCCCTGAGATGAAGCTCTGACATCTCGGGCTCCATTTCCCATGTTCTTGGCGTCCTTAGAAAATGATCACGGCCCACGTTCGCCTTTCGGGGCACAAGGAACGCTTTAGCAAGTTCATTTGTGTTTTTGTTTTAATTATTCAGCTAATTCAGTTTTGTGGAGCTCAAAGTCCATCTGTTTTACCCGGGCAGATCATGGTCTGAAATGCTTTGGCATCGGCGCGGAATTGTGTGACCATCTCAAGATCAAGGATCAGTGTTAATACATTTCAGTACAGACCTCGCCCATCACGCAGGAAAATCAAGTTCCCTATCAACTTTGGTTCCCCTTCTCCCAAATCCTGCCTAACCCTAGGCACTCGCTGATCTTTCTGTCCCTATTGATTCGCCTATTCTGGATATTTAATATATTAGATGTAATATGTAGCCGTGTATCCGGCTTCTTTGATTTAGCTTTTTTTTTTTTCTTTCAGGTTCATCCATGTCCTACAAGATAGTACTTCATCTTTTTATCCCAGTTCCATTCCATTGTGTGGATATGTTACAGGGCAACCCTAGTAAAAAATGGGTTTGCCTGACTGGGCTTTTACAAAAACCCTGTGTTTGAAAGGCACTATAATGCCCCAACTGCAGGTACACATAACAAAGGTTAATAAAGGGGTTTCTGGGTTGTTGTTTTTTTACATTTTATTTATTTATGCTGGGGTACAGGCCAGAGTTCAGGGAGGTGAGAGGATTCCCCAGAGACAGAGTGGGGAGCAGAACAGGCAGACTGACTGAAACACACTGCTAAGGGGAGCAGTGGGCGAGGCAGGAGAGGTGTGCTGTGCCATGTGGATCCCCTCCCTGGCCAGGGGCAGGGATTGAACTCATGCTGCTGTGGCTGCCATTTGCTTCATAGTGAATTCCTTAACCCACTGTGCCACCAGGGAGGCCCAATAAAGGGTTTTATTTACAAAAGAAAGGGAAATAAAGTAGTGAATAACACAAGGAGAAGAGAGGGATACAAATTCATGAACGTTTTACTAGTTTTACTAGTTTTTTTGAGCTGGAAGCTGAGAGCTGGCTCAAAAGGAAGAGAGCCCCAAGGCTCATATGTCTGGTTTTATCCCAGCCTGGCTGCTCAGCTCCACCCTCAGGTCCTAGTGACCCACTCTTTGATAATGACCTCCAGGATTTGTGGTTTGGGGATACTGTTGGTCTGGAGTGGGGATTGGAGTCCATAAACCTATTTCTGCAATTCCTTTAGGACTACCTTTCCCTCTAACCATATGATACATTTCACACTTGCTTTCATCATTTGGTGGTATTTAGGTTGTTTCCACATTCTGGCCATTATGAATAATCCCACCAGGAACGTTCATATATGGTCTGTGTGTGGGTATGTTTTCATTTCTCTCTGGTAAATACCTAGGAGTGTTAGGGGGAAAGGTAGTCCTGAATGGATTACACAGATGGGGGTGTGGACTCCAAATCCCACTCCAGACCACCAGTGTTCCAGAACCACAAATCCGATAAGATGATTATCGAAGAGTGGATCACTGGGACCTGAGGGTGGAGTTAAGCAGCCAGGC
>JAGFMF010011491.1:1720-14131 GCA_019455555.1 Galemys pyrenaicus | reverse complement strand
TCCAGGTCTCCTTGCTGTTCTCCATCTTCCCTTCTTCTCTTCTCTACAGAAATCTTCTTATCCTCAGCTCCACCCACTTAGGGCGGAACCAGGATTTTGAAACTTCCCCTTTTCCTGGGACCACCCTGTTACACTCCCTGTCCTCTGTCCTCTATATTTTTGCATGGGTGCGTGTGTGTGAAATTAATTTAAAGATTCATAACTTTGAAAGAGTATATTATGGGTTTACTTTCTTCTGACATGGGACTATTCTCACCACTTTTATTACTTAAAGTGATGGAGAAATATTACAAAAATGTAAAATATGCCAGACACTATTCTAATGAGCTAGAAGCTTAAAACAAATGAAAACTCTCTCTTTTTTTGTATTAGATTTCATTGATTACTGCCTAGGTGAACCCCCCTTCATATGATAGTGTAGATACCTCTGAGGTATTATTTTCCCTTTCCCCTCAATGTTACCACGTATAGTAAACACAAAATGCACCATTTTCACTATTTAAAGTATACAATTCAGTAGCCTTATGAACAATCACCAAAATGTGCAACAATCAGCTGCATCTAGTTCCAGATCCAATCACTAATCTGGGTCCTTTCTTTACACATCTGCCTTTCTGGGTGTTTCACGTAAATGGAATCTTTTATTATTATTAGTCTTTTATTATTATTATTTATTAATCTTTCATTTGTATCTATTTTCTTTCACACTCTAACGTTATTCCATGTTGTAGTACATAACTCCTTTTTTTGACTTTTTAATTCCAGTTTGGAAATGGTATATGTACTCAACGATATCTAGTTTGACAAAGTCTGTTTTGGTTATTTTTTAAAGTCTGTTTTTGTGTAAGAGCATAATTTAAACATTTGATTCTGTATTACATGTTCTAAAATTTTGTAAAATGCCATACCCACACTTACTCTCTAGATTGAATACTAATTTTATTAGACAGTTAAGATACAAGTTTTGATATTTACACTAGTCTTTGCTTAGCAAAATAAATTTTTTGAGTTTCTAATTTAATGCATACTAATGTCTATTGCAAAATATGACATTTGATTATGTGCATTGTTTGAATGTTATGTGGGAGTCCTTTAAACTTTATTTTCCTTGGGATTTTACATCATTCTTTGCCTTTAGCCTTCCTATGATTATTTTACTTTTAATATACTCTACAATCTGTTGATCACATTTTTGCAAATGTTTCTGGGAGATGGTTTCTCCTATTTTATCTCATCCAAGTATTCTGTGACAATTTCAAGTCTTACTTAATGCATTATTTGGAGAAGGTATTCATCTATTTCATTAGGTAAACCATGACCTTTAAATTTTGCCCTAAGGTTGAAGTAAAAAAAAAAAAAAAAGCTAATGAATTGTTCACTCTAACTTAGAAATTTAATTTAGATCTGGAAAGCTATTTTTGTTGTTGTTATGTGACAGCTCATAGAGGAGAGGCACTTAGAGGTCAGACTTGTCTATAACCTCCAAAAGAACTCTTATCTTAGCTATTTGTGTTTTAACAGAACAGGCTTAACATTTAATTGTTTTAACATCTAATTTAATTTAATTAAATGTTAAATAACTGTGAAGTATTTAAATAACTGTAAAGTATATATTATAATTTTCAGCATTGTTAGCATAGATAAAATATTAATAGTATTTCCGGTTACTTGGTAAGATAAATTTACATAGAACTTTGTATTCTTTTAAAACAGGAGTGGATAAACACAAGGGTGAGCATCTCAGTGAATCCAACCATTTCTGTGTCTGGGTGCGTGTACTTGTAGTCGCGCGTAGAAAGACTAATAAAACGGTTTCGAAATTTTGCGTTTCACATAAGATTTACGTAGATTCTTAATGATAACCCATTAGTATCTCCTTACTGTACCTTCGCCTTTGATTTAAAGGGGTAATAATCTAATAAAGTCCGTTCGTAGTTTTAAAGAGAGGGTCGAGTCTTCAGCTATGTAGATTAGAATCCGGCACAAACGCAGCTGGATATTTTTATTAGGAAGTTTTGTTTAAGAATGGGTAAGTAAGTAGGCTGTAGCAGACAGTCAAAGGGGAGGTGGTATGGGCGGAGAAACCTTTTGCATTTCATTACAAAAGGCACAGCGGGAAAATCTGAGCTCGAAATACTTTTGAATAGTAGGATGATTTTGTGAATGTTCATGCTTTCGTCTTTTGCTGCCTGGAATTTTGGTCAGTCAGTCAGAACGCTGTAGTCATATACTTTTGCAATGTTCAGCGATGATTTCTATCCAGGGGTGCAGCAAGAAAATGTCCTGGCTTTCCGGAAAACGTCTTGCATGCTTTGGACTGACAATCCGGTCTCGAATTTTCAGTGTGAGACTGCAGGAAAAGGTAAAGAGAGCGGTCAGGAACGAGTCAAACGACCCATGAATGCTTTCATGGTGTGGTCGCGAGATCAAAGGCGCAAGATGGCTCTAGAGAACCCCCAAATGCGAAATTCAGAGATCAGCAAGCGACTGGGATACCAATGGAAAATGCTTACGGAATCGGAAAAATGGCCATATTTCGAGGAGGCGCAGAGACTGCAGGCAGCGCACCGACAGAAATACCCGGGATATAAATATCGACCTCGTCCTAAACTCGGGAAACCGCAGCAAAGGGACCAGTCAGTGCCCACAGAGTCCTCTGCAGCAGTACTGAGCCTGGTGCAAGTGGACGAGAAGTGTTGCACTTTCGCATACAGTAGTGGCTGTACTGCTGTCACACACTCACGAATGGAGCACCTGTTAAACCACCGGCAGTCCATGAACACAGACAACTCGCAAATGGAACAGGAACTTCATAGACACTGCACAAACTTGCCTGAGGGTCGGTTGACACCGTTTATACAGACCTATCCTTCTATTCCTTTTCACCATAACTTAAGGCCCGCTTTTTCTCATGTTTATTTTCAATATTGAATTATGTCTTTTAACAAAGGCTCTATTAGTCTCAATTTTACTATGACTTGAGCTGTAACTTAATTTAAAAGCAGAGTATAAACATGTTTGGTATGTATAGTAAATCCATTCTGAAGTGTCTAACCGGTGGCGAGGTAGCCTAAGGGAGAGCTAACTTGATAAGAATGTGTACCATTATGCAGGTAGAAAGAGTGCCCTGAATTTAAGTCTTTGTAGCCCTTAACAACCCCTTGAAAACCTTTGATCTTTCAACTACTTTGCATTACTCTGTAAATCTGCTAATTAACCAATGGATGTGTTAATTGCATATTCTGGAAGTTTTGCTAATCCTAATCCAAATTGTGGAGAAATCAGTTTGGCCCTGTTTGCAACTCAGTTCCTTCATTCCACACAAAATTTGCCAACTTGGAACTCTATCTACATAGAATCAATTATTGCATCTAACTGGTAATAGATAGATTTTGCATCTAACTGGTTTAGATGCCTTTTTATCTAAAAGTATCTAAAAATGTGCTTATTTCCATTGCCACTTAACTTTTATAGGAAATCACAGACTGTTGACCATACGAAATATGAGGTTAGAGAACAGGAGAACCAATCTATCTAACTCTGAAGAAACTTAAAGGGAAGACTTATAAAATCTGCATATAGGCTAAAGTAGGAAACTAGCACTTTGCACCAAGAGCACCTCCTTTTTTATAATAAAAATAACTCTAAGAGCCAAATACATATGATATGTGAAAATTAACTTTCTAAAACATATATTTTTAAATAGAATACTTTTATTAAATGCCTGAGAGAATAAAACTGAAAATACTAAAACAGTATATGCTAGCACTAAATGCCATGTATTTGAAAGAAAGTTTAAGGTGGTAAAAGAATTTACTTTGTTGACTAACTAGTTCTAGAAACAATATTGCTTGATCTGAAATTTATGACAAATAAAAAAATGTATATTCCAGTAGCCTTCTAAACAATTGCATTTACTACTTCATATTCTGAGATGTCTTTTAAGTATTTTATAACTCCATATATATGATTATACACATATGTATTTATGTTTAAAAACTCTTCAAACATAACATCTCTATTCTGAACTTCAATCTAATTTTTTCCTTTTCTTGAATTTCAAATAAATGGGAGTACAAAATATTATGTCTAGTTCTTATGCTTAAAATAATTTCAGTTACATCCAACTCATTTTAGAAATTGTGTGTGTTTCATTCTGTTTTTGACAGGTGAACGGACATCTATGCATTGTAGTTATTACAAGCTGGGTTTTCTACAGTTACTAGTGTGCCTTTATATACATTTCTATGGAGTATATATTGAGGAATGGTACTGTGTGTACATGTCTCTTAGCTAGTTTGCTGTCATGTAAACTTCTTTGCTAATATTGATAGTAAGTGTCCTTGTATATTTCTAATGTATTTTTTATTCTTGTATTTTTCTAATATTTTTGTAATTTTGCTATGTTTTATAAAGTACCAACTTCCAAAAAACATTTAATGATGAGAAGGGACTAAACTAAGAACAAATCTTCTATAAGCAAATCTGGGCCTTACTTCTCTGCCACTTGTAAGAGTTGGCCTTGAGTGAGTTACTTTCCCTTTTAACTAATAATAATGAAAGTGGGAAATCCGTTCATTTCACCAGGAGTTCTTGGCTTCTCCAGACCCAAGAAAGGACCAGGAGTCAGTAGCTACATTGAGAGCAGGAGAAAGGGCAGTGGGGTATGCACAGCAAAATCTACTTGAGGCATAAGCAAAGCAAATCTTTATCTGAAATGAAAGTATCAAAGTATAGCTCTTGTTGCATGGGAGAGCACTCCAAGAGTTGCTGGCAGTGGCATGCAGGAAGCTGCTTTTATCTATTGAGGTTTTGTGTTAGCCTTTGTCCTCTCTTTTGGGGGCATAGTTTGTTAGGGGTAGCTTATCATTTTTGTTACTTTGCAGCTGCTGTTTACTGGCCTTGATCTGTCATTACACTCTAGATGTCAGCCCCACAACCTCCTTTGGATCAGCTTCTTTATCTCCCTACAGCTGTATCCTGACCTTGGTCATTCCTTTACTCAACAACAGTGATAATGAAAAAAAAAAAAAAAAATCAAACCTGTATCTGAGAGGTTGTGAAGACTAAATAAGTTATATAGGACAATACTGGCTTCGGTGGCTAAACATATATAAAGTGCTTGGATGTCAATATTACAAAATAACTAAAAATTTTTATTCACTGAGAAAATATTTTAGTGAAAAAAATATTTTAGTGGCCTAATATTATTTTGGTGGAAGGATAATAATTTAATAATTATTTACTACTAAAAAAGGATAATAATTTAGTATAACTACCGATCATTGGTTTATTAAAACAGATATTTACTCATTAACCTTTAAATTAGGTAATTCTTTCCTCACTGGTGTAAGATGTTGCTTTATCATATTCACATTTCCCATGGGAAGTCCCTAATTTTACTTTACAATACTTAATAAAAATATCAAGTATAACCTATTAGATATGTTACACACCTCTCATATATGTGAGTTTTAATAACTGCATATAACTTAGTGATTATCTTGTGCCCTTTTGTTGTCATCCTCTCCCTCCAATGACACAACTTGTACCCTCAGAGATTTGCTCCATGAAAGATTATTTTACTTTAATCATTGATTGAATCATTCAGCACATGTTCTGTGTTTCTCTTTTACTCAGCTTAAAAATTGCATGAATGTACCACAGTTCACATAAATTCCTATTTGAGGTGATTCTGCTAAGATGTTGAGTTGAGTACATGTACACAGGACACTTGAGTTCCTTGAGAAGTTTCTGTAGAACTCCCTTTCAGTATACCCAGAACAGGAAGATATTTGCATAGACAGATGCAGGTAAAAGTTGCCTTTTAAAAAGGATGAATTTACTAGGAAAAGGTGAGTGGAGGACAAAGAGCCTTGAGAAACTTCTGGAAAGAAATTCCTGCACTGACATAGGTCCTCAGTTTTAGCATAAAAACTGACTTTTTCCAGTTCTGACACAGAGTTCTTCCTTGAGGAATGTTCATTCCTTTGAGGAATTGTTATCTATACTGCAATAAACATCTTCCAGGTTGTCATTGTGTTAATATGTAAAGACACTGTGATTTCCTATATAGGCCATCAATCTCCATAGCCCACTTCTGGTCAGTAATCCCTACCTATGATTTTTCTTTTACATATCTGGTTTAATGATCATATGAATCAGTTCTATTCCTACCTTCAGTTTCTGGTCTTGTGAAGCCTCCATCCCAAATTTTCTGCTCTAAGCTTCTATCAAATCACCCTTGACCATAACCTTTCCAAAATCTTTTGAGGAGAAGAAAGAGGAAGGTCCATCATCTACATTGCTTCTGTTTCTAAGGGGGGGTCTGGGCTAGTTGTTTCTCTTGAAGGTGTTGGCCCCTTGCTGAGAGAAGACAAATTTAACAATGAGATTGAGTGTTTCTGGTCCAAAGAGGATGCCCTGCCCCCTGGCTAGCCCCAGTCAAGATTTACTCACTTTATAGGAAGACAGCAGTTTCCTAATGCATAATTAAGTAGATGGCTGTCAGGATGAACTTAAAAGTAGAATTTTTCAAGGGATCTATTGGTAGAGTAAGGGGAAAAATACATAAAAATTATAGATCGGGAATTGGCTTAGGCTCTGGATTGGCTTAGGGTCTACATAGAGGTTTCAGAAATAATGTGCTGAGGGATTACTGTCACACCTCTCCTCACTAATTGTTCAAACTCGACTTCCATCACTATATTGACATAGTAGTGGTAAAAATGAACATGTTTACCTAGTACCTGATCTTAGAGGGAAACTTTTCACATTTCAACACTGAATAATCTGTTGTTTGTGTGTTTGCCATTTATGGGCTTTATTATATTGAAATACATTCCAGCTATCCCTACTTTTTGAGCGTTACAGATATGACTCTTGTCAAATACTTTATCTACACTAATGGACATGACCATATGACTTACATCTTTCCTTTTGTTGATGTGGTCCTTTACATAGATTATTTTACAGTTGTTAAATTAATCTGTATTCTTGAAATAAATCCCTGTTGGTGATATTATCATGTTAACAAATTTTTAAATTTCTTTGTTGATATTTATTGTGGAGGATTCTTGCATTTAACTTCACCAGGGGTATTTGTCTGGTATGTGTGTGTGTGTGTGTTTTAGAGAATGAAAGAGAGCAGGAGGAACAGGAGAGGGGAGCAAAGAGGCAGAGGGAAGAAGGACAGGGAGTGGGAGGGGGACTAGTAGAGGGAGAAGAAGAGAGTATCTGTGTGATAAGATACTTAATATAATGATTTTTGTTATACTGGGAAGGGAAGAGTCCCAGAACCAATTAGCTGTAGATTTGGGGGATTGATAGTAATTTTCTGAAATCTTTTTACTATTCAAAAAGTGGATTGTGGGCCCTCCCTGGTGGCACAGTGGGTTAAGCAACGCACTGGGGAGCGAACTGCAGCCACTACAGCACGAGTTCGATCCCTGCCTCTGGCCAGAGAGGGGCCCACATGGCACAGCAGACCTCTCCTGTGTAGCCTGTTGGTCCCCTCAGCACTGGATTTCACCTGATCTGCCTATTCTATTCCCCACTCAGTCTTATGGTGGATCCTCTTATCCTTCCATCTCGGTCTATACCCCAGTGCTTGTATTCATAAATAAATAAAATCTTTAAAAAAAAAAGTGGATGCTTTGTTGGTTCTTTTGTTTGCTTGCTTTTTATAGTAGTTTTCTTTTAATTAAAAATCGATGCCCAGCTATAGATGTAATTATGCTAAACATATGCACATCCAACCTGTTATTTCTTATCAGTTGATCAGTTTTAAGGTGTTAGTTTCTTTTTCAATTACCACTGACTAATTCTAACTCCCAAAATTACTTGGAAGAAGTATCAAGGAAAGGGAAACTTTCATTATGATCTTTGTACTTAATATAGAAGTGCTCAAAAGTAATTAGTTTGAATAATGGACCTATGCTTGCAGCTTGGAAATGGTTGAGAGGGTGTCTGTGTACGTAATTTCTCTTTCAATGTCAAAATTGGGTTTAACTGATATATTATTATAGATGATGAAATTACCTGGGTAAAAAGAGAAACCATCTATTTTTGACTCGTTACATTTTCTAACATCTACTCTTGATCTGGTCCCAATTATGTTTATCCACAGTATGTAACTAACACTTAGGTGTTAGTTTTTGAAGAAAACAGAGATCAAGAGTTGTGTATTCTCATTCTGATGACACTGATGCATATAATTAAATGAGAATCATATTTATAGGTGAAAGATGAGAAAAACTGAAAAATGGAGTTACTGCTATTTTTTTGGTTCTATTTATTTGTGGTTCAGAAAAGCACAAATAATAGAATTTTTTAAAAAGTAAATTACTATTACAGCAGATAGACTGCTGAGTTCCTAAATGTATTTAATTATATCTTATTTCTTTTCCAAATCAGCCACACCCATATACATTCTGCCTCCCTTGCCCATCAACTTCAACCTTCACCTTGTTCATTGTGATAATTGTGATCTTCTTATCTCTGAGTTCTTTTTTATTTATTACATTGTTTGTGTGTAATTGTTTTTGAATACTTCTATTCTGTAGATGAGTAAGGCCAAAATCTGTCACGTTTTCACTGATTTCACTCAAGTGTAGCCCATTTGGTCCCAAGTGCTACTGTTTCATCTTTCTTCACAGCTATATAACATGCAATTGAATATATACCCCACAGTTTATCTTTCCTGAAGGGTATTTAGATAGGTTCCATGAGCTGGCAATTGTCAACAGTGTTGCTCTGTACATAGGTGTATATGGGACTTTCTGTAATGGATTTTTCATGTTATTTGTATAAATACCTAATAACAGTTTTGCTAGGTCAAACAGAATTCCTTTTTTTATTGTCTGGTGAAATCTGCATAGTGCTTTCCAAAGGAGCTGTACAAGTTTACATTCCCACTAAAACAGGACAAGAGTTCCTTTTTTCACCAAAACCTGGTCAGCATTTGTTAATTCCACTCTCTCTCTCTTTTTTAAAATTTATTTACTGGGCCTCCCTGGTGGCGCAGTGGGTTAAGCAACGCACTGTGGAGCGAACCGCAGTCACTGCAGCTCGAGTTCGATCCCTGCTGCCGGCCAGAGAGGGGCCCACATGGCACAGCAGACCTCTCCTGACACACCTCCTGCTCCACCCTCAGCAGTGTGTTGCCCCCTGCTCCCCTCAGCGCAATAGGCAGATCCACTGTCTCTGGTGAATACTCTCAACTCCCACAATTCTGGCCTGTAACCCAGCTCTTGCATGCATAAATAAATAAAATCTTAAAATAAGATAAATAAAATTTATTTACTTTGCATACGAGAGCTGGAGTACAGGCCAGAGATAAGGGGGAGAAAGGATCCTTGGGAGACAGAGCCGGGAGCAGAGCAGGCAGATTGGCTGAAACACACTGCTGAGGGAGCAGCGGGCGAGGCAGGAGAGGTCTGCTGCGCCATGTGGGTCAGCTCCTTGGCCTGTGACTGAACTCATCCTCCAGTAGCTGCAGATGTATAATAGTGCTGAGACTTAACTCCTGTGCCATCAAGGATGTCCTCCATTCTATTATTTATGTGGGCCATTCCGATGAGGTGAAAAGTTATCTCAGTGTGGTTTTCATCTGCATTTCTCTTATAGTAAGTGCTTTTGAAAGTCTGTAGGCCATCTGAATGTCTTCTTTAGGGAGCATACAGTTAGTCATACTCTTCTTGGCAGAAGCTGTTATCAAAACGCGTTCTGTGCCCATCATGTATACTCTATGTGTACAATTAGTGCACCCCTATGTGACTGTAAACATATACCTGACTGTGTGCAACATTTGTCTATGAATCATATAAAGGCTGATAGGTCCTCTGGAGGGGAGAGGGCCATCACAGCTTGCTGATATACCTAGACTCCTGTTTCATGAATAAATTATCCTTGATGAACTCTCTGCTTACCATCCCATGGTTTTTCTTCAGTCTGCCCAAGTCCAGAGTGAATCCAGCTGGCCTAGAGCATGCCCTTGACAACTGTCCTTGGCTCAATTTTTAATTGGCTGATTTGTTTCTTTGTTGCCGGACTGTGTAGTACTCTGTACATTTTGGAGATTAACCCTTTATCAGATGTATGATGTGCAAATATTTTTCCCATTTGTACATCCCCTTTTTGCTTTTGTAGAGGTTTTTTTTTTGTACTACAAAAGCTTTTAAGTTTCACCCATTGCCCTTTTTTTTTTAAGCTTTATTTATTTATGCACACAAGAGCTAGGCACAGGCCATGGTAGTGGGAGGTGAGAGGACTCACCAGAGACAGAGTGGGGAACAGAACACGCAGACTGACTGAAACACACTACTGAGGGGAGCAGTGGGGAGGCAGGAGGTCTGCTGCGCCATGTGTGTCCCTCCCCTGCCAGGGATCGAACTCCTGCTACAGTGCAGCTTGGAGTGAGGTGTTCAACCAGTTGCACCACCAGGGAGGCCCGATTCCTATTTCTTTATTTTTGCATTTATTTAACCTTGTGTTTGGAATAATTTAAAGATAAATTTAGTTAAAAGATTAGTGCCCGATTGTAACCACAGTTTTTCAAAAACATAGTTAATGGGCATTAATTTACAAAAATCTTTTTTCCCCCCATGTCTCTTTACCCCATCCAAATAAAAGCACATTTCTGATAAAGGAAAATCATACACTTTGTAAATTAAAATCTTTCCCTTTGTCTTGTCAATACATGTGTAGCCTAGTATTTTAACTATTAGTAACATTTTAAGTGATAGGAGAAACATTAAGTCACCTACAAATATTTAACATATGGCTGAGGTTATATTTTCAAGCATTAGTGAAGGATAAATTTCTATATACTTCAATGTGATATGGCTAATAAAAGAATGGATTTTGCTATATCAAATCCTTATGTATTTAGTTTTTAATGGATTCTGGAAAATTGTCTTTCAAAGGTATTATTACATTACTGATATATATTAGTCTTTTCTCATTTTTACCATATCTTGTTACATTGTTTTGAAAAAAAATTATTGCAGCTGTCAAAAGTATTTCAATATGATTACTTATTATTAATGGAATGTTTTACCCTTTTCAGTGTATAAGTTAATGTTTTTATTTGTTCATTTGGAAGGTCTAAAAGCCTGAAAATACTGTTTCACTCTGTGTTTCAGAACAGTAAAGCAAGTTGGGCTGTTAGGTATGAGTGATATTTGGTCTATTCATTAGCAATTCAATGAATTTTTTCATAAATCTTGCATTAGTTTCTTGCAAATGCATAAAAGTTTTTTGACTAACATTTGTCTTTAAAACAGGTTTCACATTGTTTATAATTAAATCAATAACAACACATTAGTCTTAAGCATATTTTCTGAGTAGATGAAGACACATAAACAAATGTGTAGATTAAATGTATTTAATTTACTGAAAAAAAATTCAAAACACTTTCACAGAAGTTTTTTTTAACATTTTAGTAATAATTTTTAAAAAATATTCATTTAATTATATTTGACATTATTTGTAGTCCCCAGGGTTTTCCACTACCATTTCACCCTTGCACCATCACCTTAGTCCCTTGTGCTCTCTCTGCCGTCATCCCTGTATCTTCCCCACTCTCCCCTCAATGATCTCTTTGGTTTGTCTTTGTCTTTTCATGCCCCGGCTAGCGGGACAACAACGAGGGCGCGGGAATCCTAAGGGAATGGAACAAACAAGGAACGCAAAGAACGGAGGCAAGACAGGGTTCTGATCAAGCTCCAAAATTTCATTCTTGAACAGCGGTATACGAGTGCTCAGGTGGGCTACGGCGAGGAGCAGGAGGAAGGCCTATTTCTGGATGATTGGCTGGCGGTTGCGTACTTGTCTTTGCGGGTTGGAGGTTCAGGAGTGGGGAGGGCTATGGTTCTGATGCTAGCGTGGGAGGGCCATGGTTCTGATGCGCACCTTTTTTGGTGCCCTTGCTTAACCAGCAGATAAGGCTGACCAGGAAGTGAGACCCGACTTTATTCTTACGGCTCCCGGCATTTTCGAGCTTCTATTTTTTATTTGTTTGGTTTTGACTCTAATTGTTCATTTCTTTGAACTCTCTCTTATTATTAATTTTGTAGTTGTTGTTCCTTTACATTCCTCCTAAGAGTGAAGCCATTGATATTTTTCTTTTGCCTTCTGTTTTAGTACATTGAATATAATTCCTTCTAGCTCCATCTATCTTTCTATAAATGCCTCTAGTTTATCATTTTTGATTGCTGAATAGTATTCCACCATGTATATGTACCACATCTTCTTGATCCAGTCATTTACTTTTTGGGACATAGAAGTTTCTAGATGAAAAATATTCTTTTCCATGGATGGAACTAGAAGGAATTATACTCAGTGAAACAAGTCAGAAGGCAAGAGAAAAATATCGGATGGCTTCACTAGTAGGAGGAATATGAAAGAACA
>JAGFMF010011490.1:24480-36108 GCA_019455555.1 Galemys pyrenaicus | reverse complement strand
GCTGTGGTACATAGACACGATGGAATACTACTCAGCAATCAGAAATGAAAAACTAGGCTCATTCATGGGAACATGGATGGATCTGGAGGGGATTATGCTCAGCAAAGTAAGTCAGAAGGTAAAAGAAAGATACCAGATGGTTCCTCCCTTAGGAGGAACATAAGAGAACCAAAATAAGATAAATGAAAGGAATAAGAACAATAATAATAACAATAACAGTGATAAAGACACAAAAACCAAAAATGAGGACACAAGGACAGACTGGGGACACTTGGTGGGGAAGGGAGGGGGAGGTTTGAGGTTATATGGGAGAACGAGGGACTGATTATGCACTGGTGAGATGATGATGGGTAATACATGAGATTAAAATTGTTGGCAAGCATATATAAATTTTTTTTGTGTTTTAGTATATATTTAATATAAAATACATAAATGTAGATAATTATAACGGATTAATAATTTCAGCTCAGTAGCATTAAGTACATCGATGTTGTGCAGCTGTCACCACTATCTCTGGAGCTCTTCTCGTTTTGCAAAACTGAATCATTGCCTTGTTAAACAATAACTCTTCATGCTCTTTTCCTCCCTGGCAACCACCATTCTACTTTCAGTCTCTGTGAATTTGACTACTCTAGGTACCTCATGGTTAGCGGAATTATACAGTATTTGTCTTTTGATGATTAAACTATTCCATTTGACACAAAGTCCTCAGTGTTCACCTATGTTGAGCCTATGGCAGGATTTCCTTCCTTTTGAAGGCTGAATAATACTCTGTCATATGGATATACTGCCTTTTGCTTAAGAAGAGTTATCAAAGAAGTATTTTTTTAAGGTTATTGTAAGTTCCAGTGTTCACTGTAAAAAACTAAGCACTTCAATAAAGGATTTTTATAACAAAAAAAAGCATATATAAATTTTAAACAAATAGTTTATATTAATAAAAAAGAACAAGAAAATATGAGAGAGCAGAAACATCATGATGGAAAAAATAAATGATTTGCTTAAAATCATTGTAGAATTGAAGGAGAAAAAGATATTAAAAATAAGATGTAAGACATGGAGAAGATAAGAAGAATAACTAAACACCATGGCTGAAATTGTAGAGCAAATAAGCTCTTTGAATATGGAAACATAGGATTAAGAAAGTCAATGGAATAAATACAGGAAGCTAGGGTAAGATGCCTTTAGATGCCTTTGAAGATACAGAAAAAAAAAGAACCAAGACAGAAAAAGAGAATTTCAGAGGTAAAAATAGTGAAGACACAATATGAGAAACCTCAGATGCCATAAAGAAAAATAACTTATGAATTATAGGAGTAGCAGAGGCTGAATTCAGATCAAGGAAATGAAAACATATTTAATGAGTATTAAGGGAAATTTTCCCAAGTTTAAGAGAGGAAAGGAAGCTAGAAATACATGAAGCAAGATGTACTCCAAAGTGCTTTTATAGAACTAGAAACTCAGGTAGACACACACTTATAAAACTTCCAAGAATACAAGACAAGGAAAGAATTATGAAACTAGCAAGATCAAAGAAAAAGGTAACATGCAAAGGAAACCCTATCAGAATAAACTTAGACCTATCAGAGGGCACAGTACTGTCCAGAAGAGAATGGAAGGATATTGTCAAAACATTGCAAGAGAACAATTGCCAACCACAATTTTTTATCCGCAAAATTATCCATTCTATACAAAGAAAAATGCATGGATTTTCCTAGACAAACAGAAACTTCAGAAATTCATAATGATAAAACTGCCTCTTCAAAAAATTCTGCAACAAATACAAAAACCAATACTAACAAAAAATAAGGAGGAATAATTTAAGGCAGGAAAAGACAAAACAAAAATGATTAAGTGGCAAAAAAGAGGCCAGCATGACAATCTTAACTCAATTTAAATGGACAAAACTCAACAATAAATGACACAGAGTAGCAGGCTGGATTAAAAAACACAATCCAAACTTCTGCTGTATTCAGTAAACACATTTAAATACAAAAGACATGCATAGACTGAAAGTAAAAGGGTAGAAAACAGTCGTACATGACAATGGATCAAAAAAAGAAGGAAAAGCAATACTTATATCAGAAAAGATAGACTTCAAATTAAAAAAGTTAAAAAAGAACAAAGTTGGGAACTATATAATGGCAAAATACACCAGGAAGACACAACAATCATCAACATAAATGCTCCAAATGAAGGCACACTAAAATATATCTGAAATTACTATCTGCTCTGAAAGGAAATATTATAGAAAACTCTTAAAAGTCAGAGACTTCAATACCCCACTCTCAACAATGGACAGAGCACATGACAAAAAAAAACAAAGAAACCAGAGCCCTCAATAAATATTTAGAAAATATAAAACTAGTGGACATCTATAGCACCCTCCACCATGTATACGTTTTTCCCAAACAAACATGGATCATACTCCATAATCTATCACTATACTGGGCAACAAGAAGAACATAAATTGATACAGCAAGATCAGAATCATCCCAAATATATTCACTGGTATCAAATTAGAAGTGAACCACTAAAAGTAATCAATATATCCACCTACATCATATAAATTGTAACCTGCAATAATGGACAAAAAATGGATTATAGAGGAAATCACAGAAATTAAGAACTACTTTGAACTGAATGATATTGAAGACACCCCATTCCAAAATGTATGGGATGCAGAAAGAGCAGACCTAAGAGGAAGTTCATAGCAATAAAGCACACATTAAGAAACAAGAAAAACTCAAAGAAACAATCTAATCTTGCACCTCAAAGACCTAGATAAAGAGCATGGAAAGGATCCAAAAAGAGCAGGAGAAAGAAAATCATGAAAGTTAAGCTGAAATAAATGAACTAGAAATCAAGAAAACAAATGAAAAGATTAATGAAACAAAATGCTTGTTCTTTGAAAAAGTAAACAAAATAGACAAAACTCTAGTCTGATAATAAATGAAAAACAGAAGAAAACACAAATAAAGAGGATCACAAATGAATGAGGAGAAATTACAGCAGATTCAAAGGGGATTGTAGATAACAATCTACAAGATATGGACACCATTTTAGAAAGATATAACCACCCAAAGCTAAACAAAGAAGAACTGGAACACTTACACAGACCAATATCAAGAAGAGAAATTGAAGTAGTAATCAAGGTACTCCCAAAAACAATAACTCAACATGGTAAAAGCTATATATGACAAACCTACTGCAAATAAAATCCTCTATAATGAAAACAGAATTCAATCCCCTTAATATCAGGAAGAAGACAAGGATGCCCACTCTTTCCACTGCCATTTATCACAGTACTGGATGTCTTAGCCAGAGCAATAAGTCAGGAAAAGGACATACACGAAATCCATATAGGGAAAGAAGAATTTAAACTATCATTTTTTGCAGATGATATGATATTATATGTGGAAAACCCTAAAGGTTCTACAGAAAACCTAATTAAAACAATCAACCAGTTTAGTAAAGGTGCAGGATACAAAATAAATGAACAAAAAATTCAGCAGCCTTCCTATACACAACCAATAATCAGGAGAAGAAAAAATAAAGAAAAATATTCCCTTTACAATTGAAACCAAGAAAATCAAATACCTGGGAATCAACCTAACAAAAGAAACAAAAGACTGACACCGAGAAAAGTATAAAACACTGTTAACAGAAATAGAAAAGGTCACAAAGAAATGGAAAGATATCCCTTGTGCATGGTTAAGAACAATCAGCATTATCAAAATGGCCATCATACCAAAAGCAATCTATAGAGTTAACGCAATACCAATAAAAATCTCAGTGAAATTCTTTAAGAAAGAGACCCAATATTGATGAAATTCATATGGAGACACAAAAAACTCCGATTAGTTAAAGCTCTACTTAAGAAAATGGAGAACTGAGGTATCACAGAGACTTCAAACTCTACTAAAAGCAATAGTAAAAACACAATATGGACAACTGATCTTTGACAAAGAGGCAAAAAATCTGCAATAGGACAATGATAGCTCATTCAATAAATCGTGCTGGCAAAAATGATCCACCATATGTAAAACAATGAAATTGGACCACTATCTCACACCATGTATGAAAATCAACTCAAAATGGATAAAAGACCTAAATGTAAGACCCAAAACTATGAAATATTTAGAGGAAAACATATGTAATACACTACAAGGCATATATCTCAACAGTGCCTTCGAGGTGGCAGTCCCCAAAGCAATAAAAATGAGAGAGAAGATAAACAGGTGGGACTACCTCAAGATAAAAGCTTCTGTACAGCAAAGTAAACATTAAACAGAACAAAAAGAAACCACACTGAATGGGAAAATATTTGTGCTCCACCCAACAGACAAGGGTCTGAACACAAAGCTTACAAATAACTCATAAGACTCAAGAAAAATACAGTAAGAAACCTAAACAAAAAGGGCAGAGGAACTCAGAAGACATTTCTTCAAAGAGGACATGCACATGGCCATTAGACACATGAGAAAATGCTCAACATCCCTCATAATCAGGGAAATGCAAATCAAGACCACACAATGAGGTACCACCTCACACCATTAAATGATACACATCAAAAAAAAACAACAAAAAATGCTGGTGAGGATGTGGAGGAAAAGGAACCCTGGTACACTGCTGGTGGGATTGCAAACTAATCCTTCTATTATGGAAGACTGTATGATCCAGCAACCCCGCTCCTAGGAATCTACCAAAAAGTCACAAAAACACTGATTCAAAAGAGCAAATGTACTCCAAGATTATTGCAGAACTATTTATGTAAGACCTGGAAACAACCAAAATGCCCACAAGTAGAGAACTGGATCAAGAAGAAGTGGTTCGTATACAAAATGGAATTGTATACAGCAGTCAAAAAGAGAAACTAGGACATTTATAGAAACATGGGTGGAACTAGAATGAATTATACTCAGTGACACAGACAGAAGGCAAGAAAAAAATATCGGATTGCTTCACTATTATGACTAATATTAAAGAACAAGAACAACAACAAAGAATGAGATTAAGGAATTGGGCAACTATAACCAAAAGAGTGCAATCAAAACTAATTATGTGTTTACTTAAATAAGACACACTAAGAGATGCAAGCTCTAAAGTTAAACTAATGTCAATATATTTTTAATAGGGAGACGTTTCATGTGTGGTTATGATTGAAGTAAAACAGAAGCAGAGAAGAAGGGAGGAGGGCAGTAGGGTTTCCGTGACTCATTTTTCACGAGGGAGATACAGTGCCTTCCACGTTGGGCCAAGTCAAGAGGTCTTCCTTTGGTTCCCATACCAATTTCCCATAGTGAAAATTTAGGCCTGGGAAATTGACTAGTAAAAACTTTTGTGTTTGTTAAACAGCCTTTCTCAAATCACATTTTATGCTGTGTGGATTTGCAGTATGGTTTTTTGGAATTTATGTTTCACTATTTGCCAACCTACTAGTAGTTCATCATCAAAAGGCACAGCAGAAAATTATTTTGTTAAACAAACTGCCAATTTGATAACCACCTGTTGATTTTTTTCAATAAGCACATATTATGAAATCACAGATAAAAAATAAGCCAAAAGGAAAGGAGCCCAGCAGGAGCCATCCTTCTGTGCATCCCCATGTTCAGGAGTGTCCCTCAAATCAGGATATTTGATATGAGTAATAAACAGCTGGCTCCACCACACACACAAACTCCCACCACATGGTGAGTTGTAGAGAAGCTGCACAAACATAGAATAAGTTAGTGTTTAGGCCTTGGGAGTCTCACATAGAACAGAAAGAGTCACCTCCTCCTTGGGCTCCCAGGATCATGGGGAGTGGGAGCCCCTTGGAGAAAGGAGGTTTCACTTAGGCCTTGAGGGGTTGCATTTGGTGTACCAGATAAGAAACAATGACCCACACTCTAACTGGTCCTGGCTGAGCTCTAATCTCTGAGCCTCCCAGGGTCCTTGATTCCTGGGTGCTGAATATGCCACAATAAATGCCCAGGCTCCATCATGTTCCTGAGCTTTGTGTCTGGGCTAACCATGGTCCCCTCATTGTGTCTCTCACACAGTTATACTCGGACATGTCATGGGATTTAGGCTGTTTATTTGCAGAAACAGTAGTTCTGGACCTTGTCTCTGGACATGGTGAATATACTTTCATGGAGTCTGTGTAACTTGTACTGCCACCATAATGACCAATCCATGCAAAACTCTAGTAAACTCCTGGAGTCTGGTGGATAAAGTTTATACTGTCACTGCTTAAAGTGAATCCTGAGGCTGTTCAGGAGAGTTGACATAACCCCCATGTGCACCAAGACTCCCCCAGACTCCATTAGCTGATCCACATTTTGGACACCTGTAAACACAGACAAAGCCAATCAAGACAATGTCTGGCAAACCTTCACCCTCTTGTCCCAACCATATCAGATCTCCTGGTCCCAGACATCACCCCCCATAAGTGTTATGATAAGCAAACATCTATTCCTAAGCTCTATGGTGAGTGTCCACATCAGTGCTTCCATAGTGGACCCTGGAAGTTGCCTGACTGCTGTGCAGACTGCAGGGCTGTGCAAGACTTGTTTCAGCCTGGGCATGGCACTATTTACATAGGTCCTGCTATAGAGCAGGCTCTCAGTCTGTCTGGGTAAGAGGAGACCAGAGCAAGTTTGTGGGATCTTAGAGTCATCACAGCTCATGAGCAGGTACCTTCTGTGTGGACAGAGCTATGGACACTGAGCTTCCATCAATTGTGTGATACAGGCTTCTCCTCAGACATTGGTCCAAAAAACACCCTTTTGCATCATGTTTCTCTTCTGAAGGTTCAGCATGAAACAGGTCACACTCATCCTGTTACTTTCATCAAGGAGCCAGTATCTTCTCATTCATAAGTACAGTCACATTCTTTGGCCTCAGATTTCTCTTTTGGAGTCTCTATCTTTAACTCAATATGGCATGAAATAGATCACATCTAATCATGTTGTTTTCCTCAAGACCCTGCTTCTCCTCAGACATGGTACCCAAAAGAGTCCTTACTCCTCAGATCTGTCTCTTTGAGTTTCTCTCTAGAACTCAACATGGCATAAAATCTGTCCTGCATCATGTTTCTTTCCACAAGGACATTGCTTCCCAACAGACAACGGCCAAATATGCTTGAAATTTTCTTCTGCACAAATTCTCTAGACCAAATCTTGGTGTAAAATAGGCCTCCTCATCACACTTTTCTTTAGGAACTCATTTCTCCTCAGAAATGGACACAAAACTGGCCATTTCATCTCAGATTTCTCTTCTGAATGCTCTTTAAACCTCAGCATTGTGCAAAGTAGGTTCCACACCCTGAAGTCCTTTTTTTCACAACCTGATTCTCACAGACATGGTTCTAAGAAGGGTCCTTTCACCCCAGATATGTCTTCCAATGGATATCTGTAGACTTCAGTATGTTGCAAATTATATGGCATCCCACCCATTTTCCTGCTCATGTACTCTGCTTCTATTCTGATATGATCCCAAAGCTCTATTCACCTCAGATTTCACTCCTGGAAGCTCTCAAATGAACTCAACATGGTGTGAACTAGGTGCTAATCAAAATTTCGGCCTCAAAGAAATAATTTTTCCTGAGATGTAGGACAAAAACTGGTTCCCTCACCTCAGATAGCTTTTCTAGAGGCTTCTTCTAGACTTCAACATAGGATGGAATAAGTCTATTCACCTAAACCCTGCTTAACCAAGACATTGGCCAAAAATTGTGTTTTCACCTCAGACTAACAGTAATCCTGTGGGCTTTCTCTAGAGAGAAACACAGCTAGATATATGTTCCATCCCTCACATCTTTCACTCAGGGACCTGCTTCTCTTCAGACATGGAACCAAAAAGGGACCTTTCACCTCAGACTTCTCTCCAGGAGGCAGTCCTAGACAGCAAATGTTCCAAATAGAGCCCACTTCTCATGTTTTTTACCTCATGAACTCTGTCTTATACATGTGCCCAAAAATGTACTTACACTCAAATTTCTCTATTTTAGACACACTTTAGAACTCAGGGATAAGGCCTCATCCCCTCATGTTTTAGCTCAGGACCCCCCTAGTACTCAGACATGGGCCAACAACAGGCCCTTTGCCTCAGAATTCTTTCTGGATTCTCACTCTAGAACACAACTCAATGTAAATTAGGACCTCCTCAGACATAAGCTTCTAGCTATAAGATTGAGAACAGCCCTTTCACCTCAGATTTCTTTCTGGAGGCTCTCTCTAGATTCTCATGGCAAGAAATAAGTCCCATTCCATCACATCTTTCATTAGAGACCAAACATCTGTCAGACATGGGTCCATACAGGTCTTTTTGCCTCAGATTTCTCTCCTGAAGTCTATCACTTGGCCTCCTCATGGCTCCAAAGAACTCCCATTCACTCACATCTTGTCTAAGAGTCCTGCATTCACCAGAAACAGGCCTTGAAAGTGTCCTTTCATCTGAGATTTCACTCCAAAGTAGTCTCATAACATCAGTGTGGTGTGAAAATGCCCCACTCATCCCAATTAGTTATTTGCATGAAAATCTATAAGGACCTGCACATGACTCATAGCTGGGCTGGCACAGGCATAAAGTCATGCTCACAAACTCAGCTACCAGTGTCCTGAATAAAGAAATATCTGTAGGTCATAAATGACAATCTAATGTTCAGTATATGGAGATCTTAGAAAACTCTCTACATGTCTTAAAATATGAGAATAAGTGAACAGTCTATCTGCAAACCCTAAAACCAGAGACATACTTTGAATGAAATTAAGGTGAGGTTTAGGAAATGAAAAAGGAAATGTTAAGATTCATTATTGGAAAAAAATGACAAGAAATGGGAGAAGTGATCTCCAGGGTTGACTGATGATTATGAGATATGTTAGACTATCTGACCATAATAAATAGAGTGTCTGCTCAGAGACAGCAACTTTGGAAAGTAATTAGAAAATTGTGATAAATTCAATGGGAAAGGAATGGGATGCAAGAGTGAAGACAACCATCAGAGAAAAGCAGAATAATGCAGGTGTCACACAGAGGACATGCAGAGCTGATATGTTCCTGAGAGAGGACAAAGTCCATTGACCACTCACCCTGTCAGCTCATTCACCTAACCCCTTAAATTACGACATCTTTGCTCACAGAGAATGGAAAAATTTCAAGGAGTTTCTCTAGAAAAACAGAACAGATCACACAGGGTGACAAAATGTCCTGGAAATACATTCAGGGACATAGATATGGAAGCACACAAGATCCATCACACAGGTGCTGGTCACAGATGCCAGAGGCCAGGCCAGACTCCATGAATTTCCCAGTGATGGGGGGTAGTGATTCATGCGGAAAGTGCTGACCTCAGCTCTGGGCAGGCCTGAAGTCAAGGGATGACTCAGCTGTCCAGAGGAGCCCAGATTCTCAAACTCTCATTTCATGTCCCACCAACAGCCCCTGAGCTATCAGATTAAGGAGGCATGGTGTGACCCAGTGAGCTGTATCTGGTGCTGCATCACAGGACCTCTGTCCTCAGGTCTGAATCTGGACACATCACTTCCCTTACAATAGTTTCCACAGTGACCATGAACATGTCACTAGGTCCATGCACACTGAGGTGAGTGAGGGCAACAGGTGCCCATCCTGGGGAGCTGCCCTTGCAAATGGAGGTGATGGAGTCAAACGTGGATTCCAGAGTGGACAGACAATCTGAATTATTGGGATGGAAAAAGGAAGCGACCTAAGACAGCTCCAGCCCATGACAGAACTGAACAGAGGTTGGACAAACTCAGGGACTGATCAGAGTCCCATGACAGTCACCTGACCTGAGCGGACTTCACATGGATGTCACGAGCCCCAATCCTGTTCCTGCCTGGGTGAGACGAGGAGTGGAGGTCGTTCCCACATTACAGTTTGCATTTGACAAAGATCAGATTATTTATTCTTCTCCTTTATTTTATATATACTTGATATCTGTAGTAATCCCCATGTATTCCCTATCACTGGCGCATCATCACCTAGGTCCCCCATTCTATCTAACCCAGAACTCCCCCATATCCCGCATCAAGTAAAGCAGGTGTTATTGGGGACTTGATGTCTTGTAGAGGGAGTACCAGTCAAGAAACACTTACCCTCCCTGCACTTGCTCTGACTGAGCTCTGAAATCTGAGCCTCCTTCACCTCCCAGCATCCCTAAAACTAGTTGCTGAACATGCCACAATAAATGCCAAGCACACCATCCTGTCCCTGCATTTTTGTGTCTGTGCTAACACGTGGTCCCCTCACACAGTAATACTCATTTGCAGGTACAGCGATTACTGGACATTGTCTCTGGACTTGGTGAATAGGCCCTTCATGGAGTCTGTGTAACTTGTGCGCCACAATAATGACAAATCCCTGCAAAATACTCTAGCCAATTCCTGGAGCCTGGTGTATTCAGTTTTCCTGTCAATGATTAGAGTGAATCTTGAGGCTATATTAATTTTGACAAATCCTCAGGCTGCACCAAGTCTCCACCAGACTCCACTAGCTGCTCCACATTCTGGACATCTGCAACACAGACAAAGTTATAAGGACAATATGTTAGCCACTGTTCACCCTCTTGTCCCACCTACTCAGGTGTTCCAGTCCCAGAATTTACCCCCTGGAAGGTTTTGTGGAGCATCATCAAAATTCATAGCAGCCAATTATTTTGTTTAACAACCTCCCAATTTGATAACCAGCCCTTGACTATTTTTCAGTAAGCACATATCATGAAATCACAGATAAAATGTCATACAATTGCTCAGCTCCCTGAGCATCATAATGGTATTTATCATACTAGGGAACCGGGGGGCCGTGGCGCCTCCTTTAATTGTCAGTCAAAAATGCCACGGCCAGGAGCTGTTTGCCTGGGACTGGTGCAGAAAGAGCAAAGTTGTGCTGGAATGCTAGTGCAGCCCAACTCGGGATCTTAGCGTGCCTGGCAACCTGGGAGGGCTATATTGGGATTTTTCATACAGGAGGGACCACAGGTCACAAAGCAACACTTGCAGGTTCATATCTGAGTTTTATAAGTCAGTTGGAAAACTCCAAGGCTACTTGCCTGTGCCAGGCACAGACTGACAGAGCAGGGTAGGATTGGAGCATCAGTGCAGCCCATCTCGGGATCCTGGAATGCTCAGCTCCCTGGGCACACCATATTGGGATATTTTGATCCAAGGGAACCGCGGGTCAAACAGTGGGGTTTGCAGCCTGGGATTTTAGCTTTAAAATTCAGGCAGAAATGAGGCCTCACTCCATATGCAAAAATCCTCTCCAATGCCCAGGTCAATAGTCCAGGGACATCCAGAGGAGGTCAGATGGGCATATGGAGTTTAGGACAGACACAGGTGGTTTGCCAACTACTGCATGGCCGATTACTCCTATGTGGAGACTAATATTGAGGGGAGACAAATACATATAGGCCCTCCATAAGGGGCTGTTTGGTAACTCTAGACCTCAGGTGAAGTGAGTTCTCAGAATCATAAACACGCACCCAGTTACTACATGGAACTTATCTGCTGCTGTGAGTAAATCAGGACCAACACCACAAATATATCCCCCACCATAGCTGGGTGGTGTTTTTTTTTTGTTTTATTTTTTAGTTTTTTGTCATAGCTGTGATTGTGTGTTAGACTT
>JAGFMF010011488.1:275270-306305 GCA_019455555.1 Galemys pyrenaicus | reverse complement strand
ACACATCAGACACACACACACCATGTATACGCACAGCCCACACACTATACACCCACACGCCACGTGCACACAGACCACACACACATCAGACACACACACCCCATGTATACGCACAGCCCACACACTATACACCCACACGCCACGTGCACACATATGCCACACAATCAGACACATACTATACACCCCACACACATGTACACACAGATCAGACACAGGTACACACACATACCCGCGCACCTGCTGTCCCGGCACCTGCAGTCAGGCTGCACCTGAGCGCCTGCTGCGCCACGCGGCGTTCCCCGCTCACCACCACGCCCTTGCACTCCCACCCAGGCCCGAGCCCTGACCGTGGCTCCCGCCCCTCGGCCCCGCTGGACTCTCAGAGCGGCCAGCGGCCCGCAGGCCCCGGTCTGGCAGGTCTGCGCGGGACGGGTGTGCGCGGACGGCTGGGCCGAGTGACCGCCCGGGAAGCCGCCTGGCCCTCGGGGTCCCCAGGGCGCTCGGTGCGCGTCCAGGGTGCTCCGTGCACGCAGCTGCGTGGACTGGGCGACGCACAGAGACCCGAGGCCCTGAGGCGGCTGCCAGCCCCACCGCCAGGCGCCGTCGTGGGGGGCGGACACGGTGAGGAGTATTTTTAGCAAGCGCTGGCTAGACGCAGCTGCACTGTTCTTAATGGCCCGCTAATGTCTCCTCAAGGAGAACTGTACTTTGTGTGCTCTGCTTACAAGGTCGCTGGTGAAGGGACTGTCATCCTGGGCCTTTTTGCAAAGTCCCCGCATTGTTCAGCCTCCCAGACGAGCCCGTTGGTATGCAGATTGTCCATCATTCCCCCTTTGAAACTCAGCCGGGGTGCAGCTGGGACTTCAGTCTCAGACACTGCAAAGCTCTGGGCCACGGCTGGGGTCCCGCCCGTCCTGGACCTCGGCCCTCCAAGGTCAGCCACAGGACCTGGGACGAGGAGGAGGCCGAGCTGGACCCCGAGCAAGGCCATCCAGAGGGAGGAGCCGGGGCTGCCGGGACGGCACTGTCCCCACAGTCCCAGCCACGCTCAGCTCAGCCAGGCAGGGCGGCTGGGTCCAGCCCGGGACCCCCAGAGGCGCAGATGGGATGGGGGTGCTGTCACTCTGGGGCCGCCCGCTGAGAGCCCCACCCCGCAGCAGCACCCTCCTCTGCACCCCCCATTTGCACCCCTCAGCTGGCGGGGCAGGCCCTGCTGGAGCGGCAGAGGGGCAGGAGAGGGCTCCTGCCAGGGACACGCGTCCTGGAGCCCCGAGGGCCCCGCGCGCCCGTGAGTTGGTGGACGTTGCTGGGCTCTTAGGGCCTTTCTCCCCTCTAGGCCCAACCACTGACGTGCATCAACCCCGGACGAAGGGCCCGGAGGACGTGCCCGGGGTGTTTGGTAAGGAGCCCGCGGAGCCCACGGCGCGCTCCGCCCAGCTGCCAGGAGGGGTCTGCTCGGGCCAGGCCCCGCCCGGCTCTTGGTTCCGGCTTAGGCCCGAGTCAGATGCCCACGCGGGCTGAGCCGGCATGGGGAGCCTCGTCCGTAAGGGCCCGCGCCCCCTTCCCGCAGCCCGTCCGCGCACGGGCGGCGAGTGCCATGTCCAGCCCGGCGCGGGCAGCAGACACCCTCGGCTAGACGCGCCCTAGGGCGGGCGGGTGCGGGCGCTCGGGGCGTCTCCAGGCCGAGGCCGGCAGTGGCTCCTCGGTCTCAGCTCGCGGCTGCGATGTGCTTTCGCCAGGGCGGTTTCCGTCTGCTCGGGCGCTGAGGGGACGCGCCAGGGGCCGGCCATGTCCGTGCGTCTCCCTTAGCCGGGAGGCCGAGGCCCAGGGGGCCCTGGGAGAAGACGGCCGGGCCCGGCGACTGCAGGCGCCCGTCTGCGGGGCCAGGCGGGGAGGGCAAGGGCGCGGGAGGGGCGGGGTCTCCGGCAGGCGCTGGGCCGCCCACAAGGCAGAGGAAAGGGGGGGGTCCCCGTGGGCGTGGGCGGGAGACGGCACCCTGGGGCAAGCGGCTGCCCTGGCCAGACAGAGTGCTCAGGAAGGAGCAGCCAGCACCCCCAGGCCGGCCCAGCGACAGCGCCCCGGCCGGGTGGGGTGCCCCTGCGAGACCGCCTGGGCCTGCCCTGTCCGTGCCCGGGGCCAGAATCCGGACCAGCCGGAGGCCCCGCAGCCTCAGCCTTGGAAAGCTCCGGCGAGGGCTCCGCCCGGGCTGCCGCTGGCATCCTGGGGCACTGCCCACGCCCCCAGGCACCCCGGCCGATGGACACTCCGGGGCCGGTCTCCCCCAGACCTGCCCGCGCTGCCCCACCTGCTCGAGCCGGGCTCCGGTGTCCAGTCCGGCGTCACAGGCGCCCGAGGCCCGGAGCAGACGCGGGTCCCCAGTCACGAAACGTGTTTGTGCTTCTCCCAAGATGAGATGCTAGTGCAAGAGATGCTGAACCCAAACAAGTCCGTCATGGGCGAGACCCAGAGGACGGCCACGACGGTGCCCACGAAGCCGCTCAGGGAGCAAGGCAAGTGCAGCGCCGAGCAGCCCGCCGCCGCCCGGCCTCGGTGCGCGGGGCTGCCGGCTGGCTCCTCCGCATCGCTGCTCGGCAAGAGCGAGTGGGGGCTGCAGCCGTCCCAGACCCTCCTGCGGCCTCCGGGCCCAGCGAGGCGGCAGAGACCCGCGCCTGACTCGGGGGCCTCTGGGTGCACGTGCAAGCGGAGCCTCGCCCTGGGGTGCAGAAGGGGCTCCGCGCGGCAGGCGCATGGCCCGGAGGCAGCGCCCTCTCCCGCACACCCAGGCTCCCGCCTCTGGGGTCTCGGGCCGGAACCGGCCGGGGCTCGCCAGGCCACACTCCTGTGGACGAGGCGGGGCCCTGCGTGTCCCGGGGAGCGTCCGCCGGCCGGGCTCGCAGAGAGGGCGCTGGAGCCGGGCCGCAGAGGTCGGCTCCCCAGGCGGTCAGCGGCCCGGCCGCCCACAGACCCTCGTGCAGCCCCACGCCGGCTGCACCCCCAACGGCCAGCTGCGCTCTCGGCGCAGGGGCCCGGCGTGCCCGCGTGTGACCGAGCGAACGTCTTCCCGGCCTCCGTGCCGTCGCCGCAGGGGTCAGCCTGGAAGAGAACTACCAGGTGGGCGGGAACGCGGAGAGCCTTCACGAACTCCTGGACAACCCGCAGTTCTCCGTGGGCAGCGAGGACAAGATCCTCAACAACGGTGCGTGCGCGGCGGGCCGGGCCGGGCGGCAGGGGGCGTCCACGCCCGGGCGGCCCCCTCACGAGCCCGTCGTCCGCAGAGCCCAGCTTGGAGGAGAGCTACACCAGCCCCGACCACTTCCGCGAGCCGCAGGCCGCCCTGGGCGCCGAGGACAGCGCCCTCAAGCACGGCGAGGGTGGGTGCCCGGGCCGCGTCGGCAGGGCCTTCAGCGCTCAGGTCCCCACGCCCCGGCCCGGGCCCCAGGCAGGACGCCGCCGTGTGCTGGGGCGGCCTCGGAGGAGGAAGCCGCACCCTTTCTCGGGCCCGACGGCCATCACAGCGTCTCCAGCAAGACCTCCTCGGCTCCTCTGAGCCCCGCCGGCTTGCTGCGCCCCCAGACCGCGCAGCCTACTCACTGCTCCACCCCGTCCACGCCCCGCCAGCGGGCCAGGGCTCCACGACCGGCCGGGCCAGGCCGGCGTCTGCATGTCCGGCGGGCGTCCCAGGCAGGCCCCACTGAGCCACCGCACTCAGTCCCCGCGCTTGCTGGGGCCGGGCACAGGCCTGTCTGAGGGGACAGCGGCCGCGCCAGTCCCGCCGACGTGCTCCGTCTCCTCGCAGGGAGGAAGGACTCGAAGAACGACCAGCTGAAGCAGTACAAGCTCTCGGTCCTGGACAAGATCCTGCAGAACATCGGGAAGTCGTCTTCAGGTAGCTGCTGGGGCGTGGCCCGTGGGCTCCCGGCGGTGGTGGCCCCGGGAGGCGCGGGCAGGGGCCACCCAAGCGGCCCAGTGCCATGGCCACGCCCGGACACCGGCCAGTCAGGGCCGCGGGCAGGCCGGGCGGGCCCGGGCGGCCGGACCTGTCACCTCGGGAAACCCTCCGTCCCACAGGCAACTCCCAGCAGTGAGCGGAGGGGCGGGACGTGGAGCGAACAGCGGCCCGGAGCCCGGCAGAGCCCGGCAGCACGGCCCGCGAGCACTGCCCACCCCACCTTAGCAATAAAGAGCTTCTATTCATGCACACCGCCGCCGCCTCTCCCAGCCCCGCGCCCCGAGTGTCCCCCAGACCTGCTGCCGGCCCGTCAGTCGGCTACATGGGGGTTCGAGCCTGGAGCCTCAGCAGCCAGAGGAACAAGGCCCAGGACGCAACTCCAGCGCCCCTGCTGCAGGCAGACCTCTGGGGAGCCGCACCTGAGTGGGCGTCTGGCCCCACACTTTGGCCGAACAGGCCCAGCTCCCAGCCGGCCTAGAGCGGCTGGAGACAGCGGCAGGAGGCCGTTTCTGCGGAAAGGCAGGTCTGGGACCAGGAGGGTCCCGGGAGCAGCCCCCGCAGTGGCTCCCCAGCCCTGGGGGGGGGGGGTGTCCGCGGGGACACGCCCCCAGGGCGTCTCCCTGGCTGCCACGCCCCACACACCGCGACACCCCCGNGCAGCCCCCGCAGGGGCTCCCCAGCCCTGGGGGGGGGGGGTGTCCGCGGGGACACGCCCCCAGGGCGTCTCCCTGGCTGCCACGCCCCACACACCGCGACACCCCCGGGCTTCTCCCAGGCCGCTGGCCCACAGGAAGCAGAGGCAGAGGCTGCTGCCTGCGCCCACCCCAGCCGCCGAGGCCTGGCCGCACCCTGAGGACGTGAGCCTGGGCAACGACCAGGGGCGCCGACCAGGGGCGCCTCCCCAGCGGTCGGCCTCGCCCAGCCAGGCCAGGAGGCAGCCCTCGCGTCACCGCCGCCCCCACGGGCCCCGGCGCCTGCCCGGCCGCCCCTGCGCTGCAGGCCGCGCCCTCGCCCACAGGCGGGTGAGCAGCGGCCGGCGGGAGCCGAGAGGGGCCCGCGCGGCCACCTCCCCGCCGCCAGCCTGGCCGCCCGGCCTTGGAGAACGTCGACGAGCACCGGCGGTCGTGCTGGCAGCAGCACTCCTGCGCCCGCACCCCACAGCCCCCCGCTGCCCCGCCCCTGGCAGGCAGACCCGCCCTCCCCACCTCTGGGCTTCAGCCGCAGGGCAGCAGCGCCCCCCGGAGGGGGTCCCCAGGACGGCCGCGCCCCGGCCCTTCCTCCAGGCGTCCCCGCGGAAATCGGCGGCTGGATGTGACCAGGCGGGGGCCGGACCCAGAGGGCCCGCGCTCCGCTCGGGGGAGGCGTCCTGCGCCCGGCCAGCCGGCGGCGGCCCCCGCCCCGCACCCGCACCCGCACCCGCACCCGCACCCGCACCCCGCACCCCGCACCCCGCCCGCTCGCTGGGGCTCGAGGCGGCTTCGGCCTGTCTGGGGCGGAGCGTCCAGCCGAGGCCCCGCCTGCCGGTCAGCCCCGCACCCCGCCCTCCCGCCCGCCCGCAGCGTCTCCGCAGGGCTGGCGGGGCTGCGGGGGCGCTCAGGGCTGCTCCCTCCTGGCCCTCAGGAGGCAGACGGGGCTGGGGCCACGGGCCTGGACAGGCCGCCGCGCACGCACCCAGAGCCAGAGGCGAGAAACGGCTCCTCCCTCGCAGCCCCGCGCCGGCCCGACCGGGAGCCCCTGCGGCCGCCTGTCCTGGACAGCCCGGCGCTTCAGGGCGTCTGTGCGGTGCCCCGCCCCGGCGCACAGCTGGCTGTGCGGCCAGGGAGGCGGCTGCGGGGCGTGCCCGCGGCCGCGGTCAGCCTGGCAGAGGATGCGCTGAGGGGTCCCAGGCCCCACGCCAGGTCACAGCCTCTGCTGGGTGGGGCTGGGGCTTGGGGGCCGGCAGCCGGCCCAGACCAGCCCCGGGCCTCACCTAAGCGGTGCCCCAAGGGCGGGGCCCCCAAGGCGGCGGCGGCGGGCGCTGCGGCAGGGCTTGGGGCTGTGACCTTCGAGAAGCCCCCGCAGGGGCCTCTGGGGGCCTGAGCCCAGGGAGCAGGACTACGCAGGACAGGCGAGGCTGTGGCCCAGTGACAGGCGCAGCGGACACCCCGCGGGTCCCGGCCGAAGCTGGCTGGCCCTGGTGGGGGCCCCCAGCCGCGGAACGGGGCCTGCGCCCCAGAGAGCCGCCTCGGCACGCCTCGCTGGCGCCAAGCCCAGCATCGTCCCGCTGGCACAGCGTCTGGGGGTGACTCCGGCGCGGCGGACACGCAGCTTGCGCCAAGCACGGAGGAGGGTAGGCGGCCCGCGGCGACCGCAGACACGGGCCGGGCCCTGCTCCGCAGGAGCTGCGCCCAAGAGGGGGCCGACACAGCTGTGGGGGTCTGGGCCTGGCCCCACCCCGCCTTCTGCTGCCAGGCCGCTGGGCGCAGCCACATCCCCCCGCCGCGGGCGGGGTCTCTCCCTTCCCGCCCCTCATTGAGGCCCGGGTCTGCAAACTCTGTGGGCGGCCACACGCGCATCCGACCCTGGCCCGGGAGCCCAGGGGCTGGGGCTGCCCGGCGGCCGGAGCCCTGCGGCCAGCACCGTCACCACGCAGCCGGGGCCGGGGACCGGACCTCCGCGCACAGCCCGGCCCCTGGGGCCCCGGAAGCCCGGCGCCCGCCCCGCCCCACGCTGAGTCAAGTCCGTGTTTCTCAGGCGACCACGTGGTCACTCGCATTGGGCGCTGACCCGTGAGCGCTTCCTCGTGTGACCGGGGCAAGGCTCAGGCGGGGCTCGCAGAGGCTCCCGCGCTGGCTGGCCGCCCGCCCCAGGCCCACAGGGGCCTCCCCATCACCGCTGCCCACCTGCGCCCTCAAAGCCCTTTCCCGTGACACGCACGAGAAGCGTCGGTGTTGTGCGCTTTAGCAAACATTTCTTTTTCAAGAAGAGAAAAAGTTGGGAAAGAAGCGCCCTCCCGGAGCCCAGGGGCTGGGGTTGCCCGGCCGTGGCCGGAGCCCTGCGGCCAGCACCGTCACCACACAGCCGGGGCCACACCTCTGGCCACCGCTGGCAGGACACCCAGGGCGCCGGCTGGGCCCAGCCCTAGCCGCCTGCACTGAGGCTCCCGAGCCCGGGCCGGGCCAGACCAGAGAAGCGCTTCGGGGCGGCCCGCCGAGAGCTGGGCACGGAGACCGTCCTCCCGGAGACGCCCGGCGGCTGACCTGGGGCTGCTGAGGTGCTCGAGCCACCGAGGCCTGCGCTCGGCTCTGACTTCCCCGCCCACCGGCAGGGCCTTGTGCTCCCAAGGGCACGGGGGCGCACGGCACAGCTAAATGGGGAGCCCCCACCCCCACAGCAGTGGCCGGCCCTCTGTCCCGAGACACCTCGCGCTGACCCACACCGTGGGCAGAGCCCCCAGGGAGCAGCCGGCACGTCAGAAAGATAATCGCTTTAATCCCGCCCACAGCGACCTGGCAGGGAGGAGCCCCCAGGCGGCAGCGCGGGCGTTTACACTGGAAAATCGGCGGGGAACGGAAACCTTCGCTGTCCAAGTCAGTTTCTCTCCAGCGCTCACTGGACCTGGAAAACAAACGCTCGGCCGACCCAGCACCAGCGCCGGTCTCCCCGACGACGGGCCCGCTGCGCCGCGCCCCAGAAGCCGCGGCCTGGAGCAGTCGGACGTCGGCGTCCACGGGGGAGCAGCGTGAGCGCGCTCAGACACACCGGCGTCTCAGGACGGAAACCGGACGAGAGGCTCTCGCGGCCGGCGGTGCCTCCGGGCCTGAGAAGCCGCCGCCGCCGCCTGACGGGTGAACGGCCGGCCCGGCTCTGCGAAGGAAACCGACTTCAAGCGGTGGCCACGGCGGGCTGTGTGGCGCAGAGGCCGGCGGCGTCCACGCACGAAGACCCCCGAGTCCGGCCGGTACGGGCGGCTCCGCGGGTCCCGGCGGCCGGGCCGGCTCAGGCGTGGGAGCCGCGCCGGCCCCGGGCGCCCAGCGACACGCGCAGCCGCGGCTCCCGGGCCCGGTAGTGCTCGTTGAAGTCCAGCCGGAAGCTGAGGAAGCGCAGGCTCTCGTCGGGGCTGGTGGTGAGCAGCACCAGGAACTGCTGCACGACGCCCTGCGCGACAGCGGCCTCAGGCGGGGCACGGCGGGCGCCCCCCGCCCCCCGCCCCGCCCCGGCCGCGCGGTACCTGGTAGAAGTGCGTGAGGATGCGCAGCTGCGAGCACATCTTCGGTATCGACTCCCGGAACTCGCGGACCCGGCCTTCCTCCTCCTCCTCCTCCGCCGCGGTCACGCCCCACTGGCCCTGCGGGAGCGGCGTGAGCAGCGGGCTGCAGAGCCGCCCTCCCGGCTCTGGGCTCTGGGGGCGCGGGCCGAGCACCCAACCCTGGGGCCTGGCTCGGGCCAGCGGTGTCTCCCGGCCTCCCGGTGTCGCGGGCGGAGCTGGGGGCGACAGGGTGAGGCCACCCAGGCGCGGCCCCACGCTCCGGCCGCACCCGCCAGACCCGGCGTCTCCGGCCAGGCGGCGTCCGCTTGGCGCCCCCGCTGCCGGTCCTCAGCCCCACCCGCACAGAGCCGCGGGCCGCCCTGGCTCTGCGAGGCCCCTCCCTGCCCCTGCGCCGCGTCTCCATCTCCCGCCAGCACCGTCACCCCGGCTGGCTGCCGCCTGCCCCGACGGGAAGCACCGCTCCCCCCCAGTGACCTGAGGCCCTGCCCGGCCCAGCCCCCCGACGGCAGGTGGTGCTGGGCAGGCGGGTGCCGCTGCAGCTGCCTTCAGCGCGGGGCCGTCTGGCGCCTCCGACCCAGCTTCCTCGGACACCGCCTCCCATGCGGGCGGAGACCACAGGAGATGGCCATCGTGCGCCCACGGGCGAGCTGCAGTTGCACGGGCTCACGCGCCACTGGGCGGCAGAGCAGGGTGAGCGGGCCAAGGGTCACGCCCCCTGCCCACGGGCCTCCCGGGCCTCCCCCAAGGGCTGAGCCCCCACGCTGGGCCAAGGCCCCCGCGCTCAGACGCACGCCACAGCCGGGGCCTTCGTGAAGACACCCCGCTCCAGAGCCCGGCTCCTGCCGGCGGCTCTTCCCAGCGGGCCGAGGGAGCCGCGCGAGCCTCGTGAGGAGGCCCAGACCGGGCTGGGCCCGACAGGGCGCCCAGAGCACCGCCCGGCACGCCGGGGCCCACCTCGGCCTCGCGCTGCTTCTTCCTCTCCGCGAAGTGCAGGCGCCGTTGCAGCTCCCCGAGGGCGGCCCTGTAAATGGCGTCCTGGGCCTCCTGCAGCGCCAGGATCTGGTCGAACACGGCCCGCAGCTGGTTCAGCAGGGCCTGGGGGCACGGCCTCGTGAGTGGCTCCGCTCCCCGCCGGGGGACACGGCTCCCCATCCTGCTGCCCCGGCACCTCCCACAGGCCACCAGAGCTCCCCCAAGGGGTGCGCAGCCCCACGGGGCGCCCCAGCTCCACTGAGCGCCGCCCGCATCCGCTGCGCCCCGCAGCTCCCCGACCCTGACCGCCGTGGCACAAAGGCGCTGTCATGGGCACCCCGGGGTGCCACGAGGGCCCCAGGACCGGCTCTGTGGCCCCCGCCCCGGCACAGCAGCCGCAGCGGGGCCAGCGAGCCCCTCCCGCGCCAAGGGGCAGAGCCGCTCGCCGGGCGGCGAGGAGGAAGAGGCAGCGAGGAGGCCGGCGGCCGCGGAGGCCGCTGGGGTGACAGAAACGGCCGTGGTCTGGCGGGAAGACGCCGGCCAGTGCTCTCGGGCAAAGCTTCCCGGCTGGGCCCAGCCTCCCGGCGGCCGGAGGCCCAACGCTGCAGGCACCGCGGGCGAGGGCTCCGGGCGAGGGCCAAGCCGTCCACGCAGGGAGGTGCCGGGTGCGGCGGCGTCACCCAGGACCGCACGTCTAAAGAAAGGGCGGGGCGGGTGGGGGGCCGAGCCCAGGATGGGCCGGGTGGGGGGCCGCGGGGGCGGGGCGGGCCGCTCACCCTGGAGTCGGCGTCCAGCAGGCAGCGGGAGATGATGGTGTCCAGGAACACCTCGTGCGCCGCGATGATGTGGTCCAGGTCCTGCGCGCGCTGCACCTTGTTCCAGAGCTCGTCCCACGAGCACTCCAGCACCTGCGCGTGGGCGCGGGCGAGCGGGGGCGCGGGGGAGCGGGGCGCAGGTGAGCGGGCGGAGCAGGGGAGGGGGGGAGGGGGAGCGGGGGAGGGGGCGCGGGCAAGCGGGCGGAGCGGGGGAGGGGGGAGCGGGGGAGGGAGAAGCGGGGGGAGGGGGGCGCGGGCGAGCGGGGCGCGGGCACGCGAGCAGGCAGGCACGCGCACGCGGGCACGCACACGCCCCCCACCCCCGCCGCGCCTGCTGACCTCGAAGGTGACGTAGTACTGCATCTGGTGGATGAAGTGCACCATCTCGGAGGCCAGCACGTGGCAGTGGTGCAGCACCCCGGAGAACTCTGCAAGGCCAGGCCGCCTCAGCCTCGGGCGCCCGCACCCCAGCCCCGCCCGCGGCCTCGGTCGCCCCGCAGGCCCGACCCTGCCCCCGCCGCCAAGGCCTCTTCGCACGGAGATGACCCCAAGGCGCCCGGGCGCAGGCAGGGCCCCTCCCTGTCGCCTGCCCAGGACAGGCCCCTGCGAGCGTGGACTGCAGCCCGGCCCAGGCCCCACCTGCTGCCAGGCCGGGTGCACGGGAGGCCGGCGGCACCGCTGGCCAGAGGGGTCCTGTGCGGCCCCTACGGAAGACGGCCGCAGCCTCAGGCGCCTCCGCCTGCCCGGGGGTGCAGAACACGTCGGCAGCCACAGGCGAGGCCGACGAACACTGGCACCTGCCAGCCCAGCGACCGCGTCTCAAGTGCTCTCGGGTCCCGCCACCGCCCCCAGCCGCAGCGGCAGCCCAGGGCGCGTCGCACGTGGGACGCCACCCGGCCGGGGGGCACACACCGGCGGCACCACGAAGCTGCGAACCACGCTGGGGGCGCAGGGCAGAGGGCCGGGAGCCACCCCACCGAGAACCAGCCGGAAGCCACGACCCGCGAGGGAGGCGCGCAGGACGCAGGCGCACCTGGCATGCCCCGCAGCAGCTTGGCGTTGCACATGTGGCCCTTGCGGATGTCGGTGAGGATGTACTCCATGCGCTTGGCCCGCCACAGGAAGTTGAAGACGCGCAGGTAGTGGCTCATGCACTCCCGCGTGAACACCTGCGGGGCACGCTGAGCGTGGGACCCAGGCCGGCTCTCCCTGACAGGCGGGCGGAGGGCACGGCCAGCCCATATCCGCGGCGGCAGGCTGAGGACGAGCGGCCTCCTGGGCGTCTGCTGGCTCTCCCGCCTGAGGCAGGGCAGCCGGGCCAGGCAGGGTGGGGGGGCTGCCCTGGAGCGGCTCCGGGTCCACCAGGCGCTGGGACCCTGCGCCCGCTGCCCGTGCCACCAACACCCTCGGCCCACGAGTAGGGGCGCCCACCGAGCACAGACAGGCTCCCCGACTTCGACCGCGCCTTCAGCAGGAGGGCCGAGAGGAAGCCTTCTCGTGAACGCTTTGCAAAGGAGACGCCCGCCGCCGCCGTCAGGCGCGAGGGAGGGGAGGCGCGGCAGAGGCCTCGGCGCAGCTGGCTAGGGCCTGCGGGCAGCCGACCGCGGCGCCGGGCCTCTGCCCAAGCACGCCGTCCCGAGCGCTCGAGGCTCCGGGCCAGCCGCACGCAGCTCCTCGCCCTGACCTGCGCCCAGCACCGGTCTGGCGGAAGCGACAGACTCGGCTGCCCAGACTCGCGCCAGCCGGCCCCGTCCTCGAGCCGCCGCCCCAGCCGAGGGGTGGGGACGCACCCCACGCGCTGCACGCTGCCGGGCCACGCACAGCGCGGCCCCGGGCGGCCAGCCGCTCCGCGGACGGCGCACGGTGCAGCCGGCCCGGCTTACCGTGGCGATGGGCCCGTCCACATGGTAATCCAGACTGAAGACGTCCCAGCCGGTGTCCCCCGGAGAGACCTGCCGCAGACAGCCCTGAGCAGGCGCGGCCCCGCGGACCCCGGAGCCGCCCCGACGCCGCGCAGAGACCACCCGCGGAGTGCGGGCCACCCGGGCCTGGGGGGCGGCGGGGGCGGGGCCCGTCCCCCACGGCTCGAGGTGACAGCGCGCTTCTGAGTGAAGGCCTGAACCGCAGATGCTCGCCAGCACCGCTTCAGGACGAGCCCGACCGTCTCGGACGTCCCAAGCTCTCCGAAGTCGACATTTTAAAGCGCCCGCCTTCCAACCGGGCTGTCCCCACAGCCAGGTAGCGGCACGGCCAGGCCGGCCCGGCCGCAGACCCCGCCAGCTGGCCGATCGCACGCCCGCCCCCGCCCCCACCCCCGCCCGATGGCCGTACCTCCAGCAGCCGCACGTCCAGCCTCCTGAGGATCTCGGGGCTGTCAAACTGGGCGTTCGTGGCTCTGACGGCCGTCTCCAGGATCCCGGTCAGGTTGTGCTGGTACAGCGTCGTGGCCGGGCGGACGAGCTCCGGTCTTCAGCGAGCGTTTGAGAGAGAAGAGACGCTGCTTGAGCTCCTGAAGGGCTCTGCAGAAGCTCTTCTCAGAACTCTGCTTGGAAGCACCAACCCTAAGAGCTGCCACGGCACAGGGAGCCGGCAGCGGCAAAGCTCCACCCACGACTGGGCCGAGAAGTCACCTGAGAACCTCGGACAGACCCATCTGACCGTGCAAGCCGAACCGCCCGCCGGCCCACGCCTCTCCCGCCTCCCGGGGGAGCAGCCAGGCCCGGCCACGCTGAGGGGCAGGAGCCAGCTGTCGGCCCCAGGCCTCCGTCCAGACGCGCCACTGCAGTGCAGGCTCCCAGGCGGGCAGCTCCCACCACGGCGCTCGGCCACCGCGTCCACCCAAGCGAGGTCCATGCTAGGACACTGGGAGAACGTCCAGGCGGCTCTCGGGCGGCCCCAGGTGCACGCAGCGCCGCCCGCGGCCCGGCCTCAGCGCCGGCCCAAGTGGGGGCGTGCCGGGCCCTGGCACCCAGCACCCGCGTCTCTGCGCCCAGGGAGGACAAGCTCTGGGTGGGGACCGGCGTGAGCAGAGCACGAGGCAGAGCCACGGACGGACCTGCCCGCCAGGGGCAGGCTGTCAGGTGAACAGGGCGGGCACCCGGGGAAGCCTCCCTGCCTGGGCTCAGAGGGCCGGCCGCGGGCCCCCAGGACACGCCCTGGAGCGGGGTGGGCTGGGGACAGCAGGACGGCCGCCCCGCAAGAGAGCCAGCGCCCCCAGTGCGCCACCGGCCGGCGCCTACTTGAGCAGGTCCATCAGGTGCCGGATGAAGTCGCCCTGGCCGAGCAGCAGGTAGCGCCGCATGGCCTGCATGTGGTCCAGCAGGCTGTAGCGCCTGTTCAGCACGTCCAGCAGGCGCTTGCTGGTCTCAAAGTAGGCCGCGTCGATCTTCCCCTGGAAGGCGTTCTCCAGGTCCGTGAGCAGGTCCGCAGCTGCGGGGGCGAGAGGGGATGCCGGCTCGGCCCTCGGCCCGGCGCTGCGCAGACCCCAGCGGTGCTGCACCCGCGGCGTCCACGCGGCCGACACGCCCCATCGTGGCACCCCAGACCCGCGTCCCGGGGGCCGCAGACTCGCTCTGCAGCCCAGAGCGGCCCAGGGCCTCGGCACGGCCGCCGTCCCCGCCAGAGCCTGCTGCCCAGGCGCCCCCAGCAGCGCGGCCCCACGCTGCCAGTCGGCCCACGGTGTGTGCGGCGGGGCCGGCGGTGTCTGGGCAGCGGCCGGAACACGCCTGCACGTGCGGGTCACCCGGCCCCGGCCACCCACGCGGATAGCGCCTTGGGGCAGAGTGCTCGCTGCATCGGCAGGGCGAGCGGGCCCTGAGCCCCGGCCCTGAGCAGTGCCCTGGCCGTGGACCACCAGTGTGGCGGACTGGCAGGCGTGGGCCATCTCGCCCGCTCCCCAGCGCCTGTGAAGAGGGCCGGCCCCGCCGTGGCTCCGGAGGGCGCCCCACAGGGAAGGGCAGTGCCTGGGGCCCGTGCCAGGGCCAGGGCAGCCGGGGCGCGCGTCGCGGAGCCACGGAACAGTCTGGCACAGGGGCGTCTGCCCGAAGCCACCCGTGCCCAGAGCCCGAGCGCAAGTGGGCGTGCTCCAGGGACCCCGGCCCGCTCCACCCCCCCTCCCGGCACGCGTGGCTCCGCTTGCCCCGCCCCCGGCGGCGTCTCACGGCCACGTGCGTGCACACGGGAGGGCAGGTGAGGGCAGGTGAGGGCGTCGGCGCTCGGCCAGCCCGGGGAGATGGGGGCTTCCCGCCTCTGGCGCAGCCCTGATGACCGGGACTTGCCACGCAGCACTCTAGAATGTTCCAGAAACCTCCCCCAAGGTCCTCCCAGACGGCAGACGAGCAGGGCCAGAGCCACGAGGAGCTGCCGCAGCCGCCACCGGCACCCCCGAGGCCCCAGGCCCAGAGAGCGCCCGGGCGCCAGGGACCAGCCACGCCCTCCGGGGCCTGCGGGTGCAGAGCAGCGCCTGGGGAGCCCGCTGGGCTCCCAGGGCGGCGGCAGCAGAGGCGCCCCGTGACCCCGTGGCCCTGCCTCGCGTCTCTCCCGAGGATCTCGGCGAGCTCCCGCCCTGTGCAGAGGCCGGGCCGCCGGCGGGTGGACGGCGCGAGGGGCGGTGGCGTGGCTCTGGCGCTGAAGGGACGACGCCGAGGCGCCAGGCAGAGGCAGCCTCTGTGTGCACGCGCAGACGGGGCTGGGAGCCCCAGCGCAGTGCAGAGGGGGCGGCCAGGCCCAGGCGGCCGGCAAGGGGTGCCTGCTGGGGTCCCGCGGGCAGGCGTGCGGGGGTCCCAGCGTCGCCACCCTCCACACGAGCCCACGGCGACCGAGCAGTGCTGCCCGCCCTGCGGACGCCGGGCCTGGGCTCCAGGGCTCGCCTCCTGGCGCCCAGCCACCGCCAGCCTGGCCGCGTGGGGGGCCGAGGTGACGGGCACACGCAGGCATCGCTGGCCTCCCGGAACCGCCAGCCCGCCAGAAGCCCGCACCCCCGCACAGGGCGCCTCGCCCCGCCCGCGCCACGCACCGTCCTGCGGCGGGTCCGCGGGCGTCGCAGCCGCGGTCCTGGCGGCGGGCGTCTGGTCGTGGCAGACCTGGTGCAGGAAGTTGATGGACTTTCCTATCAGGAGGACCTGGAAGAGGGAAGGCCCAGAGGCCCCTTCGGGCGCAGCCCACGCCTTCGCCGGGCGGGCCGCCTCCAGGAGGCAGCCGCGGGGAGGCCCCGGGGCGCGGCCGCACCTTGCGGGACTGCTCGGCGGTGATGAAGGAGGGCACCATGCACTGGCGCAGCGAGTACTTGTCGTGCCACAGCCTGTCGGCCTTCACGGTCGGGTCGGACGCCACGAAGAACTGCGAGCGGCGGGCGCGGCGTCAGCACCGGCGGCACGCCAGCCCAGCGGCCGCCGTCCAGAGCCGAGCCCGCGCAGGGAGACCCTCAGCCCCGCGGGTCGCTTCCAAAGTCCCGCGTCCCGGCGCGCCAGGGCTGCGGAGTCACCGAGGCCCGCACGGCTCTCCCGGAGCCGGTCCAGGCTGCCGGGCCCACGCAGGAGCGGGGCTCCGGGCGGTGGCCCCCTTCCCGCTAGCCAGCCCTTCTCCTCTGCCGCGTGCCCAGTGCTGGCCCGAGTCCAGGCAGGGGCGCCTGGGGGGACGCCCCGTCCCCAAGGGAAAGCCACCACAGCCCCAGCCCCAGGGGTGGCCCCGCAGAAGGGCCCTCCTTTCGCTCCAGCTGGGGTGTGGGGGACCAGAGCGGGAGGGGGAGCAGCCAGAGGTGCCTGCACCGTCCCAGCCTGTGCTGGCCCCCTCCCGCTACCTCCAGGAACCCCGAAGCACAGGCCTGGACCCCAGCCAGCCAGGCACGCGCGGCCCCGCAGCACCCCAGCAGGAGCGGGTGCCGCCTCTGGCGCACGGGGGAGCGCCCTGCAGTAGCCTGGGGCGTCACAGGGGCCTGGGGGCGCGGCTACCGCAAGAGCACCAGAGCCCGACCCTGGGAGAAGCAGAGGAAGCAGGAAGCCAGGCACGGGGACCACCGGTCAGACACCCCCAGCCCAGGACCCCCCGGCACGCAGCCCCGGGCCCAAGGGGCCACAGCAACCGCGCCTCCAGGGCCCCGGGGCTCGGCCCGTCCCCGTGGCCACCGCCAGCTGGGGCCGCCCTGGGGCTCCTGGCAGCAGAGCCCTGCGCCCGCCCGGCAGGCGAGACGCACCAGAGCCGGGCCCTGCCCGTGGGACGGCCAGCCCCGCCCACCCGCCACACAGGCCCGGCCATGCCGGGCAGGAACCGGACATGCCAGGGCCAGGCCCCACGCGGCCCACCTCGTGGTGCGCGTCCTCCAGCTCGCCGTCGTAGATCCAGCGGTACAGGAAGCTCAGCACGGGGTGCGACACCAGGCTGAGGATGTGCTGCACCAGCGAGCGCATGCAGGGGTCCCCCGTCTTGCTGTAGGCATGCACGGCGGAGGCCAGCTCCCCGCCCTTCCTTCCTGGGGAGACGCGAGAGGCGCTAGACTCGCCGCGGAGCCGGGGGCGACGCTCCGTGCTCTGGCCGAGACGAGAGCCGGCCGAGGCGCCGTCTCCAGGAGCAAGAGCCCCTCTGGGGCGGCCCCGCCCTGCCGGATGCACGGCGGGACTCACCTGCGCAGCGGAACGCGCCCGGCACCACCTCCAGCCCACGCCGACGCCACCGGGCTGGGCGCTCCCTGCGTGCAGCCCGAGCACGGCCCCGCGCTGAGCGCCCTGCTGGGGCGGCGCTCGGGAGGCGCAGGGGAGGGTGAGCGGCCCCGGTGGGCCAGCCCGGCCCCTCGCCCAGAGCCGGCGCACGGCAGCCTGAGGCCAGCAGCGCGGGCACTCTCGGCCGCTGGGGGGAGGGAGCAGAGGCCCACTGGGGCCGCGCCCCCTGGAGAGGGGCGGTGCCCGGGCGCGAGGACGCGGCTGACCAGCTACTCGGCCACCGAAGTGGCTCCTCGCCTGTGGCCACGGCCCCAGCCCACAGCAGACGCCTGGAGGCGTGTGGCGAGTGGCGGGAGGCACAGAAGGGGCTACTGGCCGTGGCGGCACTAACGACGGACTGAAGGGGCAGCCGCCGCGGGAGACATGGACTTCATCACGTGGACGTCACCCCAGGCCAGTGCACGACCCGCGAGCGCGAAACTTGGGGCTGGGCCCGGGGAGAGGGACCCCAGGGACGACGGGAGGGCGTCTCCCGCCAGCCCCACCCGCCTCTCCGCAGGCAGCAGCGCTGGGTGGGCTGGCAGCCACTGCGTCCCCTGGCGCCCACGCCCGCAGCTGCCCGGCCCGCCCGCGCGGCCCCCAGCGCCCTCCCAGCCATGCAGAGAGCAGCCGGCGGCCACGGGGAGCACCGCAGGACCTTGGCAGTGGTCCACGAGGGCCGCGAGGGTCTTCAGCCGGATCTTGGGGTCGTAGGTCCAGACCAGCAGGCGCCGGAGCGTCAGGCTGCTCTCCAGGCCCAAGGGCACGCCCTGGTCGTCCTCCAGCTGCAGCTGGACAGACACCAGGTGTCAGCGCAGGCGGGCACGGGGCTGTCCCATCTCCTCCCCAGTGCGGCACAGGCGGCCGCCCCTCTGCCTGAAGGGAGCCTGCCCTCAGCCCGGAGGGGGTGTGCCCGTCTGCCACGCGGGGGTGAGGACTCTGTGAGCCGGAACACTGGCGCTCCCACGGGGCCTCCTGGCCCCAAGACGTGCCCTGCCCACCGGCACCGGCCGAGGGAGTGGCCAGACGACCTCTCACACCAGGGTGGCCTAAGAGAACATGCTTCGCCCCCTCTGCCCCAGCCTAGCGAACCCTGAGATGGGACCGAAAGCAAACCCTGAACAGTTTCTAGGACACCCCGACACCTTGCATGTCGCCAGGCCTCACAGAGGACTCCAGCACGGGCCCTCTCAAACCGACGCGCGCGGCTGACCTGGGAGTGCAGCACGGACAGCAGCCGGTAGTACTCCCGCAGCTCGCGGTGCAGCGCCGCGCAGAAGCTCTGTAGGGGCAGGGGGTGTGAGGGTAGTGCACGCACACACACGCAGCCACACGCGCACACGCGCAACACTTGCACAGCCTTGTGCGCTCACGCATACACACGTGCACAGCCTCACCCCACACAAGCACACACATGCACAGCATCACGCACATGATTAACACGTGCGTAGCCGCACACACGGGTGTGCAAACTCGTGCACATACAGAGCGCACAACCTCACACGCAAACACACAGGCTCCGGCTGCACACGCATACACACGCAGCCACCATGCCGCAAGCGCTCAATCGTGCTGCCTCTGCACCACACGCACGCGCAGCCTCAAGCATAACACGCACGCCCCCTCACGTGCACATGCACACACGCCACAGCCTCACACCGCACACAAATACGTGTGTACATGCAATCCCTACACTGCGCACACATGCAGGTGCGTACAGCCACCGGCGAACATGCACACAAGCGTGAGCGCTCACACTGTACACAAACGTGTGCACAGCCTCGTGTACAAGTGCATGCACACGTGCAAGGCCTCCTGCCACACACGCACACACATGTCCGCAACCTCAGGCGTGCTTACCACACGCACACACGTGCAAGTACAGCCTCACAAGCGTACGCACACGCGCACACACGCGCAGCCTCAGACGCACTCGTACACGAGCGTGCAGCCTCCCACCACACGTGCATACGCACGCAGCCGCCATGCCGCAAGCGCGCAGACACATGCATCGTCGCACTCCCGGGGACCCGCCCCCACGCCTGGGCAGGCCCCGCGGCAGCACCCACCTGGCCGACGAGCCCGAAGGCTCGGTCAGGGCCCCGCTGGTCCGTGTAGCGGCGGATCTTGTTGTGCAGCCAGCCCAGCTCGGACAGCCGCGCGGTCGTGTCCCGCAGTGGCCGGCTCAGGCTGGCCTGCGGGGACGCGGGAGGCCGTCACGTGCCTGCGGCCTGGCGCTCGGCGCCGCCGTGGACCCGAGACCTGGAGCCGCTGGGGGGAGGCCGCAGGCCAGCGCACGGCAGGGGCTGGGACACATGCGCGGCAGACGAGGGGCGTGTCCCGGAGGCCGCCGCGAGCAGAGGCCCCGGGCGGGAGCCGCCTCACCGCCAGGCAGGGCCAGCCCCCGGGCGGCCACACAGGCACGGCGGCGGTGAGGCGCTGGCATGGATGCCGAGCAGCCCGCAGGAAACCCAGACACGGGAGCCCGAATTTGCATGGGCAATCGCCGCCCTGTGCGGACAGCTGCGGGAGGCGCAGCCCGCTGGCCTCTGGCGACATGGCAGCCGACCTACCGTGCCCTCCACCCGGTAGCCGTTCTGGGCGCTGCTCATCTTGACGTGCTTGCCATCGATGCCCTGGAACACGTAGAGGATGTCCCTGACCAGGGCGGCCTCGGTGACCTCGGCGGAGCCTGCAAGGGACAGCGGCGGTGACGCCCAGCACCAGCGGCCCCTGCTGGGCGCGGGGCGGGCCGTGGGCTAGGAGCCAGCGCAGCCACAGACACGTAGAAGTGGCTCAGGCAGGCACTGGGGCGGGCGCCAGGCTGCCAGGGCACGAGAGCGTCCCCGTGAGCACCCCTTCCCAGGCCGCGCCACCAGGCACCCAGCACGGCCGGAGCGGGGCAGCAGCCACGAGCATGAGCCCGGCTCGCAGGGCGGTCAGGTGACAGCACCTGGCCAGCAGGAGCAGGCCAAGGCAGGCCAGGGGCCCTCGGGCCGCACCCGCAGACGACGCAGCCGGGCAATCAGCAGGCCCGCGCAGAGGGAGCGGTCGGCAGCCCGCCAGGCCCGCGCAGAGGGGTGGAGGCACTCTGGCAGCACTCACCCCCCACGTCCCCGTCTCTCTGGGGCCTCGGCGTGCTGCGCGCCGTCGTGCCGGGGAGGCCTTTGGAGGCCGCGATCTGCGCGGAGGGCTGGTGGGCCGTCAGGGTCCAGGCCAGACGCGGCCCCAGCTGCTGCCGAAGCCCATCGCCCAGCCCCAGGGCAGGGTGAGTCTGTCTGAAGGAAGAAGGTGCCCTTGTGGCCACAAGCAGGCGCCAGCGCCCAGGACGGCGGGGCCAGGCTGCCCGCCGGCTCGTCCCAGCACACAACGCCGTCTGCCTCCGACAGCACAGGGGCCCCAGGAGAGGTCCACCGCGCAAACCAGACGCGGACCCCGACTCAGGCCTGAAGCTGAGGCAGCGGCCCACCGGGGCCCAGACCCCAGGCCGGCCACCAGCCCTTCGCGGCGTCCGGCAGCGCAGGGACTGGTCAGCTGGACATGCCTTCCCTTTTCCTTCCGTCTCTCTCGCTTTAAACATTCACAGTTTCATTTTACAGTCCCGAGCGAAGAGCGAGGCCCTAAGGCAGACCCGGGCCTGAGCTCACTCCCTCCTCACCACCCGCCCCCCGGCCGGACACCACAGCGCTGCGAGGGCGGGCCCCACCCACGCGGACGAGGAGCCACTCTGGACGGCGCTGGGGACCCGCCAGCTGCCCTCTGGGCGTCCCACACATGCCCGGGGCGTGCTGTCACGAGGACTGGCAACCAGCATGAGCTCCGTGCACCACCCGGCCAGCAGCGCTCGGCCCGTCCCAGCAAACCCCTCCGTGCACGGGTGCCACGAGGAGACACCAGGCCAGGGCCAGGCACGGAGCGGGCGAGGCACACAAGGACGCCAAGACCCAGGCGCCTCACCGCCCGCGAGCCTGCCGGGGTAGCGCGGGTCTGTCCAGGCGCCGGGGAGCGCGGCGCCTGCAGGGGCCAGCCCAGAGCCCTCCAGGGCCGGCGCCCAGTGCCCCGAGGGCTGCGGTGTGGTTGCGGAACGGCAGCCGCCTGGGGCGAGCGCGGGCTCAGAGCTGGGACACCCGCGCAGGCCCCGGAGTGCCCATGCAGGGCAGGCGCTGGGCGGATGGTGGAGGTGGCTGGGGGCGGGGCGTACGTGCTGATGCTGCTGATGCCGCTGCTGCCCAGGCTGCCCGCACTCTGCGCCGACTGCGTGCTGCGATCCTGGTAGCCCAGCGGGAGCGTCTGCGGCCGGGCGCAGTAGTAGGGCGTGGAGTGGGCATCTCGGGGCAGCGCCTGGGCGAAGAGCGTCGCGTAGCTGGAGACCTGGGGGGCGGATGCGTGAGCACTGGGCCGGCCCACCCAGACCACCGAGGCCCCGCTCTGCCTGCGTCGGGGCCCCGGCGGGCGTGGCGCTTGACAGCGTCCTCTGAGGGCCGCAGGGCCCAGGCGGAGGGAAGCCCTCCCGCCCCTCAAGCACCCAAGGCCATCCCAACCTGACCCGAGGTGACGAGCTTCCCGGGAGTGACCATGAGGACAGGCAGGAGGGCGCCCGCCCCACTCGCCCCGAAAGCTTCCTCGGAAACGGCACCTGGCCCGCTGGGGGGGTATCGCCGAAGGCAGGGGCGCTCACCTTGTGCGGCTGCCTGCGGGGGTCCTCGCTGAGGCTGAGCAGGAGGTAGAGGATGGACCACTTGTTTTTCAAGACTCCCTGTGCAGAAAGAGCATCCGAAGGGTCTGCCGCTCGGGGGCCTCCCATCCTCCCGGAGCCCCGCCCCACACCCGCGGGGCTGCCAAACCTGAAATCCACCGTGGGTGCTGCCTCAAGACCCCGCCCGGCCCCCCGGCCCTCAGCGACAGAGGAACAGCGTCTCCCCAGACCATCCCGTGACGCCAACCTCCCACAGACGGGAACACACGAGCCGCGGCGGCACCGAGGCCCTCGCCGGGGGCCCACCCAGGCCACGTGTCGGTGATCCTGGGGCAAGCGGCAACCTCGCCCTGGCCCGCAGCGCCTGACCCTCTGCAAGGGCAGCACCCCTGGGGCCCGCAGCCCCTCGGCCGGGCCCGGGCAGCCTGACGCACCAAGTCCAAGCGCAGAGGCCGGCCTGTGCCACCGCTAAGACACGCCCCTGCTGGCGGGTCCGCTCCTGGGGCCCTGTCTGCCGCGGACACGCATGCACGGGCAGCCGCGCGCGTCCCGAGCGCAGGAGCCCTGACCCGCCTCTGGCCGGCCCTGCCGAGGCCCACGGCTGGTTCCCCTCCGCCCACCCAACAGGCACGGTGGCCACAACGGTCCCATGCCCTCGAGGCCCCAGAAGCACACCGCGCCAGGGCAGGACACGGCGCAGCCGCAGCCGCAGCATCGTGCTGAGCCGGGCACGGGCACGGCGCTCACGGCCGAGCAGGTCTGACGCAGCACAAAGTGGGCAGGGCGGACCGTGGCTCCGGGAGCCCAGGCCGCCGTCGCGGAGCCAGCGGGAGGCCAGCAGAGCGCACCGCCCCGCCCGCGGGCCCACCTGCGAGTGCAGCTTCCTGTGGAGCTCCGAGAACAGAGCGGCGTCCGCCTCTCGCCGCTGTCGGGTCACTGGGGGAAGAGCAGAAGAGTGGGTGCGGCGGCCTCCCTCGGGAGCACAGGTCAGCGCCTCAGAGGGCTCTGCCCAGCACGTCCATCCCCGCAGCTGGGGCACCGTGGGGGCCAGGCCGGGGCAGGCTGCCCGAGCGTGTGGCGCGGTCACAGGTGCGGCCACGGCAGGCCGTCCCCAGCATGACCGGCGGCCGGAGGACGCAGTCGCCCCGCGCCCCAGCAGGCAGGGGTGTGTCCGCGGACCCAGGCTCAGGGCAGCACGCCCAGTCCGCCCACCACGCAGGGCCTGGGAAGCCAGCGGCCGTCTCAGCCCAGACGCCACGGCCCACGGCTCCCGTCCGCGCAGACCCGGGCGTCACCGGTGTCTGCAGAGGCCCAGCGAGGCTGGCGGTCCAACCTCCGCAGGCGGCCGCCAGGGAGGGCCGGGCCTGTGGCCACGCAGTGCCCCGCCCCGAAGCCCACCCGCGCAGCCCTGGGTGGGAGCGGGAGTGCCGCCCGGGCGGCCCACGCGCAGCTGACCGCACACACAGCGGCTTGGGCCGGCCACGCGTGGGAAGGCCACGCCGGTCCGAGCGCAGCGCTACGGGCGTGCTCGGGAGGCCTGGCGCGGCGACCCCCCCACACTTCCTGGTCCAGCGGGAGGAGCACCGATCAGAGGAGGAGGCCGCACCCCGGGGCGGGCGGCAGCTGAGCAGAGGCACCAGCAACCGTGGGTCGCGCTCAGGGCAGGGAGGCTAGACGGTGTTACGTGCTTTGCCCGGTTCGCTGCCGGGAGAGCCTCCTCCTGCCACGCGCTCCGCTCTGCCGCACGGGCCGAGGGCGCGTCGGGGCGGCACCGGCCGGGGCAGGCTGCGGGCTCGGACTCGAGATGCCCCACCAGACAGCAGCGCAGCCCTGCTTGCTGCAAAAGCCACAGCTCACGCGCCGACACACGCACGCAGCGTGTGGGAAAGTACATACGCTCCTTCTTGATTTTTTCGGCTACTAAGAACTCGTCTCTTTCGACGGTCGGGGCGAAGTTGCTGCCGATGACCCGCACGGCGTACTGGAACTGCTGGGCGGCATCGGCTGCAGGGACAGAGGGTGCGCATCATGGCACGGCCGTTGGGCCTGCCAGCCGGGGGCACCACTGGCCACCACCCCAACCGGCCGGGGGCAGAAAGCCACCGAGGACCAAATGGACGACGAACGGATGCACGAAGCACAGCCCACGAGTGACACGAAGACCCGGCTGGCCAGTGACAGGCGTCCGGGGGCTGCGCCCTTCCTGTGGAGAGGTCACCACAGCCCCACAGTGGGGAGCAGAGCGACCACTTTCTCGGGCAGAAACCTGCAACGCAAGAGGGACAGGCAGAGCGTCCAAAGAGAAGCCACGCGTGAGGTGTGGGTGAGGGGACTGAGCGGAGAACCCAGATCCCGGCCCTGGAAGGTGGGGGGAGCCAGGCAGAAGGCCAGGCTGAGCGGAGTCAGGAAGGAAGAGATTCCTGGGCCTCGCTCCTACCCCACACAGCCAGCCCACTGCTGCGAGCCCAGCCCTGGCAAGCACGCTGGGGCCCGCATCCCGTCAGGGACTCTGCCGGCCCCGCCAGGCAGCTCCTGCCAGCACAGCTCCCCTGGCACCACCAAGAGGCAGTGACAAAAACGAGCCCCGGCAGCGTGTGGGCCCTGGGCCCCTCAGGGCGCAGCTCCAGACTGAACCCCAGACACCTGAGCTGAACCCAGACACCCCAGCGGAGACCACAGGTGCCCTCCAAACAGAAGATACGCGCGCGCAGAACACCCACCAAGACAGACTGCGCGGCCACAGGACCAGCCCCCCGGGTCTAAGTAAAAAGCCCCAGTGTGCTCTCCATAGCGTCAGAGCTGGGGCAGCAACACCGGGGACCCTCCATACAGCAACGCCAACAGCACACGGGCCAGAGCCCCCTGCGAGACCCGCAAGGTCTCGCTGGGAAGGAAAACAAAGCTGTGGCATGCTGAGATGGGTGGGGCCCTGACAGACGCAGAATGAGATCACAGTGCATGCGCACCACACGCCCCACGCAGACGCCGACCCAGCAGGCGGCAGAGGTGCGCCGTGAGCCCGCACCCTCCCGGGCAGGGACAGCAGAAGGAGCCGGACCGTGGCAAGGCAGGACTCCTCCACACAGCACCAAACGTGGCCCGCTAAAAAAAGTTCTTCACGAACTGGGCCTCGTCCACTAAAACCTTTGGTTCTGCTGCTGAGGATGAAGCACTGATGTCCCAGGGAGCTGCAGATCTGAACCCACACAGACGCAAGTTCTCAGACTCAGCCGGGCCCGGCAGAGCAAAGCAGAGGCCACAGTCAGCCTCTGCCCCGAGGGGCAGCAGCACAAGGCCCAAGGAGAGACAGCACCGGCCTCGGTCCAAGGACTCGTGCATCAGGCCAGCAACACCCAGGAGCCACCCGCCAGGGGCTGAGGGAAGACACGACGCCAGCAGGGGCCGTGGGGACCATGTTCTGGTTTCAGGGTGGGCTTAGGCTGGATCAGGAACTCACCACACAGTGGCCAAGACCCTGCCTTATGCCGACCACCACAGGCCGGGAGAGGACAGGGCTCGTCCCGGCGAGAACAAGATGGGAGGCTGAGCCCTTGGACTGTGACAGCCCCAGAGACCAGCAGGACCAGCAACAGCAAAGCCAGACCGTGCAGAACCTTAAGGGGCCTCTGAGGCGAGCCTGAAGACTGTGGGCGCCTGCTGGGACTGGGCACAGGCCCTTCTGTCCTGCTCCCTGCAGAGGGCCCCGGTCAGTGGGCTGTAACCCAGGCAAAGCCCAGCAAGCATTCCGGCCAGGAGAAGACACTGCAGCTCCTTGACGGAGGTGCTTCGTCCGAGGCTAAGAATCAGAGTATTCAATTCCGGGCCCCACTGTACTGGGGTCTGAGAAGCAGCGGTGAGGGGCTCGCGGTGATCACGGGCCTGGTGGGGCGCTCAAGACAGAGGAGCAAGCAGAGAGACAGTGCACCTGACTGTCCGCACGGCGCGAGGTCAGCTGCAGCCTCAACACCGCCCTGTTCGCTTAAAGCCGTTCTGCAAAAGGTGCACGGCTTCTTTTCCAGGCCTGGTGCTTCAAGAACAGGTAGCTCAAACGCGCCAAATACCCAGACTTTCCTTGCAGGATGCGGCTCCTCCCTCCCGCCGAGACAAACATCCGGAGATGACAAACGTGTCGTCTCCAAATTGTCCTGGCCGAGAAAGGCCGGGCAGGACGGGGCTCTGGCGGCGGCGCCCGTGCGCGGACTCTCCCCGCACTGCTGCGTATCCGGCCCGGCGCGGAGAGGACACACGGGGGCCGCCCCCGGGGAAGCGCCGGCCCCCGCCCCGGTCCCGCTACCTTCGCTCTTGCCCAGGATCCGGCAGCACAGGCTCTGCAGCAGGACGTTCGGCGACTTCTGGTCCGGGGCCGCCATCCTCGCCCGGTCCGCCCCCGGGAGCCGCGGGCAGCCGCCCCGCGCCCGCCCCGCGCACTTCCGCTCCCGGCGTCCCCGACCGCTAAGGCCCCGCGGGCACCACCGGCCACAAGGGCGCCATTTTAACGGAACCCGCCGAAACCCCGGCCCTTCCCACCATGCCCCGCTTCTTCCGGTACGCTAGTCGCATGTGCGCCGCCTAGTACTTCCCCGCTCCGCCCCATCTGCCGCCGGCTGAACACAAAGGTTCCGGCAGCGGCGCCCGCTTGGCTAGCGGCGATCCTGCTCCTAGCGCCCCGCCCCGAGCGGCCCCGAGCGGCCCCGAGCGGCCCCGAGCGAGTCCGAACTATCCCGAAGGACCCCGAGTGGCGTCGGGCGATTGCGAACGACGGCGAGCGGCGCAGAACTCACAGCCGCGGGCCCGGGAGAGCCCGGAGTGTCTGGCCGCTGGCCGCTGGCCGCTGGCCGCTGGGCCCTGGCCCCGCCCCTGGCCCCTGGCGCCGCGCGCGGGCGCCGAACGCCGCACTAAAGCGCTTCGCACGGAGCCAAGCTCGCGCCTCCCGCCAGACGCGACCCGCTCGGGCCAGTCCCGCGGGGCGCCCTCGGGCTCGGCCCGGCCCGGGGGCAGCGGCGGGCGCCGGCGCGATTCGCGGAGAAAAAGGGGCGAAAACCCGGCGGCCTGGCGGCGCGTGTCCGCCGTCGGGCCAGGAGCGGGCCCGGGCCGGGGCCGCCGCGGCGTCCTCTGGGGCGGCCGCCCGCCGGTACCCCCGCGGCGGCGCCACCGCGGCCCGGACGCAGACACACTGCGCTCGCGCGCGCCACTTCCCGGCAGGGCCCCGGTGACCGCAGAGGCGGCTGGCGGACGGGCGGGAGGCGGGGCCGGCCCTGTCTGCGGGACCCACCCGAGGCTCCCTGGGCTTTGGCCCCGCCGCCGGGAGGGAGGGCTGGGCCCCGAGCGCTGCTTGCACTCAGCGGGGGGGGCGTGTCTCCGCCCTGAGCAAGGGCGCCTCGAGGAGTCAGCTAGGGGTGCAGCCGTGGGGGGCAGGGCAGGCCCGCTCGAGGCCTGGGACCCGGCCGAGGCAGGCGGAGCTGCCCGCGCTGCTTGACAAAGTCCAGGGGTGGGGGAGACGCCTGAGAAATCGGGGGCTCCCAGCTGGCTCCCGCCACTTCTTTTCATTTTCTTTGTGGCGATTCTCGTAAATGTGAAATTTTTCTGTGGGTTTCAAAGTAACAAAGTGGATGTCGACACCAACACCAACTTTAGCAACGCTTACGCCTTACGCCGGTAATCCGGCTTAATCGGTCATAATCCAGGACGGTGTTTTCCCAACGTGCCTCAGTGTCCTCCAAGTTGCACCTCATCTACCATGAGCAGTGCCGAGTTCTCTAACAGACTCCGGTGGAAGGAACTGTTGGAGACAAGCCAGGCCAAAAAAAAAAAACACTAGAGAAAGACCCCAGACACCCCTGAAACGTCAGGATCAAAGAAAAGGGACATCACGTGCTGTTGCCACAGTTCTGGGGCCTGCTAATGTCCCATAGGAAATAGGGGACCTCATCTGGTATCCCCCTCGAGGCAGATCCGTGACTAGGATAAATCTCGGTACACCTAACCCTCCCATTCCTTATACTGGAATTTATGATGAAAACATGAACAAGTGGCTTAAAGTTTGTGGTAAAAAGGTTCTGCCATCCTGTTACCTCATGGGAAAGAATAAAGAGATCAGGGCCCCCTGTGCCTTGTGAGCGAGGACCCCAAACAAAGGCTCGTGGAAAGGTGGAACAAATTTTTTTTTTTAAGATTTATTTATTTATGCATACAAGCACTGGGGTACAGGCCAGAGGTGTGGGGGGTGAGAGGATTCACCACAGAGAGCAGGGAGCAGAACAGGCAGATCAACAGAAGTACACTGCTGAGGGGAGCAGTGAGCACAGCAGGAGACGTCTGCCGCACCATGTGGGTCCCCTCCCTGGCCGGCAGCAGGGATCGAACTCGTGCTGCAGTGGCTGCGATTTGCTTCATAGTGTGTTGCTTAATCCACTGCGCCACCGGGGGAGGCCCTGGAACAAGTATTTTGATGAAGTAAAATGTAGTTATTGTAAGCTGTCACTAGATGACATGTAGACCCTGAGGTTTGAACAGATAACCTTTGGCTTTACGCTCGCTGAGCAAAGCAACGTAACAATTGCGGCTGGCCGTGTGCTGTCCTGAAAACTTGTGTAACCGCGTAGGCCACGCGCTATCTAGCGCCTTTTTCCTAGTAAGAAAATGAATAAAGTCTAGTTAGACATAGTAAGGAAAACTGAAAAAAATAAGGTATATTTGTACTCAGAAATGAGCAAAGAAAGTTTCAAGAAAATGTAACAATGAAATCACATGGTTATGAAAGACTGGAAAAACAAAAAAATTCTACTGTATCAATAAAGCCCCGCTGAGGTGTCCGCGGAGATGCCTGGCCCCGGTCAAGTGTCCGTGTCCCCTTCCCCTTCGCCAACGCCGTCCTGTCCTTCGCCTTCCCGCCTCGGCTGGAGCTGGACTCCAGCAGGAGTGGGTGATGCGTGAGGTCGGGGCCGTGGGGCGCCCCGAGGAGGCCCCCTAAGTACCTGTGGTCATGCCAGAAGACAGGACCCCGGCCCGGACTAGCTCCTCCTGCACAGAGCGCGTGGCACTCTGGCGCAACTAAACCATTTTTAAGATTATTTTATTTTTATTTATGCCAGAGCCACCGGAGGTGAGAGGACTCGCAGAGACAGAGCGGGAGCAGAACAGGTGGATCCACTGAAATCCGCTGCTGAGGGGGCAGCGGGGAGGCCGGAGAGGTCTGCTGAGCCCTGGGGTCCCTCCCTGGCCGGGATCGAACTCGCTCCACAGTGGCTGCAGAAACAGCACAGTGCGGCACTCAGCCTCTTGCGCCACCAGGGAGGCCATAAGGTGTATTTTTTTTTTTTTAAGATTTATTTATTTATGCACACAAGAGCTGGGGCACAGGCCAGAGTCCAGGGCGGTGAGAGGATTCACCACAGAGAGCGGGGAGCAGAACAGGCAGATCAACGGAAGCACACTGCTGAGGGGAGCAGCGGGCGAGGCAGGAGAGGTCTGCTGCGCCATGTGGGTCCCCTCCCCGGCCGGCGGCAGGGATCGAACTCGTGCTGCAGTGGCTGCGGTTTGCTTCATAGTAAGTTGCTTAACCCACTGCGCCCCCAGGGAGGCCCCAAGGTGTATTATTTTTAAGGAAAGAAAAAGTTCAAAACATCCGTGGGGTGCCACTAGGTTTCAGTCTTTGCATCTTAGAGGCAGAAAGGCACCCACGGCAGGCGCAGGAGAAAGGCAGGCGTCACAGTCAGACCTAGGAGGGAAAAGCAAAAAAAGATGAGGACAGAAATCAGCACCGTGACAGTGAGAGTAAAGGCGAAAGTCGGCTATAAAAAAGTAACAGAATTAATCAGATTAGACTGGACTAGGAAAATAAGACAACAGGTACAAAGTAGCCAAATCTGGGCCTCCCTGGAGCAGGGGTGAGTGGCAGCAGCTTGAAGCACCGCAGCCCTGCAGCGCGAGTTCGATCCCTGGCCAGGGAGGGACCCCCAGGGCCCGGCAGACTCTCCTGCACCCCACAGTGTGTCTCAGGGGACCGGCCTGTCTGCTCCCCGCTCTGTCTCTGGGGAGCCCTCTGCCCCACACCTCTGGCCTGCACCCCCGTTCTTGCATGCATACGTGAATGAAATGAGTCCTTAAAGGAAACCAGCCAAGCCAGACACGCCGATTCGAAAGGGCGATCTGGAGTTCCTGGTGAGACTGGAAGTCCCCAAGGGGACATCAGGACACATCAGGACGGCTCGCCAGCAGGTGAGGCAGCGACTTTCTGCAGACAGAACTTCCGCCAGCTGAGAAAAGGGAGAGAAGAGCCGCTGACCAGGAGCGGGGACTTTGGGAACCGCATGGCAAAGGCTGAGGCGCAGCTAGCTAGACAGCCGCATGGAGCGGAGGGTGAGTGCCTGGCTTGGGGCGCACGGCCCACACCAGGTCCCTCAGACGGGAGGCTCTGGCAGGCCTCGGCTTCCGGTCTGTAACTGAGGCCTGGAACGGCCGCGGGGGCGCGGGGCTGAGGCGGCCTGTGCAGCGCCCGCGGCCAGCACCGCGCAGCGAGGGGACCCCGCGGGGCCGCGGGCGCAGCTCGGCAGTGTGGTCAGGGGCCCGCCTTTGTGGTGCCGCTCTGTCTCTGGGGCGCCCTCTCACCCCCGCGCCTCCGGCCTGCGCCCCAGCTCTGGGGTGCGCAAATCAAATCTCTTTTAAGCAATTGAATTCTTCTCTGCACCCCAGACAGCAGAAGTAGTGAAGCCGCCCAGTCCCGAGGCTGAAGACGCCCCCTGCGGGCACAGCTGCCGTCCCTGGGGCCCTAGGGGGTGCAGAGCTGCTCCCCGCCCCCGCCCCAGGCTTTGGCAATGGGCTCTTCCATGGACACAGAGGGCGATGTGAGTCAGGCCTCTCGTGGAGGCGCCCTGAGGCGCAGGGCAGGGCCGGCCCGGGAGCCCGAGGCGTGGGACCGCGGGGGGGCGCGCGCCGGAGCCCAGCGGGAGGTCCTCGCCCGCGCGCCCCTGCTCGATCCGCTGCGGTGTCCGCCGCTCCCGCGCCACCACGCGGGCCTGGTCGGCCGTCCCCGCGCGCTCGAGGGCCGCGCGCGCTTGCTCGGAGAACCGGTCCCGCCCGGGGCACGGCGGCCGGGCCCGCGCGTTCGCGCAGAAGCCGCCGCGCTTCTCCTCGCCGCGAGGGCCTGGGTCGGGCTCGCCGCGCTCCGGCGGGGCGCGCGAGAGGGGAGCGGCCGGCGCGCCCCTGCTGCCCCCTGCCGGCGAGCGGCGGCGCTGCACCCGGCGGGCGGCCTCTGCGCCCGGACCCACGGACGACCGCAGCGGCCGCAGGGCCTGGGCTGCCCGGCCCCTAAACGGGGCCAGACCGCGCGGAGGTCAGCGCCGGGCGACGCCCACGGCCTCGTGCTGCCGGCGGCCGGTGCGAGTCCGCACCCCAGACCCGCGCGCGGGGTTTGCACCCCTACACACGCGCGCCACACACCCAGAAACACACACACACCCAGAAACACACACACCCACAAACACACACGCCACACAAACACACACGCCACACACCCAGAAACACACACACACCCAGAAACACACACACCCACAAACACACACGCCACACAAACACACACGCCACACACCCATAAACACACACACAAACACACACACCCCCGTAAACACACACGCCACACACCCAGAAACACACACACCCACAAA
>JAGFMF010011488.1:252206-273658 GCA_019455555.1 Galemys pyrenaicus | reverse complement strand
GTGCACACACCATACCACACACACCACACACCACACACCAGACATACCACACACCACACCACACACCAAGCACCCCACACACAACACCACACACTACACACACCACACCACACATACACCACACACCACACACACCATACACTATACACACCACACAACACACACTATACAGACCACACACCACACACCACACACACACACCACACACACCACACACCACACACACCCCGCACCGAGCGGCGCTGATTGCCGTGTTCCTGCGCTTACGGACTCCAGCATGGCCCGTCCCTCCTTCGGGGCAGCTGTCCCGGCGGCCCTCCGCGGAGGGCGCAGCGCCCCACCGTGGCCTCCGGGGTGCAGGGGTGCAGACCGGGTCCCCCAGGTCGGCCGCGGCGGAGGTGGCCTCCCGCGGGACGCGGTTCCTCCTGCAGGGCCGGGCGGCAGCTCCGAGTCCCGCCGCGAGGGGGCGCGTCCATCCCGGGCGCCTTGGCCGCGGTCTGCCGCGCCCCAGCCCTGCCCGCCGTGGCCCTGGCGCTGCCTGCCCGGGCCGCGGGGCCCCGCCCGCCCCTGCAGACCTGCCCGGCTTGGCCGACCTGAGAGCCGGGCTGTGGGATCGATGCGGCGGCTCCTCCTGCCAGCCCCAGGCTCGAAAGTGCCGTTTTGGCAAAATACATAAAATGATGGTTAAAAAAAGCCATTTTCTCCCGCAGTGACCTTCCCGAGAGCTGCGCGGGGCCAGGCGCCGGCTCCCGGCCAGGCCAGGCCAGGGAGGGCAGGAGGGCGAGGACGCAGGGCCAGTGGCCCACCGCCCTGGCACTGCCCGCTCCCCCAGGGGCCCGCCCGCTGAGCGGTCAGACGAGGGGGCTGGGGCTCAGGCCCAGGGGGCGTGGCCAGCGCAGGCGGCGGGCCTCTGCGGGACACCCCAGCGCCCGCGGCTGGCCCCTGCTCCACCCTGGCCGGTGGCTGCAATGCCGCCCGCCCCACCGCATCCCGCCAGGCCTGCAGGGCCCTCGTGCCCAGCCGCCCGGCCCCGCCCCGCCGGAGCCAGCGCCCCACCGCCAGAAGCCAGGGTCGGGCCTCCCCCACACCTGCAGCCACCTCCCCGCCTCACCCCACGCGCATCCAGGCCCCTGACCTCTGACCCAGAAGACAGGAGCAGCGGAGACCCCCCTGGCCAAAGGGGACACCCTCTGAGCTGACCAGCGCGGGAGGCTGCAGACAGCGTCCCGCACCCCGGGCTGTGGCGAGCGTGGCAGCCAGCAGAGACCAGGGCAGAGCCCTGCAGGACCGGCGCCCCGCGGGCCCAGCCACCTGTCCCTGCCACTGATGCCCCCTCAGAGACCCCTGTCCACTTATCCCCTAGGCTGCCCCGCCCATGGGCCCAGGCCTGCCTCTCAGAAAGCACACTCTGCCTCGCCCCCACTGGGGGGGCCGGGCCTGCCCCCCCCACCAGCCCAGCAGGGTCCCGGTGCTGCCCATGGCTCGGCCCAGTGCTGTCTCCCTGCCCAGCCCGGCACTGCCAGGGCACTAGCTGATGGCCAGCCAGGCCAGGGCAACCAGGGCGCCCAGGATGGCCCCCAGCGAGGCCTCGCTGGGGTGCAGTGGTGTCGGGGTACAGTCTTACTGGGGTGCAGCGGTGTCGGGGCAGGCTGGTGCCAGGGTGTAGCACTGCTGGGGAGCAGTCAGTGTTGGGGGCAGGCTGGCGTGGGGGTGTGGGCAGTGTTGGGGTGCAGTCAGTGCTGGGGCAGGCTGGCACGGGGGGTGCAGCAGAGTAGGGGTGCGGGCCGGTTTGAGCACCCCCCACAGAGAGCCCGAGGGTGGGGGCCGGCTGTGCCCTCCAGGGCCGGCACCCTCAGCTGGTCTGAGTGAGGCTGACCAGAGGGGCTGGGGGCTCGGAGGGAGCCAGGGCCGTGGGTATTTGGACACGGGCCAAACCGGACGGGTGGCGCGGCCAAGGCCAGAGGAGAGCACCGTCCAAGCTGGCCTCGGCACGGCCGGAGCCGTGCAGCCCCTCGTGCGTGCGCCCAGCGGCTCAGAGAGGCGGCCTCTTCGGAGGGACAGGCCGCCTGCTGCTCTGCAGGTGGGGCCACGCCGGGGTCTCCGGCCTGCCTGCGTGGACAGCGGGCCCTGTCGCCCCAGCCACGGCGCTTGCCCCCCCAACCCCAGGCTCGGCCGCCAGCCGGCTCGTGCGCGCCAGGCGCCCACGAGGAGGCTGTGGCCCCGCACGAGGCCCTCTGCGCGGCCGGGGCTGCCGCGAGCTCTGGGCGCTGGCCGCTGGGCCGGCCTTGCTGCCTCCCCTCCTGCCTTGCAGGTGCAGCAGGCGCCAGCCGCCCCAGGGGCTCTGCGGGCCGGCCTGGGCCTGGGCCTGTCCTTGCTGAGCCGCCTCTGGGCGCGGCACCTGCTCCCCACCCCGCTCCCCTGCCCCGTGGGGGATGCGCCTGCGCACTCCTGCCCGAGCAGCCTGCTGGCCAGCGGCTCGTCCCCGCGGCCCCACCCCGGCTGGCAGGACGCCCGCGCCAGCAGCAGGCCCGGCCCGCGAGGGGCCCTCGTGCCGGCTGGGCAGGGCGCTGGCTCGCCAGAGGCCAGACGGGGCACCGCGGGCCTGCGGCTCGAGCTCCAGCTCCCCGCGTCCCCAGCGGGTGAGACGCGCCGGGCAGGCTCGGCCGAGGCCGGACACCAGAGCACGAGTCCAGCCTCGCCTGCCCGGCCCTCTGCCCTCCCCGTCCTCCCGCTGCAGAAGGGCCGCTCTCCCCTTCGCAGCGCCCTGCGGGCTGCAGCCGCTGGCCATTGGTCAGCGTGTTGGCACTGGGCCCGGCCTGCGGGCACTGCCCAGACCGCCCGCCCAACCATGCCCAGGGGCTGGGGAGGACCTCGGTGCTCACATCCATGTCCCCTGGCCAGCACCTGTTCAGCCGCAGGCCGGGGCCATCTCTGGAGCCCTCCCACGGGGATCCCGGCTGGGCCGCCCCTCCTCCCCTCCTCCCCTCTGGTCAGGGGCCTCTGCCCCACCCTCCGGAGTCGACATGAGTGGGCCCGCCTGGCCTCTGTGCAGCCAGGGCCCCAGGCGGTGGGCAGGGCTGGCCACGCCCTTGCTGTCACCTGGCTCAGCCTGGCAGGCCCTGGGGCCCCTGGGCAGGACGCAGGAGTGGGCGTGGCAGGGCAACCGCACCCAGCGCGGCCTGCAGGGCCCAGCACTGCCGGGGTGCCCACAGGGGCCCAGCACGGGCCTCGCCCAGCCGCCGGCCGCTGAAGCGCTTGGGGCAGGGTCTCACCGGCCAGGCCGCCTGTGGCCGGTGCTGCCCACGCTCCCTCTGAACACGCCCTGGGGGAGCCTCGCCTGTCTGATGGCTTGGGACGCTCCAGAGGGAGCCGCCAGCCCCCAGGCTGCCTGCGCCAGGGTCCCCTGCACCCAGACCCCGGCCTCCGTCGCCTGCCGCACTGCCACCACAGACGGTCGCGGTGGGTCCCGCAGGTTCAGCGCGCCCCCCACCCCCACAGGGCCCGCCCACCCAGCGGGCTCCCCGACAGGCCCCCGTGGAGGAGAGGACGGAGGAGACGCCTCAAGGTCAGGGGCCGCACGGGGCAGAGGGCTCAGCGTTATCACCGGCCCCGGCACGAGGCAGGACCCTTGGGGGCTGCACCCAGGAGGGAGGAGCAGCCCGGCAGGCCTGATGCAGTGGGGAGTCGGGAGCGCAGACCTGGAGGGGGCGCTGCGGAGCCGAGGGCCAGCACCCTCCCAGAGAGGCCCCGCCGGGAGGACCAGCGCGCCCCAGCGGCACCGCCCGCTGCCTCATGCCCGTGCGGGCGCTTCTCCCAGCTCCTCCTCGCAGGGCAGCGGCCTCCTGCCCCGGACCTGCACCTGCCGGGCATCTCCTCGCTGACCCTTGGCGGAGGCCGCCCTCGAGGCTGCCCCTGACCACGGGCCTCAGCAGACCCGCCCCCTGGGGCTGCTCTGCCTGCCGCAGCAGCAGCTTGCTCTCTGGTGTGGCCGGCGTCTCGGCCTCCTGGAGGGGCTTGCCGATGAATGGGGAGCTGTGCGGAAGCCTCCCCCAGAGCGAGCCCCAGGACGCTGCGTTCCAAGCCCACTGACTCCGAAACGATACCACCCCCACCCCACGCAGACCCAGTGCCCTCCCAAAGGGCCCCACGGACAAGGACCCAGAGCCCCCACAAGGCCCGTGCGTGTGTGGTGTGTGTTCACACGTGTGAGGTGTGTGCACACAGGTGGGCAGGTGTGTGCCCAGGTGTGGTGTGCATGTATGTGTGTGGGTGTGCACACGCTTGCATTGTGTGGCATGCATGTGTGAACACGTGTGTGGTCTGGGAGTGTGCACATGCAGGTGTGGTGTGCATGCTCACGTGCAGGGGTACATGTGTGTGCACAAATGTGTGGTGTGGGTGTGCTCACACAGGTGTGGTGTGCGGGTGTGGTGTGCGTTCATGCACATGGGCAGGGTGCATATGTGTGTACACATGTGCGGTGTGGGTGTGGTGTGCATATATGCACACGGGCAGGGGTGCATATGTGTGGTGGGGTGTGCACATGGGTGTGGTGTGCATGCACACACGTGCCAGGCACATGTGTGTACAGACGTGTGGTGTGGATGTGTGCACACCCAGGTGGGTGTGCAGGTGTGGTGTGTGCATGCTTGCCTATAGGGGCACACATGTGCATACGTGTGTGGTGTGGGTATGTGCGCATGTGTGGTGTGCGGGTGTGGTGTGCATTCATGCACACGTGCAGGGGTACATGTGTGCACACGTGTGGTGTGCGGGGTATGCACACTCATGTGCTGTGCGGGTGTAGCATGCCTTCATGCACATGTGCAGGAGCACATATGTGTGCACATGTATGTGGGTGTGCATGTATGTGATGTGTTGGTATGGTGTGTGCATGCACACGTGCGGGGCACATGTGTGCACACATGTGTGGTGTGAGAGTGTGCACGCGTGTGGTGTGCAGGTGTGGTGTGCATGCATGCACACGCGCAGGGGTGCATATGTGTGCACACCTGTGTGGTGCGGGTGTGTGCATACATGTGGTGTGCGGATGTGGTGTGCGTGCATGCACACGTGCAGGGGCGCATGTGTGTGCGCACCTGTGTGGTGTGCAGGTGCTGGGCTGCGCTTTGACTGAGTTAACCCCAAGCTGACCTCCGCACAGCCGGCCACCTCCCCTCTCCGCGACTGGCTAAACGAACATTTGCTCCATCTGCTGACCACTGGTCACTCTCAGATTTATCTTTTCTTCTGTGTATTTCCTGCTGAAAACTGACTCTTCCCCTGGGCCTGCGTCCCCTGCCGTCCGCTGCCCACAGGGCCGGCTCTGCTCCCTGAAGGTGTCTCGGGCAGACGCACGGGCAGCAGCGCGGGAGCCAGCCCCTCCGCACCCTGCCTGTGGCCAGCGCGCCTGCCCAGCCCCCGCTCCTCGCACACCCTCCACCCCTTCCACCTCTGCCACGCCCCAGCCCACCCTGCGTCCTGAGGAAAACCTGTGGTCTGCCTGAGTGGCCTGGCCACCCCCGGGGCCCAGCCGCCAGAGTCCCCGCCCAGCAAAGCCGAGTCTGCCACCAGGGCTGGGCCTCTGACCGGGAGGGCGGGCTGCCCTCGCCTGCCTACACCTGTCGGGGCCGCCGGGAGGCCACGTGGGGGCACAGGTGCAGCGTCTGGGCCAGCACTAGGCCCACTGGGGCTGCTCTGCGCTGCCTCCTGGAAGCCAGGGGAGGGCCTGGGACATGGGGCAGCAGAGCTGGACATCTGTCCCGGGCGCAGGGACCGGTGACTGCCGTCCGCTCTGCCTGCACCGTGGCTCCAAGCACTCCAGGGCCCACCGTCCCCGCCATGCCTGCAGGCTGCTGACCCAAGGCGGGCCGTGCCGCTGGCGTGGAGGCCCGGCCGGTGGGGGGGCAGCGGGCCTGGTCGCAGGTGGCTGCAGGCCGGAGCTCGGGGTCACCTGTCCCCTCCCCGCTGGGGACCACCAGGCAGCTGCCGCCACGGGCCTGGTCGGCTGCATGTCCGGGGCCCAGGGGCCTGCGGTGACAGACCAGGCTCTGTCCAGGGGTCACTGGGGCCAGCCTGTGACCAGGCAGCGTCTGCAAACTTTGGGGAGGAGGACGGGGTGTGGGGCCAGCCTGGGAGGGGGCTGCGGGTGCGGGCGCGGGCGCAGGGGCCTGACCTCTGGCGGTAGGCCCGGGGTGGAGCCTGGCCGGGGCCGCTGCAGTCCGGAAGGGGCTGGCAGCGTGACCGCAGTGGGGACAGAGCTGCAGCGACTTGAGCCCCCTGGACAGGACCGCACCTGGCCGCCGGCCCCACCCGCTACCCCCACCCACCGCCGGCCTCGCCTTCCAGGCCCCACCTCCGGCCAGAGCATCCGTGCCCAGGGTGGCGGGGCTGCTGGTCCTGGGCTCCACACCGGTCACACTTTGTGGCGAGGCTCGGAGGTGCGGGCGGCTCTGACCCTCGCGGGGCCGGGCTTGGGCCCCCACGAGGCACGTCCCGCCTTGCTGCATCCGGCGGGGCTGGGGCAGCCCCAGGGCCCTGTGCAGACAGCAGAGGCGCCCTGCCTCTCCACGGGCTGGTTCCTCAAGGCTCCGCGAAGGCCCCGGTCACGGCCGCGGCCACGCGCTCCGGCCTCTCCGTCCGCACTGCGGTCTCCGTCTCACACCCTGCCACAGAGCCCCTGGCTCCACACTGCATGAGCCCCAGGCCTCGGGCAGGCCCCAGGCCCCAGGCGGGCCCCTGGCAGGCTGTCCTGCAGCTTGGGGGGACGCGGGCCTGACCAGCTGCCCCGGGCCCGGCCGCCGGCCTGAGGCGCGTCAGGGCAGGTCGGGGCTCTGCGGGCTGGGCCTGGCGGGCCCACCGCCTGCAGGGCAGTGCTGCCGCCACACCGGTCCCCTCCGCCCCAGGGGTGAAGGGGCGTGCAGGGGTTCTCGGGAAGGGGGTCTCGAGAGTCTGTCTACCGGCGTGGGCGGGGCCCTGCCGGGGCCCCGCCCCCAGACCCGCCGCCTTCCCCGCCCTTCCTGGCCCAGGCCGCTGAGTCAGCGCAGCAGGAGAAAGCAGCGGATCAATTAATTGCTCCTCGAGGCGGCCGCGGGCAGCGTCCAGCCGTCAGATGCCATCGGATGCTGGCCATGGCCGCCTCCGGCAGAACCGCAGGTGGGCACCATGCCTCCCCATGTCCGGCCTGCCCTGCAGCCCCTGCCCTCCAGGTGGCCAGCCCCCGCGGCGCCAAGGACGGAAGCAGCGCCCCAGGCTCCGCGGCCACGCCCTTGGGCGCAGCTGTCTGTCTGCAGGGCCTCGGAGGCCTCTGTCCCCGCCGTCCAGAACGTCTGCGGCCGTGAGCTGCCTGCTGGGCAGCGCGGGCAGGTGTGGGGGCAGGCGTCCGCCAGGCTGAGCTTCCTGCTCTGTGCAGGACGCCGCCACCCTTCAGGTCTGGCCTGGACTCCTGAGCCCCGCTCCGTGTCCGGGGGTGGAGGTGGGGAGGGGCTGAAGCCCTGGAGGGAGAGTTTGGGGCACCTGCCCCGGTGCCCACGGCTTCTCCGTCGCCAAGTGAGCTCCTGAGCCCGCCCCTGGTGGCCGTGTCCTCCGTGTGCGGGGCAGGTGCGCCCGGGCCCAGCGTGCCGCTGCCCCATGACCAGGCGCCGAGCCACGTGAGCCGCTGGGGCCCAGAACGCTGAGCGCCGCCCCCAGGCTCCCGGCAGCCCGCTCTGGGGTGCCACAGCCGGGCGTGTGCCAGCGGCGCTCAGGGCCAGTCGGCTCGGCCAGCCCCAGTCTGGGCTGTGGGAGGCGTCCAAGCCGACTCCCCTGAAGGGCAGCGTCACCCAGGCCAAGGAGGGCTGCAGAGCCCGGGCAAGGCCCCACAGAGTGACCCCTTGCTAGGGACGCAGACACAGACGGGGGCAGCCCTGGCCCAGGCAGCCGCCTTTCTGCAGGTGCCCTGGGACTGGCTCCGTCCGAGCGGCCAGGTGGGCCAGACCAAGCCGCACAGCTGCGTCCGTGCGCCCTTCCTGCCCGGGCACCGTCCCAGCCCCACCCGGCTCCCCTGCTGGGCAGGTGCGTGTCCCAGGCCAGGGTGGCCACCCAGCCCCATCGTCAGTGCCCCTTCCCGACGGTCATCCCACCAGCCTGGGCTGGTGGACCCCAGCCCTGGGCATCCAGGGAGGCTCCTTGGGTGAGGTGGAGAGGGGCCTGACCACCAGGGAAGAGCTGCCCGAGTCCGCACCCTGAAAACTGGACGGGCCCTGCAGGAGGGCACGGGGACCTCCCCTGGACTCTGGGACAGATGGCCCGAGCCCCGGCCTCGGCCCTCGGGCTCACAGAGGCCTCTGCAGCCGGCCCGTGGCCCTGCGGCTCTGAGGGCAGCATGGCCTGGCCCCGCAGCGGCCTCTGGGGGGAGCCAAAAGGAGCTGGCCTCGGACCCGTGTCCACTTCAGGGTGGTGGAGTCAACACCGTTTTTATACTTATGCTTTAACATTTGAAGATTTTTGTTTCCTTCCTCTTCATGAGGAAATGTAGTAAAGATGCAAACTATCCACTCAGGCCAGCAGGAGCCTCTTGTGGGATGTATGCACCCCAGCACCCCACCATGGCAGACCACACCCCAACCCCACCCACAGGCAGGTCCTGCCCCAGACCCCGCCCACTTCACTGACACACCCACCCCTCCACCAGCAGGCCCCACCCACTCCACAGACAGGCCCACCCCTCCACCAGCAAGTCTCGCCCACTCCACAGGCAGGCCCCACCCACTCCACAGACAGGCCCGCCCCTCCACAGGCAGGCCCCACCCACTCCACAGACAGGCCCGCCCCTCCACCGTCAGGTTCCGCCCACTCCACAGAAGGCCTGCCCACTCCACAGACAGGCCCGCCCCTCCACAGGCAGGCCCCACCCACTCCACAGACAGGCCCGCCCCTCCACCAACAGGCCTGGCTCCTGCCTTTTGCCCCACGTGGGCGCAGTGCTCTGCGCTGGCCACCCCGTCCCCTGCACCCACCCACCCTTCCGTGGGTGACTGGGGTGAATTCAGTAGCCCAGGGCCCGCAGAGCCCACACAGCAGGAGAGCAGGTGCGATGCTTGGCCTCCGCACCCGACCGTCCGGTGCCCTGCGCGTCCACGCTCCCAGCCCGGACACGGGCTCTCTGACCTGCGGTGGGTGAATTAAATATTGACGCAAACTCCAGAAATATCTACACGGAAACAGCGGCCGCAGTGCATCGATTGCGCTGGCCTGTTAATAATTCACCAGCCGGCAGCGGCCTTGCGGCTCCGCCCGCCCCGGAGGCCGGCCCCTGCTCCCAGGCCCGCCTGGGCTGAGAGAGGCCGGCCTGGGACTCCGCAGACAGCCTGGCCACCGCTGCTGGGCCCGGGGGGGCGGCTGCGTCCAGAGGTGACCCTGCGGGAAGCTTCTAGAGCCCAGAAGGCTGCGGGTGCCTGGCCAGGCTGCGGCTGTGGCCTGGCTTCCCGTTTGAACCTCCTCTCGCGGGAGCCGGCCCGGGTCACCTCACCACCCAGTCTGGCCTGTTAGCCAGCCCCCAGCCACAGACCAGAGGCCCCAAGCTCCCTCTCTGGAGAAGGCCCCTGGCCTGGGCAGGCCTCCCCACAGCCCCTGGAGCCCAAGCCCCTGTGGAGTCTCCCGAGCCGGGCGGGTTCTGGGGCCTGGTGGAGGCGGAGGTCTCTCCCCACTTCCCCAGGCCGTGGCTCGGCCCGCCAACCAGCCGAGGGTGACTCCTGTGTGGGGCTAGCGGCGCCTCCCTCCTGAGCGGACCCTCCCCCAGACACAGCCCGGAGCCTCACACCTCGGGCTCCAGGCCACACGGGGCCAGCCGTGGATCCTGCCTTTCCCAAAGTCCCAGCGGGCCAGAGGGAGCATGGCCCGGGAGCCCTGGGGCCGAACGGGACACCAGGAGGCTTGTGCTGGGTGCGGGGGGGGGGGGGGGGGCGGGGNNNGGGGCTAAGGTGCGGGTCCTGGGCCCTGCGCTGGCCGGTCACTCAGGGGCAGCCAGGCCGTACAGACTCGGGGCCTCGTCGCCTTGCCCCGACCCAGAGACCCTCCGGGCACCACAGTCCCCAGGCCCCGGGCACCCTGGGGAGCACGTCAACCAGCTCCCTAGCCTGGCACCCGGCCCCAGGAGCTGAGGGTGTGCTCTTCGAGCAGAGCGTGGTAGCTGGGGGGCGGGGGCATCCAGCCTCGCAGAACCAGCAGGGCGGGCGCCCTCCAGCCCCAGCTCTCCCCGCCAAGCCTCCGCCCACCCCCCGGCCAGGCCTGCTCCCCGCCATGTTGACGCGAGGCCACAGGCCTGGCCGGGGAGTGTCCCTGGCGCGCGGCTCCACGGCCTCTGGCCAGCTGCGGGCCCCAGCCCACCCAGGGCGCCTCCCACACCCATGGCCTCATTCCCTCCCCCCCACCCAAGGCGACCTTCAGACCAAGGTCGCGACCCAAGGTCAGCCCGGAGGCTCTGCAGCAGGACCCGAGTCGGCCCGGGCGGGGCCTGGCACAGCTGGGGGCACCCCCTTCCGGAGCCCCTCGCGGCCTTGGGGAGGCCCCCTTAGCTTGGCCAGGCGCCGAGGCCCTGTCTTGGCCTCGGTCAGCCCAGAGTGGCTCGGGCGGGGCGAGAGCGGCCGGGCTGCTGCTGTGGCAGGAGGCCGGGGTCCCCTGCGGACCCTCGGGGCGCCCAAGGCCCAGCCCGGCGGCGGGCCCAGAGCCCCCGCGACCCAGCTGAGCAGCAGTGAGTGCGTCTGGGGGTCACCTCCCGCTCGCCTGGCAGGAGAAGCTGCTTTCGTTGCTTCCTACCTTCTCGGTCTTTAATGATTTCCGAAATCTCAGGGAAATGTGCGCTATTTTTGTGAGAGGAAGGCAAGAAGAGCCACAAGAGCCCTAAAAATAGCTCCTCCTGGGGCCGGCGGCCCACGGGGGACGCACCTGGCGCCACTGCCTCGAGGGCCGGGCCGGGCTCGGCCAGCCGCTGTGGGCACTTGGGCAGCGCCGGGTGGGCTCCGAGGCGCCTGCTCGTTTCCGTCCTGGCTATCTGTGAATTTCCATCATCTTGAATGAGAAAAGCCGGGCAGCCCTGGGGACGGAGGGCCGTGGGCACCGCACGCCTCAGGGGCACTGGACAGCCTCGCCTTTCTCGGGGAGCAGGCTCCCCTTGCCAGGCCTCAGCAGGAGAGGCGGGCGGGCCGAGGCCCGGTCAGTGCAGAGGGCAGCCGTTCTCGAGGCACTGGCTGGTGACCGGCCACCAAGTGGCCTCCAGAGGTCAGGCCCAGCAGGACGCTCCGGGCCGCGGCCGCCATCCCTTCAGCCCGTCCCTGGAGGGTGTCAGCATGGCCGTGGGTCTTGCCGTGGCCTCTGGCCAGCTCCTGCCTGCGCCCTGCCCGTCCCCCGCACCCAGCTGAGCCCCAGGCCACACGCCCGGCCCCGCACAGGGGACAGCAGAGGACACAGGGCTGTGGGGATCCTGAGCCGCGGGGACCTGGGGGACCCGCCCAGAGGGATGCAGAGTGACTGGGCGACCCCCACACTCTCCGGCCAGCGCTTCCCGGAGATGGCTTCTGGTGCTGACCCAAGGTGAAGGCCAGGTCTCCCCAAGACCAGGGCTCCAACGCTGGCCCAGCCCCTGCGCCCTCGTCCCCCCGACACCGGGCCAGCTGTCCGCAGCCTCCGGCCCCCAGGCCGGGCTCCCACCGGGGAGGACACCCCGAAAGCGGCCCGGGGGCCTCAGGGCTCAGCCCAGGCCGGCCTAACCCTTGATCTGGAAGAATAAAGTTAGAAGGGATAAGCTTTCAGGCTTCCTTCTCCCCATAATTAATGCTTTTTCTTCGGCAGGTTGAAGTAATTACTTGGAACTGGTTGCAGGAAATAAAGTGGAAACCCGATGCCTGTGCCTCACTGGAAAGAAAAGGGGGAGGCGGGAGACAGGTGGCCTGATATCGCGTGTCCTGGCCCTGCAGAGGCTGCGGTCGGCGGGCTGCGGGCCTGAGCCCCACGGCGCTGAGAGCCCCCGCCCGGGCCCTCTGCTGGAACACCTAACCCGGCACGGGGAGCTGGGACGGGTGTCGCGTGACGGCAGGTCTCGCTGAGGCCCCCGTCCAGGTGCGGCCTGGCCCGGGCTCAGGCCTGGACACAGCTGACCCGAGCTCCCGGGGGCCGGCCCTCCGCCGTGTGCACCCCACCAGGCCGGGGCGCAGGTGTCACCGGGGCCCCGCTCTGGCCGCAGCAGCCCCCTCAGCCACAGCGGTGGACGCACCCGTGGGTGCAGGCAGCTGCCCCCGCCGGCAGGCAGAGGGCAGGCCGCGGGGTCCACCGGCAGTCGGCGTCTGGCAGGAGAGGAGAGGAGAGGCACAGGTTCTCCTAAAATCTAAACGCAGAACAAAGCCCTGAAGACGCGGACCTGGCGGCCGAGAGGCCAGGCGGCCGCTCCCGAGGACCTGCTCCCCGGTGCGTCCACGCCGCGCCCGGCCAGGGCGCAGACCTGGCCTGCGCCTGAGCTGCCCGCCGTCCCCAGCCCAGCACCTCTGTGACCTGCTGGCCACCCCGCCCCCGGCCACACAGGCTTGTCCACCTGTGGCCGGCCAGCCCCGAGGGGTCCCTGCAGGCGCCTCCGCCCGCAGCCGAGACCGGACAGCGCGTCCCCCAGCCTAGGCGGGGCCGCCCCTGCCTGGCCGCCAGCCTGGCCTCGGGGAGGGCTGCGCTCTGGCCTCGGCCCCGGCCTGGTTCCCGGACCCCCGGGGCTCTGAGTTGGGAGAAGCGGGCCTGGAGCGGCCGGCCCCTCCCACTCACAGCCGTCCTGCCCCCGCTGCCCCCCACACCCGCCGCCCGAGGCTGGGTGGCCAGGGAGCTGCCCGGCCTGTCTGACCCGAGGCCGCTGGGATGCCATCAGGGAGGCTTGCCCTGCGGGGAGCTGGCCCTTCACCCAGTGGCGGCCGCGGCCCTGACTCGCACACGCGGCCTGAGCGCTCCCTCTGCCCCGGCAGGCCACTGACACCCCTCAGCCCCCAGCTCGGCCCTGCCACGGGGCGCCGGGGCCTCGAGCGGCCGAGTCTGCTGCCCTCGCGCTGGGGCCTGGCCAGAGGGGCGCCGCTCTGTGGGCGGCTGGCTCAGGGACGGCCGGAGGCGGCCAAGTGGGCCTGACCTGCAGCAGGCGGTGCGGTGGACGGAGGCTGGGAGGTCCGCGTCCAGTGCCGGACCCGCGTGGGCCCTCTGCCCCACCTGTAGGCTCCGGGCGTGAGGCCGGCCAGGCGCGGGGGCTGGCGCCGAGGGGGGCCGTACGTGGGCTGCGCCGGCCGACCTCACAGTCCCTCCAGGAGGGCAGTGGGAGCAGGGCACGCTGACTGGCAGGCCTAGTGGGAAGCATCCCGCGCCTCCTCCCAGCCCACAGCCACGCGGGGCCAGCGCTTCCCCTGGCCTCGTCCTCCGAGGGCCGCCGGCCCCCCGGGTGGACCTGACAGTGGCCAGGCTGTGCGTGAAGCGCCCTGGCCCCTCTGACCAGCAGGGAGGAGGGCACGCGTCCGAGCTCCACACTGCCCGCACCACGCCCCCGACCCACCTGCACTGGGCTGCGCCGCGGAGACCCACATCCGGCTGGCCGGTGCTGGCCTCTCCACGGGCGCCCGCTCGGAGCAGGGGGCTCAGGCGAAGGGCCCCGGGGCCGTGGCCCAGACAGCGCGGTGGCCAGCGGTGACCGCCTCTCGTGAGCTGGCCCTCGGCGCGGACCCCGAGGCCCGTGTGCCCCTCACAGCTGTGCGACTGTGCTGCCCGTGGCTTCACCAGGCCCAGCTTCTCCCAGCTCAGCGCCCCGGGGGTCCGGGAACCAGGCCGGGGCCGAGGCCAGAGCGCAGCCCTCCCCGAGGCCAGGCTGGCGGCCAGGCAGGGGCGGCCCCGCCTAGGCTGGGGGACGCGCTGTCCGGTCTCGGCTGCGGGCGGAGGCGCCTGCAGGGACCCCTCGGGGCTGGCCGGGCAGGGAGAGGCCGCTGCCCCCGCAGGATGCGCGGGCTGGGCTTGTCTAAACCGGGGGTCAGTGGGTTGGTCTCCCCAGAAAGGGCAGCTGGACTTTCCTCAACATTGTGGTGTCCAGTGGTCCCTGGACACCACCTGGGTCAAGGAGGCCCGGGGCCACGAGGCCTCTGGGGTCACTCGGGTGCAGGGCGGCCCCAGGGGCCAGAGAAGGCCGAGCCTGGCCAGGAGCCGCTCTCCTGCCCAGCAGCGCCCGCCCCTCCCCAGGCCGGAGACGGCGGCCGGGGGGTGTCCGGGCAGTTCAGGACCGTGGCGTGTCCCCTCTGCGGGCGAGCCGCCACTCCCGCGCGGGGCTGGGCCGTCCTCGCTGGGGCCCGCTAGGGCTGTGGACATCCGGGGCCCTCGGGGGCCAGCCTGGGTCACAGCGGGAGGGGAGCCCGTGGCCCGGGCCAGCCCTCAGGTGCGGTGGCCGGCGCAGAGGGCTGGGGCTGGCTACTGCTGCCGAGCCGGCCGTCTCACTGGGCTGGGACACAGGTCCGAGGCCCGGCCCGCCAGGTCTGGGCGCCAGCCTCACCCCTCAGCCGGGCTCTCCAGAGGGCCGGGGTCAGCCAGGGCGGCAGGGGCACTGCCCGGGGGGCTCCCAGGAGGGGCTGGCATCCTCCCCACGGCGCTGGGGGCAGGCGAGCTGCTGTTTCCTTGGCAACACGAAGCGCCCCTGGGAAGGAGTTGGGGGTCTGTGCTGCCGGGGAGGCCTCTGGGGGCCGGTCCACCGCCCAGAGCCCCGTGGTTCCAGCAGGCACAGAGGGGCCTGGGTGGCTGCGGCAGGGTTCCCCAAGAGGCCGATCTCAGCCCTCACTGGCTGGCACACGCACTCAAGCTCTGGACGCTGGCGAGGCCCCCCAGGGGCAAGAGTCCAGCGGGGCCCTGCCCACCTTTGCCCCATGCAGGAGAGCACCAGAGCGCACCAGCTGGGGGGGCACCCAGGCCAGCCCGCCCCCTTCATGCCCTCACCCAGGCCACCCACACGGGTCCCGCAGCCTCGCCTGGGCGCCCTGCCCTCCCGGACCCTGATCTCGCGCCAGCCTTTGGGCCCACCCGTGGAGAAGGGATTTTTGGGCAGGCCTCTGAGAACGGGCCGGCCGCCTGCCACCCTAGCGCCGCCCCGACCCCGGCCAGGGCGCACGGTGCCCGCACCGGGCGCCCCTGGCAGGGAGCACAGTCCCCGCCCTGGAGCGGAAGCAACAGGGAGTCGTTCCTGGCCGCCGGCCTCGCCCTGCCCCCGGCGCTCGCCTCCCAGCTCCGGGCTGCCGGGCCGGGCGCGCGCCGGCGGGGGCGCCGGCAGGGGCGCGGGCGGGGCGCAGGGGCGCGGGGGGGTGTGGGGGGGCGCGGGCGCATGCTCACTGGCGCTCGTGACGTGCGCGCCGGGCCGGGAGGGGCGGCGGGCGGAGGACGGGCGGGGAGAGGAGGGCGGAGAGCCGAGAGGAGGGCGGAGAGCGGCGCCGAGCGCGGGCAGAGCAGAGACGAGCGGAGCCGGGCGCGGAACAGGCCGCCGCGCTCCCGCCCGCCGGCAGCACCGTCGCCCGCCGCCCGGCGCGCGCACTCCGGCCGCCGAGCGCCCGCGTGCCGGCGCCCCCTGCCCGAGCGCGCCCACCGATCGCCGGCCGCCGGGCCGGGCATGAGCGCGGAGGGGCCGCGGCCGCCCCCCGCACCGCCCCGCGCGCCCGGGCCGTGACCCGGGCGGGGCGCGCGGCCGCATCGGGCCCGGGTCCGTGGGCGCGCCGCGCCGGGCGCGGGGGCGCTGAGCTGCGGGCGGCGGCGCGGCCGGAGGAGCCATGGACTGCAGCCTCGTGCGGACGCTGGTGCACAGATACGTGAGTGCCGCCCGCGGCGGGCCGGGTGGGGCGGGGCGGGGGCCGCCGGCGGGAGCTGCGCGGACCTGTCCCCCGGGGCGGGCGCGCGGGGCGCCGGGGAGCCTGCGGCGAGCCCCGCCCGCTTCCGACGGGCAGGGCTCGCCTGGGGACGTGCGGGGGCCGCGAGGCCCCGGCCGTGCTCGGAGGCGCTCCGGCCCGCCTCTGCTCCCGTGGCGCGCGTCACGCCTGTGCGGGGAAGGCGCGCCTGCCCGTGTTCTCAGCACGCCCGCCCGGGAGTCCAGAGTGAAGTTTGGAGCCTTTTCCCGAAAGTAGCACGTAGCCAATCAGATCGCGGCCGGCGTGGGCTCGGAGCCGCGCGCCGCGGGCTGGGGCTCCGTTTACCCCGGGGCGCCAGCGCGAGGGCCGAGCCGTGCACAGGTGTGTGGCGCCGCCCGCGAGGCGCCGGGAGGCGTGGGGAGGCGGCCGGCGGTTACCGCAGCGGGTCCGTTAGGAGGCCCTTTGGAACGGCAGCTTGGCGGGGCGGAAGTGGCTCTTTCCCTGAAGGAGGCGGCACTGGTGCCTCTCCAGAGACCCGCCCCGTGCTCACTGGCGGTCCTGGGGTCAGCGTGTCACCTGCACCGAGGGTTTTGGAGCCCGGGGTGGCCGTGGCCGGGGGTCCTGGCGTGGGCCCAGCAGTGCCCAGAGCACGAGCACAGGCAGGTGCCACCTTTGTTCCGTGCAATAAAGACCTGCCTGGAGCTGCCGGGAGCTTCCTGGAAGAGCAGGGCAGGGCTGGCCTCCAGAAGGGGCCGCGGCCAGGCCTGCTTCTGCCCGCTCCCTCCCTGGGGCAGGGCCCTTGGGGGCTGGGCTGCAGGTGAGCCCCGCCTGTGCCCGTCCGCATGCTGGAAGCCGGTGCTCAGGCCAGCGCGGCATCTGGGACCAGCCTCCCCCCGCGCGGCCGGCTCGCCCGCCAGCCGCGGACCACGTCGTCTTCCCCAGAAACAGCCGCCCGTGCCCGTGGTCACCTCCCAGCGGGCAGCCGGGCCGCGGTGCTGCCCTGTGGCGGGAGGACACGGGCAGGGCTGCCCGGGGCGGGTATTCCCATCCCCTGAGGCCTCCTGGGAGCTGTGCCTCGTGAGCCGGACGGTCCATCGATCGGTCCATCGATCAGTGGTGCCGCTGTGCGGGCCAGAGCCCCGGCCGACGGGCCGCTCTGCGCCTGCCGGGGCTGCGGGCTGCACCTGGGGGCCCTGGGCCGACCGTCCACGCGTGCCCAGGACGCCGGGGTCCGGAGCCCATCCTCCCCGGGGCCGTGCCCCCTTGCCGAGGGCCGGGCGGGCAGAGGCGGCTCTGCTCACCAGACACAGGCCACGCGGCGTGGCTGGGCGTGGCTGGGCCGACGCGTGGGCCGCGTCCTCTCCTCGGGGATGGGACCCCAGCATCCAGCTCGAGAGGAGCCAGCGCTGGAGGGCCCCGCAGGTTCCCGGGGTATGCCCGCACCTGTCTGCCCCCCAGCTGGCCGCCGCGCCCCCACGCCTGTGCTGTGCCCGCTGGGCCACTGCACCCACTTGGGGTGTCACTGGCCGGGGCCTCGCCTCGGAAGGGCGCCTGCCCCCAGCGGTGGGCCCAGAGGCGCGCGAGGGCCGTGCGGGGGGGCCGGGAAGGGGTAGCCCTGGGGTGCGCGGCTGGGTGTCCGCTGCAGAGCCTGTTGGGGCGCAGAGGGGGTGGGACAGGACGAAGCAGGCGAAGGGCGTGGGCACCTGGCATGGGAGTCATTCCGGGGGCACACTCCAGGCCTGGACGAGCTCTGGGGAGCAGCTGGGCCAGGACAGCCCCTGATCGGACCCTTCTCCCGTCTCCACTTGGGGTTCGGGGCCCGCCTGCCCGCTGCACAGGTGCAGAGCTCGCCCCAGCTGGAGCCGTGCCCCGTGCTCACGACGGCCCGAGCGGGCCCCAGCCGCGCCCCGCCCGCCCCCTGCTCACAGTGGCACCAACGGCCCAGCCCCGTCCAGATCCTGCGCCCGCCCCACCCGCTTCCTGGGGTGCTCCCGCTCTGTGTTGTGAGCGTCTCCCCCGGGACTGCGGATTCTGCTTTTGAAACAAACCGTCCGTTAGGAGGATTTCCTTTAGGGGTGAGAGAGAAACAGGGTCCCGGGGCCTCCCTGGGGCCGCTGCTGGGGGGCAGCCCAGGCCGCCCGTGGCTGAGAGGAGGCGGAGGGCGCAGGCTGCGGCCGGGGCGGGGTCCTCTGGTGCATGCGCCGCCCCCGGCCTCCGGGCTCTCTGCGGCTCCCAAACGCTGGCGCTGAGCAGGCGCCAGGGTCCCTGCGGGGACCAGCCGCTCGGCGGGCCTGGGCGAGGGGCCTGCCTCAGCTCAGGGCCGGCAACCAGCTGCACCCCCAGGCCGGGCAGCCGAGGGGCCGGGGGCAGCCAGCCGGGCCCGGGCCGGGCTCCCTCGCTGAGCGGGGGACGGGGCGTCCTCACAGCTACGGCGGTGGGGAGCGGCTCAGCCCGAGCGCAGGGACCTTGAGCCGGGACCGCTGGCCTGCCTGGAGGCTAGTGTCCGAGGCCTCGTGCGGGGCCGGCCGGGGGTGTCCCCCCCGAGTCTCCCTCTTGGCTCGGGCCATGGGCCAGGGCCCGCTGGGAGGCGGACGTGCGTCTGCCTGGCGGCCGGGCCCAGCACCCTCTGCGCCATGGGCATGGCCCGGGGCTGCCCGGTCTGTGGCCAGCCAGCCGCCGCCCGTGCACCTGCTGGGCTGCCTCTGCGTGCGGCTGCTGGCCTGCTCTGACAGCGCGTCCGGCCCTGCTGCCGGGCAGTGTCCCCCGCGGAGCGCCTCTCCCTGGCCCGTGGGGGCCACCTCGGCCTCTGCGTCCCCGTACTTTCTGGGCCCTGGACCGAGCCCGTGAGCCCCGCGGCCCTGGCCCAGCCCCCCACGGCCGTGATGCTGGCCACTGCGGGGGCTCGTCTCGGCCCCGGCCCAGCGGGAGGGCCCGGGCATCCAGGCAGAGCCTCCGCCTCCCTGTTGGCCGCTGCCGCCGGCTGGGCAGCTCCTGGCACGGTCAGCCCGCGGCCCGGCCTGAATGGGCCTCTCTCTGGGTGGCGCGGGGTGCAGGGCATGGGCCGTCCTCCGGCGAGTGCCGTGCGCTTCCGCTCCGGCCGGGGGTGCGACCCAGGGCCGGGCGGGGCCGGGCCGGGCAGGGCCCTGCAAGCCTGTGGCCTCCGCCAGGCTCGGGGCCAGCCCGGGGTCGGGGAGGCCGCACGTGGGCGCAGGGAGGCCCTCCTCAGCAGCGCCGGACTCCCTGGCCCCAGGTTCCCGCTCAGGGAAGGCGCCGGGTCTCCACTGTGCCGCTGGGCCCAGGAGCCTGGCCAGCGCTCGACTCAGCGGCCGGGGCCACTGCGGCCGGGAGGGGCGGGGGCTGGCGCGGGGGTGCTTCCTCCGGAGACAGAGGGACCTGGAGAGCTTTGCTTTGCGGCAAGTGTTTGCCCGGAGCCCGCGACTGCGGGCGGGGGCCTGTGTCCGGCCTCCGGCCTGGCCCCTCCGCCCTCGCCCACCCTGCCCAGAGCGGGGGGCAGGAAGGGCCGGGGACAGAGGGCCCTCGGCGGGCTGCCCTGGCGGGGCTGGGGCCGGGGCCGTCTGAGTGTCCCCCCGCGCACTGCTGCTCCCCAGCCCGCTGCCCCTGGAAGCACCCCGCGGGGGCCCTGTGGGGCGGCCTGGGTGGGGAGGGGTGCGGCGGGCGGGGAGCAGCAGTGCGCGGAGGAAGCTCCAGCCGCCACCGTCGGGCCTGGGCTCAGGGACCCGCGTGGCCCCGCGGGGCGGGGCGGGGCCTCCGCTGGCCCCAGGGCCTCCGGGGGGGCCGCTCCACCTGCCTGCTGGCCTGGCCAGGCGGGGGCCACAGGCGCTGACCCTGGGGTCGCAGGCAGTCCTCATCGGGCGCCGTGTCGGGGAGCCGTCACCAGCCGAGCAGAGAGCAGCACCCGCCGGGGCCGGGGCAGGCCCTGGGGAGCTGGGGTGGGGACGGGCGCCTGCGGCTCCCTGGAAGCCCCAGCCCCGGCCAAGCGGCTCGCCCAGCGCCCCTCTCAGGAGGCCGGGGACCGGGGTGCTGTGCGACCCCGGCTTCTGCCCGGAGGCAGCTCTGAGCCCGAGGCCAGTGGAGGCGGCAGCCCTGCCCAGCCCCCGCTGTCCTCTCCGGTCCCACTGGCCTGCGGTCCAGGCTCAGGGCGCGAGGACCAGCCAGGCCCCGCCTGAGTGGCCAGTGGCCGGACTGGTCATACCCTTCCCGTGGGTTGGCTCTGGGGTTGGCTGTCGCTCGGAGGCGACAGGAGAGGGGGCTCTTCAGAACAGCCCAGGGTCGTGGGGTGTGGGCGCAGGGGTGCTGGCTCGGGCAGCCGAGGGGCTCCCCAGGACTCTGCCTGCAGCCAGGAGGGGGCTCCTGTCCAAGCCTGGCCGGTGCAGTGCCCCTCCCCTGGCCTGCCCACCGCAGCGCCCCCACACCCGAGCACGCCCCACTTCTGGTGCCGGGGCGAAGCCGGTCCGGCTGGGGCCTGGGGGCTGCGGGCCTCTGGCCTTCAAGGGCAGTGTGGAGGAGGCCTGGCTGCCAACGGCCACTGCATCCTCCGGGACACGGCAGGGGCAGCACTGCTGGCCCCCGGGAAGGGGCCACGGCCACACTGGCCTTGGCCTGCAGGGCCACCCGGCACACGGCTGCTGGCCAGCACAGGGTGGAGGACGGCCGGGGCGTCTGCCGCTGATGTGTCCCTTGCCACGGGCCTATGCCCAGCCCGGCCTCTCGCTGCCCCTGGCCCTCGGACAGCAGGACGGCGTCTCCTGGAGCCAGGGGCTCTGCGGCCTGCGCGAGGCCAGCCCCTTGGCCAGCAGCCCTGGGCTGCTCCTCAGCTGGACACTGAGGGCCGCCTCCTGTCCGCCACGCCCTGGCCCCCACACTGCCCAGTGGGGGACAGGACGCGGTTGGGTGCGGCTGACCTGGGCGCTCCCGCGGCTGGATGCGCGCCCCTCGGGCCCTGGGGGTCTCCCAGCTGCGCCACGTGCCAGGCGGGGCAGGGCCTGGTCAGGGCGCCCGGCCGGGGCCGCTGCTCTGGTGCACGGCCCCTCTGGGCTCCAGGTGGGCGGGAGGGTCCAGAGGGCGAGGAGAGGGCGAGCGGCGGGCTGCTTCCGCCGCCCTGGCGGCCTGCATGGGCCTGGCCCCTTCCGCACCGCCTCCCCACGCCAGCAGCCAGCTGCCCTCCAGCCTGGTCACCCCGCTGCCCACAGGGCGGCCCGTGGGCAGCTGACCCCTGGCGCTCACTGGCCTGTGGCGGAGAGACCGGCCCGCAGCCACGGCCAGGGCCGCTGAGAGCCACCGGGGCAGCGGCCAGCATCTGGAGGGCCTGGGGTGGGGGTGCAGCCGTGGGTGGTGCAGTGGGAGCATGGTCCGGGGGAGCACAGCCTGGGGGGGAGCACGACCCCTGGGGGGAGCACAGTCCCTCGGAGGGGAGCACAAGCCCCGGGGCGCATGGTGTGGAGGGAGCATGGGCCCCCGGGCGTAGCACAGCCCCTGTGGACGGAGCACGGCCTGGGGAGCACAAGCCCTGGGGGGAGCACGGCCTGGGGGAGCACAAGCCCCGGGGGGAGCACGGCCTGGGGAGCACAAGCC
>JAGFMF010011488.1:230743-251275 GCA_019455555.1 Galemys pyrenaicus | reverse complement strand
GCACAAGCCCTGGGGGAGCACAAGCCCCGGGGGGAGCACGGCCTGGGGAGCACAACCCCTGGGGGAGCGGGCCTTGGGCTGGGGGGAGCACAAGTCCAGCGGGGAGCAGGTCTGGGGAGCACAGCCCGGGGGAGGGCACCAGGTGCCTCCCTGCTGCTCGAGGGCCCTGCTCACCTCCTCTTCGCAGCTTGGGGCTGTCTCCTCCCCACACCCCTTTGGGCGCTCCCAGGCTGGGCGCAGTGTCTGGACGGCGCCCCAGAGAAAGTCCGGCCACCTGGGGCGTGAGGAGGCCTCCAGGGCAGGCCCGGCGTGCGTCCCTGCCAGCGCGCTGTGTCCCCAGGGCCGGGCCACGGGCACTCTGGCTGGTGCTGCAGACGCTGCGTGCGGCCAGGCGGTCGCGAGCGAGGAGCAGTCGGCTCTTCCCCTGACCGGAGGCTGAGCCCCGAGCCGTGGGGCTGCCCGGCTGTGGGGCCGCTGTCCCGCCTCCAGCCGGCTGGCACCGGCGCCCCCGCCCCGAGCTCTGGTCGAGTGCACTTGGGGCGCATCTGGGGGAGCGTGCTGGGCGGCTCCTCGCTGGTCTGGCCGGCACGCCCCCCACAGCGCGGGAACACTGCGCGGGCCGGCTCTGGCCGTGGGGGGCGGGCTGTGGCCGGGCGCCTCCCGCCCAAGGTAGCGCATGGGCGTCCCACGGACGAGGCTGGGCAGGGCAGGCGGCCGCGGGGGCCTGGCCTCCGGCGGCAGGAAGCCCGTGCACCCGCTGCCGGCCTCTGACGGGCGCCCGCTGGGGCCCAGGCCGGCGGCTGGTCGCAGTGGGGCAGAGCGTGGCCCACTGGCCGGCACTGGGTGGGCGTCCAGCCTTCCCAGGGTCCAGGCTGTGTCCTGGGGCCGTGGGGGGCCTGGGGCCTGAGGCAACCCCGGGGCGCCTGTGCCGGCTGCCCTCCCGCCCCCAGGCCGGGTCCCCATCAGGCGTCCTCACTGGATGGGCCGGGCTCGGCCACATGGCGGGCAGGGTCTGGCGTGGCTGGGCTTCGGTGGCCTGCAGTGGCGGCATGCTGCCCATCCGTGCCTGCTCCTGGCCGGCGCGTCTGCCCACATCCCCTGCCCGTGTCCAGTCGGCTGGGGGTTCTGCTGTCGTGTGTCCGAAGCTTCCGAAGTGGCGCCGGGGGGGCCCCGTGGGAGCTTCTGGTCGAGGGCGCGCGGCAGGGCCCCCGCCCGGTGGCCTCTCCCGACGGCGCCCGAGTCCAGGCTCAGGGCCAGGCGGCCCGGGGTCGGGCAGGCGCGGGCGGCCTCGCTGCAGCCGTGCCAAACTGTGCAGGCGGAGGCGCTGCCGAGCCAAGACCGGCTTCCTAGAGAGTGTGCCCGCCCTGGCCGGCAGGCCTGGACCCCGGGCAGCGGCCAGCGCCACGCGCCCTGGCCGGCGGCCTTGGCCACCTTCCGGCACAGCCACCACGTGGCGGCTGCCTGCCCGAGAGGGGTCAGGCACTCGGCGTGCGTGCTAGGTTCTGGGGACGTGGCTGCGTCTCCCTGGCCGGCCCAGCCAGCCCAGGGCAGGCTGCCGCCCGCCGTGGGATGACCATTGAGACGGTCTGGACGCTGCCGGCAGAGGCCGCGGCTCCTGAGGGGAGCGGGGTTCTGTGCCGGACATCAGGCTGTGGCCAGCACGGCATGTGGTCAGCTCCTGCACTGGGGCCATGACCCTCCCTCCCCCGCAGAGGCTGCCTGCTGGCCTGGCCAGCCCCGTCTGCGGCCGGACACTGGCCGGCTCCTCTGCTGGCACTTGTGCGTGGCTGCCCTGGCCGGCCCGCTGCCAGCGCCTGCATGCTGGAGGCCGCCGGACACCCGAGCGGGGCCTGCTGGGGGCCCAGCCGCCCCACGGCCTGCAGGGTCTCGGCCCCTGGGGCTGGCCGCCCACCTCACGCGCGTGTCCCGCAGTGTGCCGGCGAGGAGGACTGGGTGGACAGCCGGACCGTCTACGTGGGACACAGGGAGCCGCCGCCCGGCACGGAGGCCTACATACCCCAGCGCTTCCCCGACAACAGGATCGTGTCCTCCAAGGTGGGCCTGCGCCGAGCCTGGACGCGGCTGCACCCCGCCCGGCCCCGCGCACCCCCAGACCCCCACGCCTCCTTCCCGGGCCTCGGCCGGCAGCGCTGACTGCTGAAGGGCCCTCTCCTGGAGTGGTTGAGGGAGATGGACCGGACGCGGGGGCCATGGGGGGACATAGGGCGTCGGGGGGGACAAGGCGGCCGTGGGGGGATGCGGGGTGGGGCTGGTCCTCCGGGGAGCCTGGCAGCGTGGGCAGGTCTGTGGCCCCAGCCAGTGCCTGGCTGACCTGGAATGGGCCGTGGTGCCGCGGGGTGGGCCTGGTGAGGGGCTTGTCCGGGCACCGGCCTGCCATGAGCCGCACGTGCCCAGGGCCCGCTGGGCCGGCGCGGTGGTGGGGCCCACCCGAGGGGCGCTGGGGGGCGCAGGCGGCCCGGGGCGGCCCGAGCACTGGGCAGCAGGAGGCGCGCGCCCCGGGTGGGCCCCGTGTCAGCCTCTTCTTACCGCGCGGCTGGAGGTGAACCGCAGGGGCCGGCGCCGCCGTCCAGAGCCAGCAGGTGACGTCCCCAGCACACGTGTGCTCGGCACTGGCTGCCAGGGCACGTGGCCACGGCCGGGTGCCGCCCCCGAGCGGGGTCCCCAGCGCGTGCTCCGTGCGGTCTGCAGAGCTGGCGCCGGCCTCCGGCTGCAGAGGAGAAGCCCCAGGCCTTCGGGTTTTAGAGACTGGGACGAGCTCATGTGGCTGCTTCCTAGCTCACACGTGTCTGTTTTCACGTCCTTTGTTTTCGTAGGAGGTTTGATTCCTCCCCTCGGGTGTGGTCCGCATAAAATTCCCGTCACCCAGCCACACGCAAGCCCGGGCCACAGTCCCGTGTGCTCTTCCCCCCGTTTGGTCCCTCCCCCTCCCCGTCTGGCTGTCTCTGGTTTGTACTCTGCCTGTAAGTTTTCTTTTTCCCTGATTCTGTCTGATTTCCCGGTGTTCCTCCCGTAAGCGAGACCATCCTGTTTCCGTTTTCCTTCTGACTGTTCCCTGAGCACCATCCGCCAGCTCCACCCACGTTGCTGCAGGTGGCACGCGTGTCTTTTTGACGGCTGCGTAGTATTCCACGGAGCGCACAGACCACATCTGCCTGGCCCAGTCCCCTGTCCTGGGCACTTAGGTGTTTCCGGGCCTCGGCTGTCGCAGGCAGCGCTGCGGTGAGCGCGGAGGGCAGGTGTCCTGTCCAGGCAGCGTTCTTGGGTCGCGGGCAGATGCCTGGAGTGGAAGCTCCGGTCGGTCGGCTCCTGCGGAGTGGTCTGAGGCTCGTCCCCAGGCGCTCCGTGGCGGCTGGGCCGTGTGCGTCCCCGGCCGTGGCAGAGGCTCCCGGCGCCACGTCCTCCCAGCGACTGCGGCCCGTGTTCCGGCGGCCGTTCCGCAGGCGTGGGTGGGGCTCAGGCGGCTGTGACCTGCACCCGTCACCGCGGCCGAGCGTTTCCCGTCCGCCGGGCCACTGGCACCTGCCTCCGGAGGAGCGTCTCTGCGGCGCTTCGGCCCGCCTGGGCCGGGTGGTCGCCTTGTTTCTGCGGAGTCGGGCGGGTCCTCCGAGGCCTTGACAGCCTCCCGGCGGTCGGTGACAGGGGTGCGCGTTTCCTCCAGCCAGTGAGGCGTCCGGCCTCTGGCTGTGGCCGCATTTGCTGTACGGAAGCTTCCGAGTTTGAGTGGTCCTCTGCGGTCTCCCCCTTCGTTTTCCTCCCATGGAGCCGAGTCCTCACCCGCGCCTCCGGGCCTGTGCTGGAGCGTCCCCTCCTGGGTGCTGCGGGTTCGGTCCTCGGTCAGCTTTGAGTTGCTCACCCCCGCGGCGCCCCTGCGCAGCGCGGACACGGCAGGGTCGGGTGCGCTGGCCCAGGAGCCCGGCCAGGCACGCCGCTGCCGACACCCCAGGACCCACGCCCAGTGCGGCCACGCTGGGCTTTGGTTTGGATGAGCCGATGTGGAGCCTAGAACGGTCCGTAGCTGTCGGCCGACAGTGCCGCCGCGTGGACACAGCTGGCGTCTGCAGGCAGGTCCAGAGAACGCGCTCGGGGCCACGCCGTCTCCCCGGGAGGGAAGCGCACCCACCCTGGGGCTCGCCAGAGCCGCGCTCAGCGCCCTGCCCCTGGCCGAGGACCAGCCGCGTCTCAGCGGGCAGGGCCGGGCTGCGCAGCTGGGCCCCTGGGGCCGAGTCTCGTCGCGGCGCTTGGGCAGGAAGCAAGAAATGCCCGGGAGTGCCATCTCCTCCCCGACAGACCTGGCCGGTCGAGGCTCCGGCCCCCGACTGTCCCTTGGGTGCCCAGCTCTGTCTCCAGGAGGATGGCGGTGGCTGGCGCTGGCCGTGCTGCGTTCCTCGCAAAGCTGGACAGCCGTGCACCCCCCTGGGCGGGCAGCTGCCTCTGCTGGCGCAGCGGGCTCGGTCTGAACCTGCTGTTTCAGCCCTCGCCACCCCGTGGGGCCCCCGCTACTTCTTTGCCAGCCTGTTCTCAGAGAATCGGAGGCCCAGAATGAAGCAGACAGCCCACTCTGAACCTTGTGCCCAACCCTAGCCCTGTACCCTGTGGCGTGCCAGAACAGCCTCTCCACAGTGCCAGCACAACCTCCTCCACCTGGTGCCAGAACAGCCTCTCCACAGTACCAACACAGGCTCTCTAGAGTGCCAGCACAACCTCCACATCATGCCAGTGCAGCCTTTCCACAGTGCCAGCGTGGTCTCCACAGCACCAGCACAATCTATGCAATGCCAGCACAACCTCCACATGGTGCCAGCACAGCCTCCCCACGTGCCCGCACAACCTCCTCCCCACGTGCCCGCACGGCCTCCCCAAAGCCGCCAGTGTTCCCTGTGTCTGCAGCATCAGCGCCTGCCGACACCGGTCAGAGCTGTGGACATGACAGGTGCTGGTCCGTGAGGAGCATCGTGGTGATGCCCAGACCGCTGCCCGTGGACGGTGCGAGGGGAGGATGCCAGAGCATCTAGTGCCCATCAGCCTGTCCCGGCAGCGGCCCAGCTGCCGGGACACCACGCGCGGCAGTCGCTGAAGCCGGGACGAGCCCGGGCGTGGACGTGGGCAGAGCCGCGCGCGGCCTGTGGGGAGGGCCCAGCGGGGCCTGCTGGTGACGCGGAGTCGGCGCCGGCAGAGTCAGAAACGCCGTGGGGGCCCCGTGCCGCCCTGGGGCTGGCGCGAGGCCCGCACGCACCGGGACGCGTGGGTGCAGAGACGCGGCAGGGACACGCCGTGGCCGTGCGGGCTCCCGTGGACAGGGCACTCCCGGGCTGACCTGTGGCGCTCACGGCTGGTGTCCGGTCGGCCCTCGGCGTTTGTGGCCCCCCGTCCCGCAGCGTGAGGGGCGCCCTCTGCTCGGCTGCTGCCCCGTCGGGAGCCCGCAGGCCGGAGAGCGCGTGCTGAGCAGCTGGGGCCGGTCCATGGGACCTGCCCTCCCCGCGTGCACAGGCCGCGAGCCCGTCCCTGTGGCCGGGAGCTGGAGCCGTGCGGGTGTGGCCGGCCTCAAGGCCTGGGCCGTGGCCATCCGTGGAGCTCGCGCACGGGCCGTCCTTGTGGCTCAGCGTGGCCGTGGCCATGGGCGGCCGGCGGCACACTCCGCAGAGCCATGTGGCCGCGCTGAGGGGCTGTGGCGGCTGGTGGCCCCGCGGGTGGGCAGGAGGCGCCGGTGGGCTCTGCTCACGTCCCTGGGGCTCCCGCAGCGTGGCCTCCTTCTGCGGCGAGGGCTGGCCGCTCTGCCCCCGCTTCCGGGGCGTCTGTGACGGGCGCTCGCGCGTCCCCAGGCTGAGAGCTGTGGCGTGGCCAGGACGTCGTCCGCTCCGCGGCAGAGACGAGCACTCAGCCTGGCGCCCAAGCCAGCCACACCCGCCCCTCCGGATAAGGGCCGGCTTGCGCTCGGGGCTCAATGGCCGGCCTGTGGCCACACGTGTGTGCCAGCATGTGTGCATGTGTCACGCACATGCGTGTGCATGCATGTGCGTAGTGCCGCTGTGTGTGCCTGCACGGTGTAGAAGCCCCCGCACGGCTGGCGGTCCGGGCTCGGGCTGCTGTGTCCCCCTCTGGGTGCAGGCTGAGCCCCTGTGGGAATCGGGTCCGGCGGGGACTGGGCTGGGCTCTGCAGGCTGCCGTCTGGCTGCACGGGGGCGGCAGAGGCCCACACTCGGGTGCCCTCAGGCCGCCCCACGTGTCCGGTCGGCCGTGGCTAGCGGGCAGCCCCATGGCCGGAGCACGTGACGCCGTCTGCCCGTCCCGACCTTCGCTTCTCCTCTGTCCAGTACACGTTCTGGAACTTCATCCCCAAGAACCTGTTTGAGCAGTTCCGGAGGATCGCCAACTTCTACTTCCTCGTCATCTTCCTGGTGCAGGTGAGGCAGCGCCCTGGCCAGCACGCTCCAGGGCGAGCAGGTGCCGCGTGGCCTTTCCTTCTCCTGGGGCGGGCACTTCCTGCAGGACCGGGCGAGTGGTCCAGCCAGCCCGGCCTCCTGCCTGCTCCACGAGGCTCCTCCGGGACCCCAGGCCCCGAGGGCAGAGACCCGGAGCCGTGGGGACGTGGGCGCAGCTGCCGCCTCGGAAGAAGACAGCGAAGGACCGTCGAGCATCCCACGCCAGACTGTCCGAGGGAGGTGGTTCGGGTGGCAGCGGGCAGGTGTCCTGGGCCCTGGCGTGGGGCAGGCTGACCGTGGCGGGGCAGCCTCCGGGGCAGGCTGACCGTGGCGGGGCAGCCTCCGGAGACAGCGCTCTGCTCACAGCTGATCATCGACACGCCCACCAGCCCGGTGACCAGCGGCCTCCCGCTGTTCTTCGTCATCACGGTCACCGCCATCAAGCAGGTGGGCCGAGGGACGCGCCGGCTCGGCCCTGGACAGAGCCTGCTGCCGCCCCCGGCGGGGCGCAGCAGCCTGCTCCTGGGGGTGCCCCGGTGGCAGAGGCGGGTGGACGCAGAGTGGGGGGGCTGGGGCGGGCGCAGGGCTGGGCGCAGCGTGTGCTGAGTGCTCGCCCCAGGGCTACGAGGACCGGCTGCGGCACAAGGCAGACGACGCCACGAACCAGTGTCCAGCGCACTTCGTCCAGCACGGCAAGCTGGTGCGCAAGCAGAGCCGCAAGCTGCGGGTGAGTGGCGGGCCCAGCACGGGGTCTGCTCGCTGCTCCCACCCGGCCCGGCCCGCCCCTCGCCATGGCCCGCCCAGGCTCCCGAGCCCGCCCCATCTGGCCATCCTGGACGCGTCCCTCTTGCTCTGGGCACCCCGGCCGGGTGGCCGCCCTGAGCAGGGAGGGCCCATCTTGTCCAGCTGCTGCCCGTGCCGGCTGGGCCACGGGGGCTCTGGGCGAACGACGCGGGGTGCTGCCTGGGCTCTGGCCCCGTGCTTGGGGGGTGCACCTCACGGGGCACCGGCCCTGCCGCCCAGGTGCGCCGTGCCAGGCAGGACGCGGCCCCACAGCGCGGCCCCCCGCCCGCGGTCCCTGGCCCCAGTGGGGGCCCTGGCCAGGGCACCCTCAGAGACCCCCGCCACCTGCAGGTTGGGGACATCGTCATGGTCAAGGAGGACGAGACCTTCCCCTGTGACCTCATCTTCTTGTCCAGCAACCGCGGGGACGGCACCTGCCACGTGACCACCGCCAGCTTAGACGGAGAGTCCAGCCACAAGGTCAGCCCTGCCCCGTCCGGTGGAGCCAGCATCATGTTCCCTGGCCGTGTGGCATGGGGGCCGCCCGTAGGCTGAGGGGCCTGGGCACGGGCTCCTGGAGCGGACAGTGAGCTCCCACCCTGGGCCACCAGCCGAGCCTCAGACCTGGCAGCTAGTTAGACGCACAGGACAGCCACTGGCCCAAGGCGTCCGCTCAGGGGCCGGGGGCGGAGCTGGTGGGCTAGGGGTGGGGCCCGCAGGTGGGTGGGGCCGAGGGCGGGGCCAGCAGGTGGGCGGAGCTGGGGCGGGGCCCGCAGGTGGGCGTGGCGGACAGGGTCTGCGGACTGGGCGGGGCCTCGAGCTGCGAAGGGTCCGCCCCCTCCCTGCGGGCGCCGGTCCCACTCGCGCTCTCCCGCAGACGCACTACGCGGTGCAGGACACCAAGGCCTTCCACACCGAGGAGGACGTGGACGGGCTGCACGCCACCATCGAGTGCGAGCAGCCGCAGCCCGACCTGTACAAGTGCGCGGGGCGGGCGGGCGGGCGGGCAGGCACCCGGGCCCCTCCCTCCGGCCCGGCCCTGACACCGCCCCCCTCCCGCGCAGGTTCGTGGGCCGCATCAGCATCTACAGCGCGCAGAGCGAGCCGGTGGTGAGGTGAGGCCCGGCCGCCCGCTGTCCCGGCGCCCCGCGGCCGCCCGCTGTCCCGGCGCCCCGCGGCCGCCCGCTGTCCCGGCGCCCCGCGGCCGCGCTCGTCGGGCCTGGCAGCGCGCCGCCGCCCGCTCCCAGCCCGCTCCTCCTTGCAGGCCGCTGGGGTCCGAGAACCTGCTCCTGCGGGGGGCCACGCTGAAGAACACCGAGCGGATCTTCGGTGAGGGGCCGCGACCCGGCCTGCGGGGGTGCCGGGGCGGGCCTGGACCATGGCCCCGCCCAAGCGCTGGCCTGCCCCGCTCGGCGACGCGCAGCCGTCTGCGGACCGGCTAGGGCCGACGTGCGGACAGACGCGGGGTGACCCGCGCAGGGAGGGTTGGTGGGCCAAGCGGGGCTGTGGGCGCCCGGTCCGCGGCCAACGCCCTCTGCCCGCAGGCGTGGCCATCTACACGGGCATGGAGACCAAGATGGCACTCAACTACCAGGCCAAGTCCCAGAAGCGCTCGGCCGTGGAGAAGTAAGCGCCCTGCCGCCTCCCAGCCGTGGTGTGCAGCCACCAGGCCGCCGCCCCAGGACCTGGCGGTGGGGGTGGGGCCGTGGCCCCTGACGGGTGGGCCTGGGCCAGCGTCCTCCGCCGGCGGGTGTGGGAGCCGTGGCTGGAGCAGCCAGCTCACGCCGCTGAGCGTGCGGGCCCAGGCGGCTTGGGTGCGGGCCCTCCCCTGCTCGACCTCAGGGGTGACCCGTCTGCCGGGGCACTGTCGCGGGGACACGCTGCGTGTCCGGGTGCCCCAGTGCGCAGGCCTGCGCCCTGCCCTTGTGGCCACGGCCACCCGCGGCGTCCGGCAGCTCCAGCCCTCCCGCCGCAGGTCCATGAACGTGTTCCTGGTGGTGTACCTGTGCATCCTCGTCAGCAAGGCGCTGGTCAACACCGTGCTCAAGCACCTGTGGCAGAGCGACCCGGCCCACGGCGAGCCCTGGTACAACCAGAAGACGCCGGCGGAGCGGCAGCGCAACCAGGTGTGCGGGGGCAGGCGCGGGCGCGGGCTGGCGGCGCGGCAGGGCCCCACGCTGAGGGACTGGCCAGCATGCACGTGGTCAGGTGTTTGCCCCCGACCACCTCTGCCCTGGCCTGGGCCTGGGCCTGGGCCGGGGGCGGAGCAAACTCAGAGGCTTGCTGACCCGGGGCCTGGGGAGAGGCTGCGAGCGGACAGTGTGGGATGCGAGCGCCGTGTGGCCTCAGTTCCTCCAGGCGTTCACCGACTTCCTGGCCTTCATGGTCCTGTTCAACTACATCATCCCCGTGTCCATGTACGTGACCGTGGAGATGCAGAAGTTCCTGGGCTCCTACTTCATCGCCTGGGACCAGGACATGTTTGACGAGGACATGGGGGAGGGGCCGCTGGTGAACACCTCGGACCTGAACGAGGAGCTGGGCCAGGTCAGTGCCGGTCCCTGCGCGGGCTTCGGCCAGCCAGACGCACTAGGCTGCGCTCACGGAACACGAGGCCTGTGCTCGGCGCGGGCGGCCCCAGCCAGCTGCCGCGGGCCCCTGCCCCCAAGCGCGTCCCCTCCACACCCGTGTGCTCCCGGCCGCAGGGCCTCCGAGTGCCTGGACGCTCCGCAGGGAGGAGGTTCCGGCCTCAGGGAGCCTCGCGTGTCAGGGCCTGGGCTGGCTGGAGACCGAGACGCCCCCTGGGCACGGCTGGGGCTCGGGCCTCCGTCGTGTCCCCCCTGGCCGGGGCCAGCAGTCCCGTCGGGGTGGCAGGGCCCGAGGAGCGCGGGAGGGGCCTGAGACCCTGGCGCGGGTGCTGCCGGCGCCGGCCAGGGGCCACGTCCCGCTCACCGCGGCTGCCCGCCCGCCGCGCCGGCTCTTCCATGCCGCCGGCTGAATGCCGCCCCGCAGGTGGAACACGTGTTCACGGACAAGACGGGCACGCTCACGGAGAACAACATGGAGTTCAAGGAGTGCTGCGTGGACGGCCAGGTGTACGCGCCGCACGCCGTCTGCAACGGCCAGGCCCTGCCCGACTCCGCCGGCATCGACATGGTCGACTCCTCCCCCGGCACCGGCGCCAAGGTGGGCCCTGTGTGGCAAGGCCAGGCCCCGCTGCCCGAGCCCCCAGCGTGCGGGCGGCCCTCGTCTGGCTCCAGGGCCGCGTGTCCCGGGCCGCAGACCCTGTGCACCAGGGACGTGCCGCGGTGCCCGCCGCCCGCACCGCGGCACGCCGGCCTGGCTGCTCCTCGGCTCCAGGACAGCCTGGGCCCTGGCTGCGGCCTCTGGGGCTGTCTGGGGTGGGGGACATGTGGCCCTGGGGGCGGCCGCGAGAAACTGCCCCTCCACTCGGCGGCAGCGGGAGGCCTCAGCCCTGGGGCAGGCAGACCTGTGCCCTGCCCGACTCCCGCCCCCGACGTCCTCGGCCCTCAGGGGCTGGGGAGCCCAGAACTGCTTCTGGACCCGGGAGCGGGCTGGGCGGGCCACGGCGTGGGGCCCTCCCACCCAGCCCCACCCACCGCCCCAGGCCCGGCCTGGAGCCCTCGGCGGGCCACGGCCGGGCTCGGTTCCGGAGCTGCCGCGTCCCGCTGGCCCACAATCTCTGCCTGCCCGCGCCCAGGAGCGGGAGGAGCTGTTCTTCCGGGCCCTGTGCCTGTGCCACACCGTCCAGGTGAAGGAGGACGACGATGTGGACGGATCCCGGAAGTCGCCCGACAAGGCCAAGTCCTGCCCCTACATCTCGTCCTCGCCGGACGAGGTGGCGCTGGTCAAGGGCATCCAGAGGTGCGTGTCCCGCCGACCCCGCGCACCTGTGGCGGGTTCCCCTCGCCGGGCGCACGCGGCCAGAGGGCACCCCGGGGCCCGCCCAGTGCAGGCACGCCCTGCGCGACCCCGCACTCAGCACGCCTGAGGCAGGGCCGGGCCGGCCATGGGCCTGTGGACGGGGCTCCGGGCTCCGCCTGCCCCCAGCGGGGGCTGCACCCGATGCCCTGCACCCACGGGGCGGGGCTGCACCCGATGCCCTGCACCCACGGGGGACCTGCACCCGACGCTCTGCACCCGCTGGCGCTGAGTCTGGCCAGCCCCCGGCCGTGCACACGCAGTCCCAAGCGCGTCCGTGAAGCCTGCGCGGGTCACCACGGGCCAGGCTGCCGTGTCCCCTGGACGTGGCCGCACTCACCAGTGCTGGGGTGGGGAGAGGACGGGCCAGCTGGCTCTGGGCACGGGCACGGGGAGCCCAGAGAGGAGAGCCCGCCCGGCCGCGCGTAGGAGGGCAGTGGGCACGCTGGCTGCCGCCCCAGGAGGCGTGGCCAGCGACCCTCCCCTCGCAGGCTGGGCTTCACGTACCTGCGGCTGAAGGACAACTACATGGAGATCCTCAACCGGGACGGCGAGGTCGAGAGGCGAGTGTGGGGGCTCTGCCGAGGGGCGATGGCCCAGCGTCTCAGGTCGTGGGCTCCGGCCCCGGCAGTGACGACTGCGCAGACCCCTGGGGGCCACGGCGCCCGGCTGGCCTCGGCGTGGCCACAGCGGGCCCACGTGGGCGGCTCTGTCCACAGCGCAGCTGTGGGCCGAGGCTCCTCTGGGCCAGGGCGGTGGGCGGCAGAGCCGGGCCCAGTGTGTGTGGGGGGGTGGCCGGGCAGGCGGGGCACTTGCGCAGTGCCTGGGCCTCAAGGGCTTGCTGTTCAGACGTGGCGCCGGGTGCGTCCGTCCGCTGGGTGCTCCTCGGCGGAGCCCGGGGGAAGGCTGCTGGCCCCGCTGGGGAGGCGGCCGCCGCCCTGCCCGCTGCGCACTGGCCCTGGCGAGCCGGAAGCGTCAGCGCGGGCCGGGCCCAGGGCGGGTGCCGGGTGCCAGCGCCGGACGGCGTCAGCTTCCGTGCCCGCGCGGCCCTCGGGAGTCGGCCCGCCTGGCGCTCGAGGACCGGGCTCTGCGGGAGACGCCCGGCGCGCCGGGTGCCGCTCCGTGGCGGGCACTGCTGACCCCGCCTCCCCGCAGGTTCGAGCTGCTGGAGGTGCTGAGCTTCGACTCGGTGAGGCGGCGCATGAGCGTGGTGGTGCGCTCTGCCGCAGGTGGGTGTCCCCGCCCGCGCGGCCCCGCGTCTGCGCGCTCCCGAGTACCCCTCTTCCCCTCTGCTCGGGCTGGGAAGCACCCGCAGGCGCCGCGCCTCGGCGCCCCGTGTGGGGCCTGTGGGGAGCGGGCGCGGGTGGCCGGCGGCCCTGCTGGCCCCCTGCCCCCTGCCGCACGGCCCGCGGGTGTGCGTGGGCGTCCCTGCTGCCGAGTGCGGTCTCTCCAAGACAGCCCCGCGGCAGGTGTGCCAGGCCCAGGACCCCAGCCCGGGGCCCCAGGGGAGGCAGGCCCCTGCGGGCTGGGGTCGCGCTGCGGCCACCCCACAAGCACCGCCCCGCGAGGCCCTTTGCGCAGAGGGGGCGGGGCCTGCCGCGCCTCCGGGAAGGCGCGAGGGGCGGGGCAGGCGTGTCCTCTGCCATCCTTGGCGGACACCTGCCTGCCCTCCAGTGTCTCACGGTGACACTCAGGACCACTCGCGTGTCGTGTCTGGTGACGGGTGACGGGTCCTCTCGCTTCACAGGGGAAATCTACCTCTTCTGCAAAGGAGCAGACTCTTCCATCTTCCCCCGGGTGACAGAAGGCAAAGTGGACCAGATCCGGGCCCGGGTGGAGCGCAACGCGGTGGTGAGCAGGCGCGGCCAGCTGGGGCTGGCGCTGCGCCCGGACCCCTCCCCTGGGGCGGGCTCTGTCCCGAGGGGCTGGCCGCTGGGCTGGAGGCGCCTAGCTGCTCTGGACTCCCGGCCCCGTGCAGCCTGGGTCTGTGTGGACTGCAGCCCCCAGGGCTCGGCCAGTGCGTCCGCACCGAAAGGGACTGGCGTCCCAGGGCCTTCTCTCGCGGGTCGTTAGCCGAGGGGCCGCCTCCCTGCGCTGACCGCGTCCCCTGCCCTGGGCCAGCCCCGCCCAGTCCTCCCCACGGTGCGGTGGCGCTGCGGGTCCTGCGTCCTGCAGGCAGTGACTGGGCGCCGGAGGCCCGTGCTGACCGCAGGGCACCGTGGCCGCCTTGTCGGGCTGTTTGGGGCAGCGTCTGCAGCCGAGGGCCCTGCTGGGGGCAGCAGCCAGTGCCTGCCCGCTCCCCTCTGGCGGGGGCCGTGTCTGGAGGACGGGCAGACAGTTCCAGAATGTTCCAGGGTGTGGGCCCTGCCCCGCCATCCTCCCCAGAGCTCCCGGGCAGTGCCCCCCGGGCCCCCGCGGGTGTTGTCCTGCAGACAGGCCTGAGGGCGCACGAGGGCCTCGGGGAGTGGGGCTCGGACGACGCGGTCCTCAGGCGCCCCGCTCCGCAGGAGGGGCTGCGCACGCTGTGCGTGGCCTACAAGCGCCTGGCCCCGGAGGAGTACGAGGGCGCGTGCCGGCTGCTGCAGGCCGCCAAGGTGGCACTCCAGGACCGCGAGAAGAAGCTGGCCGACGCCTACGAGCAGATCGAGAGGGACCTCACCCTGCTGGGCGCCACGGCCGTGGAGGACCGGTGAGTGCCCCGCCCGGGAGCGGCGGCGGGCCGGGCCCGCCCCAAGTCACGCGCCGGGCAGCCCGCTGCAGCAGGTGCAGCGCTCGCAGAACCTGGGGCCGGCCCCACAGACCGCACCACGCGGGCTTCCTGCTCTGGGCAGGCCAGCGGCGGCCGGCGCTCTGCGGCCCGGGTGGCGGGCGGCACCCCGGGTGACGCGCGCCTGGCTGTGCGTTCCAGGCTGCAGGAGAAGGCGGCCGACACCATCGAGGCCCTGCAGAAGGCTGGGATCCAGGTGTGGGTGCTCACGGGAGACAAGATGGAGACGGCGGCGGCCACCTGCTACGCCTGCCGGCTGTTCCGCAGCAGCACGCAGCTGCTGGAGCTCACCACCAAGCGGGTCGAGGAGCAGAGCCTGCACGACGTGCTGCTGGAGCTGCGCAAGACCGTGCTGCGCGGCAGCGGGGCCCTGGCCAGGGACGGCCTCTCGGGGTAGGCGGCCGGCCCGGGGCCGTGGGCGTGCGGCCGCCTGCGTGGTGCGCGCACGCGTGTGGCATGTGCACGTGCATGTGTGTGGTGTGTGTACGCGCTTGGTTGCACACTGTGTGTGCATGTGGTGTGTGGGCACACGGTGGTGGGTGCCCGTGCACGTGGTGCCTTGCGGGTTGTGTGCACGTGTGGGGCATGTGTGTGGTGTGTACACATGCATGGGGTGAGTGTGCACGTGTGCAGTGTGCACATGTGTGGTAAGTGTGTGCTGTGTGCGCATGCACATGTGTGACTTGTGCGTGCACCTGGCATGTACACACTTGTGGGTGAGCATGTGTGGGTGCACGTGGTGTCTAGTGATTTGTGTGTGGTGTGTGCACATGTGGGTTGTATGTGCATGTGTGTGCACGTATGGTGTGTGCACTGTGTGGTGCGCACACATATGTGTCGCTTGCACAGTGCTGAGGAGGGGACGGGAAGACAGCTGGCCCTGGCCCTGAGCCGGCCGTGAGCGCCCCTGGCACCCAGCCTCCGGGCAGCGCCGTGGGCCCGAGCAGGGGCTGGCCGCCAAGCCTGGTCATCACGGCAGCTCATCTCTCGTCCTGCCCGAGCCCCGCAGTCTCCCTGACGTTCGGCTGCGCTGCGCCTTTAGTCTGCAGGCACCCGTGGTAGACGCATGTCAGCAGGTCTCTGGTCGGGGGTCAGCTTCCAGCTGTCGCACAGAACTTTCCTCCCCTGACCCGCGCGGTCCCTGTGCGCCAGGTGCTTCTGGCAGTCGTAAGGCCCCCGCGGAGACGCCGCGGCGCTCAGGCTGTGCCTCCAGAGTGACGCGGGGCCCAGAGCGGGTCTGCAGATAGCTTGTGGCGCGCGTTCGCTGTGGCAGGTATCGCTTTAAAGAAGACACCAGCCAGCGGCCAGCAGAGTGGCACAGGGAAGGGAGAGGCCGTGTCCACCGCGGCTGGTCCACCTTCTCTAGTCCCTCCTGCGGGGACGTTGCGGGGGTGGGTGTCCTCATGTTGCTGGCCGGAGGCCACTCCGAGGCCCAAGCCGGAGCAGAAGCTCCTTCCCTAGCCGTGTCCACTTCAGGATCTGGTACCCAGCCCAGGCCAGCCGCAGCCTGCTACTGCTCAGACCCAGCTTCGCAGCTTCAGGGTCTGCTCACCGGGCAGCGTCCTGCTGGGGCCCAGCGCTGCCCGGAGGGTGCTCGCACCCGACGGACAGCCGCGTCTCACGCCAGTTCAAGCCGCAGGCTCATGTGCACGCGTGGGGTGTGGTGAGAAGCGTGTGCCCGTCCCCAGAGCCCCACCGCCCGCGGCTGTGGTCGGCGGCCCGGGGAGGGGACAGTGCAGCTGAAGCAGGACGAGCTGAGAGCGCGAGGCGGGGGCAGCGGTGTGTCGCCACAGCCCCCCCACCCAACGGCCCTTGGGCTTCTGAGCGCCCTCCCCACCCCCAGGCTCTCGGCGGACGGGCAGGACTACGGGCTCATCATCGACGGGGCGGCGCTGTCGCTCATCATGCGGCCCAGCGAGGACAGGAGCTCCGGCGGGAACTACCGCGAGCTGTTCCTGGAGATCTGCCGGAACTGCAGCGCCGTGCTGTGCTGCCGCATGGCACCCCTGCAGAAGGCCCAGGTGGGTGGCGGGCGCGGCGGGGGCTCTCAGCGCCCAGGGGACTGGTCACTCATCTCGGCGGGCAGGGGGAGGAGCAATCACTGGTTTGTGGCGGCCACTGTCTCAAGACCTACAAGCCACTTCTTGAAATCGAAACGGCAGGGAGGCCGGATGGCCAGGGTGCGTGCCCGAGGCAAGGTGGCTGCTGAGGCCAAAACCAGACCGAGGCTGTGGCGACACGACCCCACACGGCCGGGGCAGGGGCAGGCCGGTCTCAGGGCAGGCCCAGCAGGGGACGGGCCGCTGTCCGAGGGCCCCACCCCGCAGCAGCACGGGCCTCGGCTCCGGGAACGGCCACCGCGGCTGACCTGACGCCCGGACAAAGAGCTCGGTGCGGCCCCACGTGGCGGCTGCCTGCCCAGGGCGTCCCCAGAAGCACGAGAGTGCGGGCACCTGCGGCAGGCCGGGCGGCGCTGGCCAGCGGGGCGTCGGGACACCCGGTGTCACGGCTGCGGCGGCCGAACGCACCAGGGCCGGCCTCTGGGCTCCCTTCGGGGGTGGGGGACGGGACCGAGGCCGCGTCCTGCAAAGGTCTCGGCTCCTCTCCCTCCCCAAGGGTGGCAGCTGACACTGCTCTTCCGCCCTGGAGCCAGGAGCGTCTCCCTTGCTCCTCCTTTCTCCGGAAGCTGGAACCCTCTTTTCTCCAGGGGCTGGGTCCTCTCCCTCAGCCCGCCCACCCGCTTATATCTTCTCAGGGCGCCCCGCCCACAGGTCTGATTGGGCCGTTTTTTTCATCCCCGTGGCTGATTGGACCGTTCAGCACCAGTCAGCTCGTAGCGTGCACCTGATTGGCCCATCCTACAATCCGGGCAGTGCGCTGCTACATAAAAGGGTGCAGCGGCCACAGTGCTGGCTGGAGCTGCAGCTTCTGCTGGCGGTCCCCCGTTCCCCTTTGGTCACCGTTTCCATGGTGATCGTGTACATCCTCCCGGTCCACGTAGCCACGAAGACGGCGGTGACTGCTCACGGCTGCGGCCCGGGCCAGCAGCACGGCCCACACTGGGGGACGGAGCCGCAGCCAGCGGGGCCGCGGCCGCTGGGACAGTCACCCGCTTGCAGAGCAGCCCAGCCCAGTGTCCTAAGCACCCGGCGGGGCCTCAGCAGGCAGCAGCTCCCAGCGTCCTGGCCTCTGGCCGGCTCCTTCGGGCCCTCCCGAGGGGCGCGGCCGGGGTCCTCAGGCGGCTGGGCATCTCCTGCGCGCTCGGCCGGGCGGCGAGCGCACCCCGCGACTCCGCGCCTGAAGCACCCTCGCCATTTGCCTTTCCTCTTCCCGCCTCCTCGCACTTCGTCTTGCCGTTACGTGAGCCCACTCGCCCCAGCAGCCCTCGGCTGCCTGCGCTCCCACACCTCCTCCCCTCCCGCTCGGCCGCAGCACCTCGTTTCTCCAGCGGCCGCTGCGCGCTGGTCTTCCGGAGCGGCCCGCGCCTCCCCCTCCGCTGAGCCGGCCTGTGCCCCCTCCCCCGGTGCCGCGCGCCGGCTCCTCCGCTGGCGTCCAGGCTCTGAGCGCAGCGTCCCTGACCGGTTGGCGTCTCGGCGCAGCAGCCTCAGCCTCGGCTAACCTCTTCACGCCCGAGTGCTCCGGGTGGCAAATGCCACAGCTGCCGTCCCAGCGGCCCCTGGCGCGGCAGGACCCCGAATGTGCCCTGTGCCTGCCCACGCGCGCTCGGCTCGGCAGGACCCCGCTGACCTTCTGATGCACCGCTAGGACTTTACCGAAACACTCCTGTTTCGGGGGCCGTGTCTTCGCCCCGCTAACAGGCACTTTGGTAGTGCTCCCACATCTCCGTGTGTCCGTTACTGGGGTCCCAGTTAGGGTCCCCCAAAGGAACCGCCTCCTCCACTTCTGGGCCATCTGTGTCCACCAGGTGGGGACAACCGGCGTCCTCCCTGGCCTTTCCCAAGCCCGCCCTCCGCTCACCACACGGGAGCCAAGTGTCAACCACAGGCTGTCTGGAGGCCGACAGGAGGCAGAAAGAGGCAAACAAATCTGCCATCTTTGGGGGGGCTGCTGGTATGAAGGGACACAGCTTTTCCAAGGCAGGAGCTCCCTGGGGGGAAGGCGTGAGAAGACCCGTAACCTCAGTGCTGGCCCCGCCCCAGCCCCCACTGGAGTCGGGGAAGGGGCCGCCCTGCACTCCTCGTTGGCATCAAAGGTCTTGCTGCTGGGGCAGTGGGGCTGGGGCCTCCACGGCCCTTGGGGGGCACTGGCCACATGCGAGGGAGTCGCCACTGGTGGAGTCAAGGTTTCTGTGACGGGGACCTCTCCTGGGCCTCCCGTGCCCACTGTGAGGGAGGGTGGCCACCGCCCGTGGGCCGTCCAAGGGGCTCCCGCCTCCCCCGCCCGATTTCGGAGAGCAGCCTGCTCCTGCACCACACAGCGTCGTCCTGCCACTCCTAAGAGGCCCCAGAAATCAAACACCAAGACCCGTGCTGTCAGTGGGCTCCGCTCCAGCCGTGAGCGTCGCCTCGTCGGCACCAGACCTCCTCACGCTTGGAACCCAGAACCCCGGCAGCACGGCGGGTGGAGAAGCAGAACCCCCGAACCAGCAGCCCGGTCGGGCAGCAACCCGACGGGCCCGGTCGCGTTCCCCGAGCCCCACAGCGCGGCCGGGCGGCCTGTGGCAGGGTGGCGGGGCCGGGGCCAGCACGGCCGCGGCTCTTGCCACTGGCGGCCGGAGTCAGCAGGACGGCTCCTGGCTCGTCCTTGGCCTGGCCTTCTGAGCGAGGCTGCCCTGGACCAGGCTGGCCCTCTGGTGGTGCCGGGTGAGCTGCAGGGCTGGCCTGTGCACAGCGTCGGCCCCGAGCGGGGCCCTGGGGCACCTGCCAGGCCCCACGCAGCCCCCGGTGAGGGGCTGCAGCCCCGTGCGTCCGCGTTCTCCTCGGTGGAGAACAGCCCTGCAGCCCCGGGGTGGGGCCCTGAGGGGGTATGTTTCCGCCAGCCGCCGTCAGTGCACCCCACGCTGCTCTGGACCTGCTGTGTGGGAAGCCCTGCACGGGGCCCCCACACCCGCCTCGACTTGGCCCTGACTAGCTCAGCCTCGGCCTGCGCAGGCCACGGTGACCGCGCAGGAGCAGACGAGACGTGCCTGCTCTCTCTCAGATCGTCAAGCTGATCAAACTCTCCAAGGAGCACCCCATCACCCTGGCCGTCGGGGACGGGGCCAATGACGTGAGCATGATCCTGGAGGCGCACGTGGGCATCGGTGAGCCCCGGCGGGGCAGGGCGGGGCGGGCTGCGGCCCGTGGCCCGCCTGCACAGGGCTCAGCTCACGCAGCTGCTGACGGGCGGGCGCCCTGCAGGTGTCATCGGGAAGGAGGGCCGCCAGGCCGCCAGGAACAGCGACTACGCCATCCCCAAGTTCAAGCACCTGAAGAAGATGCTGCTGGTGCACGGGCATCTGTACTACGTGCGCATCTCCGAGCTGGTGCAGTACTTCTTCTACAAGGTGGGCGCCGCCCCACAGGGGCCCGCGGGCAGGCGGCGCTTCCTCCCCGGAGTGCTCGTCCGCGGGCCTTCTGAACCCGTCTGCGCTCACGTCTGGCCACCCGCCCCAGCACCTCCCCTCATCTGCCAGGTGCACCCGCCCCGCTGTCCCCGCAGCGGTCGCCTTTTCCAGCTGATCCCAGTGACCGGCGCCCCTGAGACGGGCGGCCGCTCAAAGCCGCGGGGCCCGCACTCTGGGACCCCGCTCCGCCCGGGTCTGCTGGCCGCCCGAGCTGACCGCGCGGCTTCTCTTCCAGAACGTCTGCTTCATCTTCCCGCAGTTCCTGTACCAGTTCTTTTGTGGCTTTTCGCAGCAGGTGGGCGACAGTCCCGACCCCAGCGCTTCCCGCATGCGGGCGGAGAGGCAGGCCGGGCAAGCGCCCCCAAGCTGCGCCCCCCACCTTGGGCCCCCCACCTGCGTGCCCCCACCGCGCGCCCCCCACCCCGCGCCCCGCACCGCGCGCCAGGCTGGCTCTGCCCCCGCGGGCGAGGGCTGGCCGGCAGTGAGCACGCCCACTGGCCCGCAGACGCTGTACGACGCGGCCTACCTGACGCTGTACAACATCAGCTTCACGTCGCTGCCCATCCTGCTGTACAGCCTGCTGGAGCAGCACGTGGGCGCCGACACGCTGCGCAGGGACCCCGCGCTGTACAGGTGCGCGCCGGGCGGGCGCGGGCTCCGGCGGCTCCAGGCGGGGCGTGGCCGCTTGCGTCTGCGCCAATGCGCGACAGACGCCACCCGGCTGGGAGCAGCGCCACAGCCCCGCTTTGGGGACTGCACGCGTGCGGGGGCGTGCGCGGTGTGTGCGTGCGGGGGCATGTGCAGGAGGGGGCCTGTGCGTGCGGGAGGGGCGGTGCGTGGGGGGCATGCAGTGTGTAGCTGTGTGCGGGGGCCATGTGCGTGTGGGTGTGTGTGCGTGTAGGTGTAGGTGTGTGCGTGTGTGGGGGCCATGTGCGTGTGGGTGCGTGTGCGTGTAGATGTGTGGGGGGCCATGTGCGTGTAGGTGTGCGTGTAGGTCTGTGTAGGTGTGTGCGTGTGTGGGTGTGTGTGCGTGT